>CM053578.1:63376376-63503643 GCA_028646485.1 Cryptoprocta ferox | reverse complement strand
TTTCTGTTGCTTTATTATTGGTGTATAAAAATGCAACCAATTTCTGTACATTGATTTTGTACCCTGCAACTTTGCTGAATTCATGGATCAGTTCTAGTAGGCTTCTGGTGGAGTTGGTCGGGTTTTCCATGTAGAGTATCATGTCGTCTGTGAAAAGTGAAAGTTTGACTTCATTTTTGCCAATTCTGATGCTTTTAATTTCCTTTTGTTTTCTGATTGCCTATGCTAGGACTTTTAGCACTATGTTAAACAACAGTGGTGAGAGTGGACATCCCTGTCATGTTCCTGATCTCAGGGGGAAAGCTCTCAGTTTTTCCCCATTGAGGATGATATTAGCTGTGGGCTTTTCATAAATGGCTCAAAAATATTTTTATATACAGTGGTATCATGTTGAATGAAATAAGTGACATACAAAATTGCTTATGTGGTATTGTCACAGTTATGTTAGAATATACATAGAATACTTTAAGGGGATATCCACTGGTATGGGACAAGGGTAATCACTTTTCCTTCTTACTTGTCTGCATTTTCCAAATATGTTACAATGACTGTATAAATTTAATCCTCAAGACTTACAAAATGAATTTTATTTCAAATAATGAAGTTGTTGTTAAATGCCAACAATTGTTGTTGTTAAATGCTGTTTGAAGGTAAAGAGAGTTGTATTCAATCCTCCAACAAGTAAGAAATAATAAAGTGATAGTATGGTTTTAAAGTGATAACATGATTGGGGGATTGCATCACATCACTGTAATCTATAAGACACTGGAAAACTGATATAATCTCACTAGATCTCACTTTTTAAAATCTGTGATAAGTAACCTTGGAATACATCAATTCTAAGCTCACTCATCCTCATAGTATGGTATGATTTTAAAATTGAAACAACAAACTTTTTTTTCAACTTGTGGACTAGGTCACTGTAATTTGCTGGTTTACTTTCATTACTTCTTCATCGAGTTCAGTTTTTATTCACCTATGGTCACCCTTCCTCTAAGACTCCATACTATCTGTCTCCATGTCTTTTTCTTTGGTCTTTTCTTGTATTACTCTCCCACATGCTAACTGTTCCACCATACTCCCTTTTATGTCCTCGAACACACAAGAACACCTTTGCAATTGCTGTTCCCTCTGTCTGAAGTGATCTTCTTCAAGGTCTCCATATTGCTTGCTTCATGAAAGATATTTGGAAACATTAATGGGGATTTCATTTAGGCCATTGAATACATGGCTCATTTGTTCTACTAAATGCAGATGTAAATTTATGAGTTATCTTCAGTGAAAGTGCTGACTGCAGTTGCAGGCATAGATAAGATTGTGCAGGGGAGATATTAGAGAGACTAATGCACTCTAATGACTGATGAGAGAAAGATGAAAGAGATGGAGAAGGAATTTTCCCCAAGACATGCATTTACCCTTTCTCCAGTGCACCACTAGTATGGTAACTTTTAGACTGCTGTCATGACTTGTAGTATTAGCTCTAAATTCAGACTGTTTGGGTTAAAATCTTAACCCCAAATCTTAACCTCTTAGTAGCTAAGTGACCTTTGACAATTTACCTAATCTTTCATGATTTTTTCTTTTTCTGTTCTTTTTTTATAAAATGAAGATAATAGTACTCATAGGATTGAAGTGAATTTCGCATTAATTGATAAGTTTAAAGTGACTAGAACAATGCTTGGCCATAATCATGATGCTTGGCTCATTAGTTATGTTGTTATTGTAGGAGACTTCCTCCAAAGCTCTGAACTTCTATTTCATTCAGGGTGCTGGCTCTATGAGTTACCTCGTAGTCTGGAAACTGGGTGGAAAGTCATGTCTTGAATGATTGTTCACCCAAGCTCTCTTTCTATGTGCAATGGAATTTTTTGTTAATATCATTTAGAAAAAACGAAGTCCAACTCTCACAGTCAGCCCAACTAATAGGACCCAAATAGTAGGGCCTTTATCAATTACCCACCACCAAAGATATTATATTATGCAGTTAGGCTTTTTTTTTTTTTTAACCATTCTAGCCCTGTTGTCTCTTAACAGCTTTGAACTGTTATTCTCATTTTGTTTCTGGTGATCTGGTGATCTAGAGATGCTCTTCTGCCTCTGCTCACTCCTGTCATCTCCACTGAACCAAGGAGTTTATTTCAGCTGGTCTTTTTTCCACTTCCATCTCCAGAATAAAGACACACTTATGCACAGGTTTTCCAAAGCACCGGCAACACTTCACTCTGTATCTCTCGAGACCTTGGTGGTCCATCCTGAGACTATAGTTAGAAAGTATGTCATGTCCCACATAGGATAAGCCATTCCAACATTTCTATCTTAAGTTATTTAATTCTCCATCTGGTGGGAATTTTGTGATGTCTCAAATCATTTTTTAAACTAATTTGGGCTGTCTTAGAGGCCTGGTTCAGTCAACCAACCATGTTAATAATTATAACCTAGAGTTTTCTGTTAACTTTCACATATTGGTACATTTAGTCTAATCTGAATTGTACAATTCTTTTTTGTCTAGTACCTCAAAACCCACTTCCACACATATTGTCCAGATTTTAGAACATATTGTTTAATTAGTTTTTTTTCTTTCTTTTTATGCATAAGCCTCCTCCTGAGATTGACTTCTTAACTGTTACACTTGCCCTTCAATGCATTCTGGGATCTGACTCTACTTATAAATCTGGAGACAATAAGCAGTGGTGGGAGTGAAGTAGGAGGAGAATTGTTCTCTTATAGACGTCTTTTCATTTCAAGAAATGCAGAAATATTACCAGGAAGCAAATAAAGTGTCCTATTTACATGGCTAGAGTAATTTAATCTGAAACAGGAATATTTGAAGAGAATTCTTTCAAAAATCCCATGCAGATTTTTGGGTCCTATTATTTCCCACTTACATATCTGGCAAACAAAGAATTTGAAAACCCACTTAGATTTATGTTGAATTTTGCTGATCTGCAAAATTAAGATTTATATTTGCTTTTTGGTGATCTCAAACCTGTGCAAATAGATGAGTTTTAAGATGTTTTTTTATATTTACATATTTATTTTAGCACAGTCAGAGAAAGACCATAACTTTCCTCTTGCACCTTGAGCCAAGAAGTTAGGGATTTGAACTTGTTATTCTCTTCCTGCGCATCACCAATGAAGCAGACACACCCACATGCAGTCCTGCAATTTCTCATGAAATTTAAGTATCCTGCTGTGTAGCAGATGTCACTCATCCTCTTCAGCCTTAGCTTCAAAGTGCAAATCATTCCAGGTGATCACAGATGTGAGTCTTATCTCCGTAGGCTGCCAAATTCTCATCTCTGCATACAAATTGGATTTTCCTATATTTACCCCTAACCAGCACAAACATTTGATCCCAGAGTTTTCCATTTTATGGAATGTTATCAATTACTGGCCTAGTCAGGGTTCTTTGTTACAAACAACCTAAATCGACTTAGGCTGCTTTAAGTAGAAAAGTAATGTATAGATTTTGTCTAAAGTTCAAAGAAATTCAGAGAAAGCTATAGAACCCAGGCTCATAAATAAACAAAAATGAAGAGAATGCTGACATTCAGAGGCATATTCAAAATCATACCCCAAAAACAGCCTGGTGAAACCTTCGTAGCACTGAACATTAGATGCTATTGTGGGTATAAGGCCACAGATGGAATTAAAGTTGCTAATCGACTGACCTTGAGATGGGGAGATTATCAGAAATTGTCAAAGTTCCACCCAATATAATTATAAGAATTCTTATAAATAAAAGAGAGAAGAGAGTCAAGGTCAGAGTGATGCAATGTGAGGAAGACTTGGCCAAATATTTCTGGCTTTGAAGATGCCTAAATTTAAAACTCCACATCATTTAATTTTAATGTGTAATGCAAACTGGATTTTTCTCTGTCTCTCTGTCTCTGTCTCTGTCATATATGTATATGTATATGTGTATGTATATGTATATATATACATATACATACAGTTCATGGGTTTGAGCTCCACGTTGGGCCCCGCACTGACAATGCAGAGCCTGCTTGGGATTCTGTCTCCCTCTTTCTCTACCCTTCCCCTGCTCTCTCTCAAAATAAATAAATAAACATTAAAAAAAATTTTAGGGGCACCTGGTGGCTCAATTGATCAAGTGTCTGACCTAAGCTCAGGTCATGATCTCACAGTTCATGGGTTCGAGCCCCGCGTCCGGCTCTGTGCTGATAGCTTGGAGCCTGGAGCCTGCTTTGGATTCTGTGTCTCCCCTCTCTCTCTCTGACCCTCCCCAGCTCTCACGCTTTCTCTCTCTCTCTCTCAAAAATAAATAAACATTAAAAAAATTTTTTTTAATTTTTTAATAAGTAAATCACATAGAGTAAGCAAACTCAAACTATAAAGTCAAAAGTGCTAGACTATACTTATAGTAACCAAAAGAATTTGATGATAGAAAAGGGCCTGACTCAAGAGGGCAATGAGGCAGCACACAGTGGTGATAGAAAAGCCTCATCTTGCAATTATTCTTAATATTAACGTCTGTTTTCCCAGACCCTGCTTACTTCCGGTAAATTACCAGCATCCTCCTCCTTGATTACTCCCACTTTTGGGGACCACCGAATTTACAATGTTATTATTTCCAGGGATTGGCTCAAATAGAATGTCCTCAGTTTTCAATATGCCCATGAGTTTCACTAAATCTGATGTAAAATATGCGATATTCCCCCCTGAGCATTCTCTCTCTTCTGTACAGAGATTATTATCTCATATTCCTGAGGTCATTGCATTACTAAGCTAGAGAGTTAGAATTCAATGTGCTTTTTTCAAGTATGCTTGAAGAATTCAATATGCTCTAGGGTTCGTGAGTGTACACATGCATTTCTTGTAGCTATGAAAAGTGACAAAAACCAAGAATGTTTTATTATGATATTTTATTATGGGCATCTGTAAGAAAAAAAGATCAACAACCACATACAAGCTTACAAAGTTAAATTTCAACACATTCTCTCTGTTACTGAGACAACAGCAGCCCCATTTGTTTCTTGTTGTTGTTGACTTTTACAGGATCAAAGGACAGAGTCCTCTGAAGTGACACACCAATAAATCTTTTTGACAGGAGACATGTACAGATGGTGTGCATTTATGTTTTGAAGACAAGGCAACAATTCTGACCTAGAGTTTTTAAAGTGAAAGTACATTAGCACCATAATATGTGTCTTTAAAGCCTTCCCAAATATTGGTAATCTTGATCATTTCAGCAATGACAAGAAAAGAGAAAAGCACCTTTAAAAGCAGTAGATATCCAAGATTCAAATAATTGTGGATTTTTAAATATTTCCTTAAATTCTTGTACTATACTTTTTTTTTAACCAATGTTTTAGGAAGTGAATGAGTGAATTTCATAAGTTTTGCTAATTTATATAATTTTTCTCACCTTCTTGGACTTCTAAAATTCAACTGTATTTCTAACCAGGTTGAGGTAGTTGAAACAGGGAGGTCTTTCCTAATTTCATGTTTGACTATTTCAGAAAGAAAGGTTATCTTTTAATGGTAAGCCTAGTCATTGCTCTGTAAATGGGCTAGGATTCAAAGAATATAACACAGTTATTTTAAGAGTGTTGAAGTTTATTTATTATAGCACCATTGAGACATTTTGAAATTGGAATTGGTAAAAAAATAGAACAAAAAGCATTTGAACTGTATTTGGTGTAAGAGCAAAAAAAAAAGTATCCTTTTTTTGCCAAATTATACTTTTTCCAAAACTTTTGGAAATAAATAACTGGAATTGAGTTGGTCACTTGTACTGGTTGACAAGGTTAGAACGAGAGGAACACATATGGAGTGTGAAATTTTTTACTGGGGCTTCAGATAGAGTTTGGTTTATAAAAAGCAAACGGGGCCAATGTCCACACCAAATTCTTGATCAGGACCACCAATGTCGTAGGGCGCAATATCTACAATAGGTAATCTCACGGCCTTGCGTGTTCGATATTCGAAGACTGTTTTGCCCCATTCCCCAGTGTGTTTCTGTAAAAAAGAGCAAAACAATGTAAGTGATCATGACATTACAATTACCTAAACACTCCCTCTGACTGATCAAGTTTAAAAAAATAGTTTCCTCTAAGGGAATTGCCAACTTGCCATGTTATCTTTCATGCATATGAGACCTGTTCCATTTTAAAGCTATAATCATCCCAGATAATAAACCATATTGTTCATCAAAAACTTTATACAGCTTCAAAGTTAACCCAGCAGAGAGATCACTATTGGCCAGCGCATTATCAGGACGCCTGGTTCTATCTGGTCACTGCTACTGGGTTTATGGTAGGTTTACTAAGAAGTGGATAGGTCTCTCATAATGGAATTTGTAATATTAGAAATGTTATCTCCCTTTGTTCATAAATGATAATAACAAAGAATAGATTTAAAGTTAATCTTGAAAATTGAAAAGAAAGCAGAGATTTTAGATTTGAGTCCATATGATGGCTATTATGCAGAATGTATAGTAACCATCCAGATTATCTGATAAAGTTTATATTATGGATTTAAATTTTAATTGCTTTCATTTCAACTGGTTTCACCTGGAATTTGGGAAGATATATTTTGTGTGTAGTATTGAACATTCCCTGCAATGAATTAACGAATCAGTAGATCCTATGTAACTCGCATCAAATGCCATCTTTTGTTCACCTTCATTATTTTCCTTTCTGCTTTTCAAAATAGCATGACTAAACTAGAAATGCTGAGATCATTGTGACACTTGCTTATAAAAATGTTATTACTTACAGTGCAACCATCCTCCAGAACTGTGTATGTGAATTTGCTATTCCCTTCAGCCTTGAATTCACCTTCATTTGACCCCATCAGCCTCAGGGCTTTCTTTACATTTCCACTGGCCTGATCCATGTATGCAATGCTATTCTTGCAGTGATATGTGATGTTCTGGGAGGCCCGGCTGGAGAGAAGTCGGAGGAATGCCAGCTGGACATCGAGGACATCTTCAGGAAGTTCGGGATTGCCATAGCTAAACTGTGGGAGGGAACAAATAGAACTGCTTGAATATCTTAGTTGCAACCGTAGGTCCTAAGGGATTCATGCAGTATAGTATGGTCATTACAATGTAAGTTATTCGTATATTTCATGTATGAATATTTTATATATTATATATGTATATGTTTTTATTGCATGTGTAACATAGAATACTAGAGTAAAAAAGGTGTTAAGAATTGAAAGAAAGGTGCTTGCATATAAGAATAATTCAATCTAACCTGGCTTTGGGAGAGAAGTTATAAAAGTTATAAAATTAGTCACCTGAATACATAAAATCATTTGGGCTCTTCTATTTATTAACTAACTTAGCTTTGTGATAAACAGTTGGGTGGAACCAGAAAAGTCAGGTAAGTATGAATGATTTAGTTTAAAAAATATATATCCTTTATTACCTGAAAGCCACCATCCATGGATTCTCCAAACCAAACATATTTCTTCTCAGCACCAGAATCTATCCACCAGTTCTTACGTGGAACACTCACAGGACTCGCGTGTATGCATGTTTCCCCAGTTTCCATATTACAGAATACTTTAATAGCATCCAACTTGCAGCCTTGGTTAGGATCAACCCAATATTCTCCTGAACAGTCACACACACACAAGAGAATGGGAATTGGTTATAAAATCCAGTAATGAAGTTTGGGCCAGAATGATTTTGTTTGTTTACCTGGTAAGGCATGCAAAATGCTACTTGCTAATGTATTTGTATTTTATAATACAATACAATACTTCTAGAAACGTTTAGATTGAAATTCTTGAGGTAAAAAGAGTTAGTTTGTTAATTAGAAAGCACGGAAGTAAAATAGAGCTTCTTGATATTGAACAATAATGACATACTAAGCCAAGACATTTTGATTGGTATCTTGTATTTATTGAAATCTCCCCCTCTTTTTTAAGATGATTATCTATTTAAGGTGGATTTACTAAATAATGTAAGCTTTTTGTCTAATCTAGATCTATGCCAGTCGGTTTAACTCAAAGTTCCTGTGAGATAGTTATTCTCTATTTTAAGTAATTTTCAGAAATGACTCCTAACAACAGCAATGTTCCATTGCCAAGATACTTGAAAGCCTGAAATAATCTTTGCCTTTCAGGAAGAATTATCCCAATGTATGCAAAATCTTACAATATTACAGTATTGGATTTTATTTTATATAAGTCTAGGATTTTTCATTTAATTGTTTCTTAATATGAAAAATCTAATAATTAGGTTTATTTAAAAAATTAATTGCATTAAATAAATATTGCAAAAGTTAAACTGTAAATGATGTCTGTTGTCAGATTATATAAATTTTATCCTGAAAACACCAGGATATATGTTGCTTTATTACTCAAAGAACTTTGGAATGATATGCAGAAACAAACCAAACTATGCTTTATATTAAAATTTCTGCAAAAAAACTGTCTTTAAATTTTCCTACATTTGGAGTATTTTGAAGGTATTTATGTTACAGTTAAAGTACACCTGCAGTTTATATTTTCTTAAAATACAAGCAGTTTCAATTCAACTAACATTCTTTAAGTACTGTTTTGGCTATAAAATTTTTTCTATTCTCAGTGAAAGTTTTCTTTTCCCCAAATTCTAATATAAGCAGCTTTCTCTGGGGTCCTGTTGCCATGAGTGCGAAAGGCTCCCCAACATACCACTCTGGAGTTCAGGATGGCAGAACTTCAGGTCTCGGCAGTTCCGAGCAGGGTGTTTACGGGACCCATCAGGACTAATGAGGCTTTCTATCTGTCCATTGACTGATTTGAGTGAGGTCATAATCTCCTCAGTGTTGATTTTGAAATCCATTGGTTCATCTCCATAATATGGGGCAAATCCACCAGCTTTTTCAGCTCCAAGACCAGCGAAGGTAGCAACACCAGCACCAGCACCACCACAGCATGGACCAGGGGCACCAGGAGGCCCAGGAGGACCCGGTTGTCCTGGGTGGCCTGGGGAGCCCTAGGATGGGTAAGAGCAGGCATCACTAAGGTGTACTTGGTCTTCATGGTAAAAATATGTTGCTGGGCCAATAAAATTCATTAGAAACAGTCATGTTATGCCATCATAATTACGTTAAGAAAGATTTATTTGAGTTGTTTTATAATCAAATGATAACCAATTTATAATAAATTCAATTTGTTACCATGAAATGTATTGTGCTCCCCTGTATACGAATCAGTGAAGTTAGAGAACAAACTTTATCACGTTTCCTTCTAAATAAACCATGTAAACAGTTCTAATTCTGACATGACAGGGGGAATATGATCAGAAACCTAGATTCTGATCCCAGATTTGTCATTAACTTTGTGTCTTTGGGCTGATCACTTATTTGCGTTTCAATTACCACATGTGTAACTTGGGGTGATAATAGTTTCATTCCATTTATGCCAAAGATGTGGGATAGGAAGGTAGTAGGAGTGATGGTATCAGGAGCAAAACAGGAGTCATGGAAGCTGCTTGAGAAGTGAGACGTACCACAGGCTTGCAAACTATTAGCATTATCATAATTGTGAGATCTCTAGTGGGAGACCATTGCTGGCAGAGTTCATTTGGTTAATTGGGTTTTTGCCTTTATTCTTATATAACTGCTCTCTGATCAAACTGTAAAAAGATTTTTTCTTTTGTGGTTATAGTGTGCTGGAGAAAGTCTTAATGTGGTAGAGAATGTCTTAAAGTCATTGTTCTTTTCTAAATTAAGTTGGATTCTTACATTGTGTTTAACTCACTATCTCAGTTTTAAAATCTTGCAAAGTGTTTCTGAAAATGTGAAGACTGTAGTAAATTAAATACACATATTTGTAAGTGATGTCTTACCTCAGATCCTCTTTCACCTCTGTT
Source organism: Cryptoprocta ferox (assembly GCA_028646485.1). Lineage (NCBI taxonomy): Eukaryota > Metazoa > Chordata > Mammalia > Carnivora > Eupleridae > Cryptoprocta > Cryptoprocta ferox. Next base: position 63,493,811 of record CM053578.1, on the reverse strand, counting down.
ACCTCGAGGCCCTGGTGGTCCAATGGGACCTGGATGTCCACTTGTTCCATCTTTGCCGGGAGGCCCACTGGGTCCAACAGGTCCCTAAAAATGTCATGATATCACAATGCTAGAGTATCTTTCTCCCGTGCTAACATTTTAAAAATACAGATCTTCCAATATTATTTTGTGGCACTTACTCTGGGGCCTGCGGGTCCTGGACTACCAACTGCACCTTGGTGACCAGCAGGACCCTGCAAGGAAGAGAAGGGTGAATATGAATGAAGACTTTTGAAAGATTTATGAAACTGTACATTCAAACTCAAATCAAGAAACATGGGGATCATGATGGAATATCATTTCCTGTTCCCTTAATCTCCCCATTGTCTCATGCCAACTATTTCAAATAAGCCCTCGAATCCCTTTCTCACCTCTGTTAGCATATTCTTTTAAAGATGAGCATTTTTCTACTTTTGGTCTCTATGATTTGCCTATCTCATCAATTAACACATACCGAAGGGGATTTTCCAACAAAAGGGATGCACTTACTGGAGCACCTGGGGGTCCTGGGTTACCAGGGAATCCTCGATGTCCTTTGATGCCAATAGAACCGCGTTCACCTGTTTCACCTTTGTCACCACGTGGCCCTTGGGGACCCTTTACAGAGACATTTCAAATTAAGGTCATAAACACACATTCATATTGGTAAAACAGAATTTATAGCCATTAAGTCCATTTGATGACATTCTATTAGCTACAAATCCCATCGACATTACATACATGCAACACCAAAGATTGTTCTTGTCATTTTGATTTTTGGACGGATAATGGCATAAAACCCCAGTGTCTGATATATAAGCCCTTGGCCCCAAGGAACTTTTAGATCCTGAATTGCTTTCTGTATCATCAAAGGAAAGCTGAAATTCTGTTCCATAGTGGTGTCTTTTGTCATCTTCTTTTCCTGAACAGGTCAGTAAATAGAACATGTCTTATATGGTGGAATGAGTTAAAAAAACAACTCACAGGAGCACCTCGGGAGCCAGCAGGACCTGGAGCCCCAGCAGGACCAGCGGGGCCCTGAAATAAAAACAAACACACAGGGAATTGTTTACTGATTGATCTGGTTTGTTTTCTTTAAAAGTGAATCGTTTCAAGGTGATGGAAGAATACTATGCACACTAGCACTGAAAGTTAGTGTTATTTTCTCCTTCAAAGAGCATTCCCTGTGTATAACTTCACCAAGAGATCTAAACAGGAAAGCCAAGAAAGGCTTGTTAATTTGGTCTTGCATTTATCCAGTGAATATACAATTGGTCTGGTTAATGCTGCTTTGAATTTACTAATGAATTCCTCATTGACTATTGCCAGAAACTTATCAGACACCCTATAACCACAGTTACCTACGGAACAACTAGCATAAAAACTAAAACAAATGATAGTAGGTCGTTTGGTAGGCAGATCTGGAAGAAAAGAGGTAAACAAGGAAAGAGAGTGCTCCTTAGAACTCACAGTTTCTCCTCTGTCACCATTCTTTCCAGCTGGACCGACGGGACCAGGTGGGCCTGGATGACCAGGGGCACCAGGAGCACCAGGAGAGCCGTTTTCTCCACGGTCACCCTGAGGACAAATTCACAGATCCAAAAGAAATATGATCAGTAGTTATTGTTTTAAGTACACAAACCCAGATTACCTGGATTATGGGTTTATTATACCTTGCCACCAGGAGCTCCATCTCGGCCTGGCAGACCATCTGATCCTGGGTTTCCCTGATTAAAAAAAAAAAAAAGTGAGAAAAGAAATCAAACTTTGAAACAATTCAAATACTATGCAAGCCATGTATTCTCAATGGTAGCAATAGCATCCAAAGAACATAAAAACTGGTTCTTATCGGGGCGCCTGGGTGGCTCAGTCAGTTAAGTGGCCCGCTTCAACTCAGGTCATGATCTCAAGTTCCATGAGTTTGAGCCTCACGTCAGGCTCTGTGCTGATAGCTCAGAGCCTGGAGACTGCTTTGGATTCTGTGTCTCCCTCTCTCACTGCCCCTCCCACACTTGTGCTCTGTCTCTCCCTGTCTCTCAAAACTGAATAAATGTTAAAAAAATTAAAAAAAAAAACCTGGTTCTTAGGACTGAAAAATCTTAGATATTACAATGGCTGTGACCCTTTGAAGGGTCACAACATGTAAATAGATAAGCAGTATACCTGTGGCACTAAAATTTCACAGATGAAAGGGGGAGAGTGATTAGGAAAAAAAATATCTAAAAGGAATCCCTAGGAAAGAGATAATAGAGAAAAGCTTGAGAAACTGGTGCACCTGGGTGGCTCAGTTGGTTAAATATCTGACTCTTGATTTCAGCTCAGGTCATGATGGTTTGTGAGTTTGAGCCCTGCATCAGGCTCTGTGCTGACAAGTGCAGAACTTGCTTGGGATTCTATCACCTTCTCTCTCTGTCCCTGCCCATTGACATTTCTGTCTCTCTCTTTCTTTATCTGTATTTCTCTCAAAATAAATAAATAAATAATTTTTTAAAAAGCTTGAGAAATAGTAATTTAAGCTGATAATGGAAATCCACAATTTAAGAAAAACGTTAATCACGGACAACAGACGCATGTTTTCACACAGGAGGGATGCTGTAAATTGGAGTCTCCCCATCCCCAACTTGTTTCTTTATATAGCTAGCATTCATATGCTTATCCATTAATGATTATTCATCAGGTAAATATTAATGAACATGAGTGTTTAAGATTATTCTAAATTGTAATAGAAAGGATATATGTTATTAAGGAAAGAAGGAGAACTCTGGCATTTGGCAATATTTACACTCTTAGACATTAAGGGACAATTTAACCCCTGCTTAAATAAATTACCAAATACTATTTGGATAATTGGATATTTTCTGAGAGCTAGTACTTACATCCCTTCCAGGTTCACCAGCTGCACCAGCTAGACCAGGAAGACCCTGGGGTCCAGCAGGACCACGTTCTCCATTGTGACCACTAGGTCCTGGTTTCCCACTTTCACCCTGGGCACAAAGCATTCAAAGACATTTTATTTTCTCATTTTATCTTGAGCAATCGATTAATAGAATGTTATGAGATGTCCTTATTTTTCAAGGAAAAACTATGTTTTATTAAAATTCTATTGAATTTTTTCCTAAAACTATCTCCACATCTGAGGAAAAGCCATGGGGAAGCAAGTTTCATGTATTTTCCACCTTGCCCAGTGACTCTGGATACCAAACAGTGGAGTAATTACATGCTTATATTATTCAGAATACATTCTAATATGAGATGTATAAACAGACATAACCATTGTAGGAAACAAATAATGATTAACAATCATGAAATTAAAGGTTTATAATGACCATCAGAATTAGGTTATTTTGGACATTTGACTCTATCTAAAGAATATACTTTTATCAAGTATGTTCATATAAATTAAATCCACTTAAATGTTATATCTTAACTTCATTACAATATTGTGACATTTTATTCAAAGAGGTACTCAAAGTGTCAAAATGTGAGCCCTAATAATACAGAATTATATTACCCTATTTGCTAAATGGATATTTAAGATGCTAAGCACTAGGATGGTACAGTAATGTTAATGAAAGAAAATTAGGAGTGCAAAATAGAGTTGATGGAAAATTGGTATTAATTAAAGGCTTTCATAGATCTATAAACTATTTCCCTCTTCAAAACTGACAATCAACAAACTAAAGAATGCTCACAAATCTCCTAATAGAGGTATTTAAGATGGCAAGATATTTTCTGTGATATCAATTTATTTGTGTTTACATTCAAGGCTGGGTTCTGCAGCCTCTTAATAATATGAAAATATGAAAATATCAAGAATTTTCATCAATTACAGGAAAATTTGTTCATTACCTACTTGTTATGGTTAAGTGATCTCCAAAGGCTATCAGAGGAAACAAGAGTCCAGTGAGAGCTGGCCACACTCACCTTGGGGCCCTGTGGGCCTGGGTTTCCCCTGGGACCTGGTATGCCAGGTGGTCCTGCAAGACCCCTCGCTCCCGTGATGCCGGCGAGTCCAAGTGGGCCTGGAGCTCCCTGTTGAACAAATAATAAAGCCTTAGTTCTTCTTTATATGCCCATGTTTTCCTCTACTGAATTTATAATTACAAATTAAACAGTACTGTCAATCAATAAAGCAACGAAACCACTCACCGGGGGTCCCTGGGGGCCAGGAGATCCCTTCTCACCAGGCTGGCCAGCATCACCTTTAGGTCCAGACACTCCAGGGTTGCCAGGAGCACCATTGCTGCCAGGCGGACCAGGGGGCCCATCCTTGCCTGGAACACCGCTGGGGCCTGGGGGGCCTGGGTTTCCCTACAAAGAAATTTTTGAAATTTGAGTATTTTATAATGAAAAAGTGAATTTTTCTTCACTCTTTTACTTACATTTTATATGGGATTTAATACAAAGAAAAGTAGCAAAGGGTAGGTTTCTCATTCTAGGCATATATGAATGTTCCTTGTGGAATAAAGAAAAAATATTTTAAGAAATACTTACATTATTACCAGGAGGACCAGGAAGACCACGACCACCGGGGAAGCCAGCAGCACCCTGTGAAATGAGAGTATGTTTTTGAATTTCAGAAGTTAAGCAGAATGACTAACAAACTGCTAAAAACAAATATCAAATGTGAGAAATGTGCTAGGTTCTACATTCTACCCTGGAATCACTTCTGGTTTGTTTTTTCCTCTTAGAATTTACCTGTAACATATATGATTAAAGGATTATAGTTTTTATACTCTCTATAGGGATCTAGTGCTTTCAAAGTAGTGTTTATATAGATTGATAATAATTCATGCTTTTCAATAATAGTTGAGTACATACTAGTTTAAGAGACTCAATACTTACGGGACCACCAGGACTGCCACGTTCACCTTTGACACCCTGGGGACCAGGGGGACCCTATATGGAATGAAGGTAGAAATGGTTTATCAGAATACCACCAAAATCAAAATTTGAGAGAAGCGTTAAATCTTTGAAAACTAGTAACTCTACTTATAATGATAATCATTTTGTGATGTGAACCCCTATCAAATCATTATGTTGTTCACCTTAAACTTGTACAATGCTATTTGTCAATTATATCTTAATAAAACTGGGGAAAAAGCTACAGCAGACCTATAAGTGAACAAGCAAGCAAAAATCAGCAAAACAGTAACCACAAAGTGGTTAAAACAACTTAATTGAGACTACTGGAGCCAAGCTTCAAACTCCCAACTATATTCCAAGGAAAACTATAAGCTTGTCACCATGACAATCTCCCTCAGTATGAAGTATTAGACTATCCAGAAACGTGACTGCTCTCTGTCCAAAAGCTTACTGAAGGAGATTACTCACAGCGGGCCCAGGACCTCCAGCAGGTCCTGCAACTCCAGGGGGGCCTCCTTCACCTTTCTCACCAGGAGCACCTCTTTCTCCTTTAGCACCGGGCTCACCATTCTGTCCCTACATTCAGAAATGACAAGCACCTGTGAGCTGACACCCTTCACAATACACGTGGCCTATCATACTCTTTCTTCAGAAAATAGAATTCTTCAGGTGGCAAGACATTGAAACAAAATCAGAAGAGAAGGTTTTTTGAAGACATGGCAAAAGGAAGTCAATCAAAACACTTTGATGATAAAAGTAGAGAAAATGTTAAAATGTGTGTTATTTGTCCTAAGAGAGAAAGTCTTTCCAAGGATTATGCTTTGTAAATAAGCACCAGTGGATTCATTTGAGAAAGATAAGGTTTAGAGCAAATTTTAAGTAATATCATTTATAATGGAATAAATTTTAAAATTCTCAGAGTGTTTTTAAATGTAGGGTATCTCATGAGCCTCCTTGATGAGGCATAAAGGTAGGGAAGGTATTTTTATCTCCATCTTTTAAAGAGTATGAATGAAATGAAAAACAAAAAACGGTGGGTAAAATAACCCTATAGGGAAGGACCAGCTGAGGCTTGACTGGAATCCAGATTCAAACATGTATTTTTCAGCAAGGGAGTGATTGTGGGCTGTGTGACATGCATGGGTTCATACTTACAGGAGCACCAGGAAAGCCAGCAGGTCCTGGAGGCCCATGTTCACCTCTCTCACCCTGAAGTGAAAAATATTCTCACTGGTCACAGTGAAGACATCTTTCCAAAGGGACAATGATATATCACCCTCTGTATCATCTTATCTTTCCTTTAAGCAGGAAGAATCCCAAGCTAACTGACATGGTTCGACTTCTGAAGACTTTTACATTTCTCAGCCATATTAAGAGTGGACAACACCAGAACCTTGGATTCTTTCTGCCTCTGATGGTTATCTTATTTATAAGAAAAATAATCGAGAATTTTGAAGTGTAATCACATAACTTCTAAACAATGGAAGTATTTAAAAATGTAGTAAAAGAGTTAATTGACAAATCAATTAATTAATTAACACCATTTACTGTATATCTGTCCTGAGTTGCAAACCCTGAAGGTTGAGAATTTTAGATCTAGAAGGTGCCTCAAGCAAAGATCCTGTAGGTTTGAGAAATACTTATTTACAAATGTATATTACTTGTGCGCTTTTTATCTTTTTTCCAGAATTACTTAGGAGAGAAGGTGTGATTTAAAATTGTCTCTTGTGAATTTTAGATTTAAGAACTTTGGCCTTTCTTTGGAAGTTGTATGATTCCTAAGAAAACGATATCCCACCATTGAGACTCAGGGCCCTGGGGCAGAATTACCAAAGAAGTAAATGCATGTAGCTGCTGCCTGTGCGGGGTTAACAAGTACATTGAAGATGTTTTTTAGCACTTACAGGGCCACCACGAGGACCAGCTATACCCGGAAGTCCAGGGGCACCAGCTTCACCCTGAAAAAAAGAGGAAAAATATATCATCCTGCATCCAAAAAGCCAAGGACATTTTCTTTTTGTTTCTAAGGAGTATTGTTACCTTATCTCCAGGCTGACCAGCTGGGCCAGGGGGACCAATGGGACCAGTAGGACCCTGGAGAAATTAGAAATACATTTTTAATTTTAAAGATAAAAAAGTATCCTTTTCCCTATTAATCAAACAGAGAATATAGACATAACATTCATCTACTGAACTAGATAATAGGACTTCTTTTATGACTCCAATGATATGCTTCACTTAGAGTGTGAATACTGCAGAGCTTAATAAATATAAGATTCTCTGGAGATGCCATAAGATCCAGTGACAATTTATTGATTCATTTTTCTTTCCTCTGCAACAGATAAATGATGTGCTGTCAGATCTTTCAGTAATCTCTTTTTAAAAATTAAGGTACATTGCTTTGTCCAACTGCTTGATAATCCAAAATGTTTAATTTAACTACTCAGAGCAAAATACACATACTGAAGTTTTCAGATTGACATTTTCAAATATTAAAGTTTTACCTATGTTACATAAATGAGATATTAGGTTTTTTTAATTGGTTGATGGCTTACCCATCGAGTCTGTCAAAAGTGAAATTTTTATGAATTTCTTTAAGGCAACTACCCCTATTTTGAAGTAGTTATAGATTCCCAGGAGGTTGCAAAAGAGTTTCCAGGAAAATCCTGTGCACCTTTCTCCCAGCATCGTTCAACGTTAATATCTTACACAACTATCGCACAATATCAAAACCAAGAAACTGACATTGGTCTGATCTATAGAGCTTATTCAGGTTTCAGCAGTTATATACGCACTCACTTGTGAGGGTGGGTGTGTATAAGCTCTATACAACTTTAGGAAGTGCAGCCTTACATGACTACCACCATAATCAAGATACACAAACATACCATCACCTCAAGACTCCCTCGCATCACCTCTTTTAGTCACATCTTTCTCTCCCCTATTCTTAACTGCTGGCAATCACTAATTATGTTATTTCACAAGTATTACATGGGTGGAATCAGGCAGCGTGTATCCTTTCAAGGTTGACTTTTTTTCACTCACCATGGTGTCCTTGAGGTCTGTGTAAGTTTTTGCACGGATGACTAGTTCATTCTTTTTTATTGCTAAGTAGTATTCCAGGGTATGACTATACCACAGAATTATACCGTTTATAAAATCAAAAACTTTCTTCATGAGCAGTATTGATTATATTGGATTTTAGTGACTCATTCTGGCTCTAGTGTGTAAGTAACCTTTATCATACTTTTGAGATTTTTCTATTCTCAGGTCACTATTGAGCTATCGGTAATGATTGATATAAATCAGGAATTTTAATAGTCAAGTCCTTTGGGCTTCTTAATGGCCAGAAAATGGCAAAATATGGTCTAAGTTATCATGATGAGTTTTTAGGGCAAATAGAAGATGAGGGGAGGAATTATTCCACGTCATGTACAGATTAGTCCTGTTTTTCCCCTGTGCGAATACTCACCCTTGGACCATCTTTCCCTGGAGCACCATCAGCTCCTGAACCACCTGGTTCACCCTGTCAAATAAAAGCCAATGTCATCTGATTAGAAGCATCCTCAATGAAAATCTGTCAAGAAGAAGAGCAACCCTTAAGGTCTGCTGTGATGCATAGTAGGTTTTCTAATTAATAGTTGCCCTAATAATACATCTCAAATTTCATTTACTATTAAAATGATAACATTAATTTTGAAAATAAGTCACTTTACAGCAATGTTTCTTTCCTTTAAATTATGAAGTCTGTTTTATGACATAATTAATGGCAGATAAGTCTGTACCTTGTCACCCTTGGGGCCGGGGGCTCCCGGACCTCCTCTTTCTCCAGGCATCCCTTGCAGACCAGGAGTACCAGCAGCACCAGGTGGCCCAGCGGGACCGGCAGGCCCCTGAAATTAAAGGAGAAATAGTAAACCGCAAGAAGGAGATTGGGTGCATTTTGTGTAATCTAGGTAAATTGAATGATGTGGAGTTACCTTTCCTCCTTCGGGACCAGGGGGGCCAGTTCCACCTCTAGGTCCAGCGGGCCCTAGGGCTCCGGGGGGCCCACGTTCACCAGGGGCACCAGAATCACCCTGTGGGTGGAAAATGGAATAGCTCTGTTAGAAACCTCAATGCTAAAAACAAAACAGAAACACCCTAAATTGTATTATTCTGATGCACACCGCTAGTTTTTTCATTTATATTTTTGAACAATTTGGAAATTTTTATAGTTATCAAAAGACACTTGATCAACTGAATGAGAAATGAAAATCAAAAAAAGAGTCCATGTAAATGAGGTAGCTTTGAATCCTGTTCTGAGGAACTTGCTCTGAAAACGTTCTTATTGTTCTTATTTTATTCACGAAGGCAAATGTTTAAAGTTTTTCTACCAAAACAGTTTTCCTATGCAGAGTCAATGCACTGGAAAGATTTTTTCTTTTGCAATTTCTTAGTTGCTTCTATAGTATTTATTCATGTCAGAAAATTTGATTTTCCAGATGAAGCAAATCTAATATTACTGTAAATGCCTTGAGTTACCCTGAATGTATTCACCAAACATTTGCAATGTTGTGCTTCTAGAAAAAAAAAAGACCATTTGGTTTGATATACTAAAAATGAATCACTAATCAATTGCTCTATGACAGGCTGAAGAAATTAGAAAATAAATTTAAATATTTACCTTGCCTCCTGGAATTCCAGGTGAGCCAGCTTCACCCTTCGGACCCTAGAAGATTGGCATCATATGATTAGGCCTATATCAGAATACACGTTACATGAATACAGGCAAAATACACATTTGACTTGTTTGCACTTTGTACAATTTGTTAAATCTTGAGCTATGTACTCTTTCTTTTTATTTTATGGTAAAATTGAAACTTTCCATGGGATCTCCATGATTAAATAATTTTTCTTTGTTTTGTTAATGAATTCTTAAAAACTAAATGTTAAAACTCAGAAACCATGGTATGGCATGATTATGATTTATGCTTTTGGTTTCTGAGTTTTGGAAAAAAGGCATACGACTTACTGGTTCACCAGGTTTTCCATTTTCTCCTGGAGGCCCACTGGTTCCAGGTAAGCCCTAGGAAGGATCATATTTGCATTGTGTAATCGTGTCGAACACTGCTTACAGAAAAGCTTCTTATATGTATGCTTCTGCAAGGTATTCAAAACGGTCTTAGCGGTCTTTTTAAGGCTAGGAAATGTGTGGCTCTCAAAATTCAATGACAGAGATGTGACAATCATATCTTCCAAACTTATGTTTATCTCACTCTAATTTTACCCTGTATATAAAAATAAATTGATGAGTATAGTAAAATGGATTTAGCTATGTGAACTTAAATTATAATAAAATTAAGTAGAAGCATAAAGAATTATGGATACTTAGGGGGCGCCTGGGTAGCTCAGTTGGTTAAGCGTCTGACTTCGGCTCAGGTCGTGACCTCAAGGTTAGTGAGTTTGAGGCCCGCGTGGGGCCCTGTGCTGACAGCTCAGAGCCTAGAGCCTGCTTCAGATTCTGTGTCTCCCTCTCTCTCTACCCCTCCCCCACTCAGGCTCTGTCTCTCTCTGTCTCAAAAATAAATAAAGATTAAACAAAATTTAAAAAATAATTATGCATACTTAATTTAAAAAATTAATTCTGGAATAGACATGTAAGTTTTCTCTGTCTATTAACATTGCCTGTCATTTTATTTCAAGGTGGAAGACAGACCCACACATTTTTGCTTCAGATGTATTATAATCTAGTAGTGTCACAAAAAAAACTGAACTGTCAATTAGCTCAACAAAGATACAGCACTCAAGGGAAAGTACTGAATTGTCTGGTTAACTTGGAGCCCAGTGATATTTAAATAACAAGTTCTTACTTGTAATCCTTGTGGACCAGGGGGTCCTGCATCTCCTTTGTCACCAGCTGGCCCCTAATGTAGAAAGATACAATGAAAAGTTCTATTACAAAATATCCTTTCATATTTAGTGGACACAGTTTTCCTTTCAACAGCTCATTACTTAATTTAAAAATGAATTAACGGAACTGATGCAAGGGAGACATGCAATATAATCTCTACTTCTAGTCAGACAGCATTCAGCTAAGTAACAAAGCTTCATAACTGCTCTGGTGAACTAGAATGATGTAGTGTCAAAGATTATGCAATTCTCTCGGTCTTTTCCCCACCCCACTCCCACTCACTTCCTTCTCCACCTTCTGCGAGTGAACTTACAGTAGGTCCTGGGGGGCCCTGAGGTCCAGTTTCACCATTTTTCCCAGCAGGACCCTAAAAAAAATAAAAGTTAGGGAAGAGGTAACAGAGATAATTGAACTCATGGGTTGGAAATGAAGGCATCTATAGAAAGTTGAAAAGAAGTTAATGAAAGCTACATACCTGAGGGCCGGGACCTCCAGGACCACCTCGTTCTCCATTCTTGCCTGGTGCACCCTAAAGAAGTGGCCAGTTATTACTAATTTTCAAAAGGAAATCATCCATTGTCTTATCCCTTTTTATTTTTGATCTGCCTCTTACACACACACACACACATACATATATCCACAACCCAAAATGACTTTCCAGAACTAGATTTCCATGAACTTTGCCACTCTCTCCCCAGAACTCAAAAAAAAAAAAAAAAAAAAAAAAAAAAAGCTCCCTGTCCCACATGGTATTTTGATTTTCATATATTCTTCTGTGCTTTGAAGTGAAGATCACATTTTGGCCATCTCCACACTCCCATATGGAAAGTAAAAACCTTCCTGTCAAATATTTATTGAAAAAATAAAGAAAGGAACTCACATCATTTCCTTTAGGACCAGGGAAGCCCATGACGCCAGGCTGACCTCGGGGACCAGATGGGCCTGGAGGACCTGGTCGACCACTTTCTCCTTGACTTCCCTGATGAGAAAAAAATTATATTAATAAAGGTTTGATAAAAATCTCATCAAAATATACAATATACATATCAAGGCTACACAATATACATCAAAGCTAGGCCAAACTGTGCATCCCATTATTCACTGGGCTTATAAAATGAGTTGTTAAAAGGTACGTACAGGAGGTCCTGGTTTCCCATCACTGCCTGGTCCTCCTGGGCTTCCGGGCATGCCCTAAATTGAAGAAGTCAACCTAGTCAGGTGATTTTAAAATGATAATTAAAAAAATATATAGCCATCTGTAAAATTCTGAGATTGCATGGATAGCCTTCTATTTGCACACATTTTTCTGCATATAAAGTGGCTCAGTCAAGTGTTTTATTTTCCATTTTTCTTCAATCAACTCTAACCTTAAGTTATCTTAAGAGTATTTTGCTTTGTTCTGAGGCTAAAAAAGTACAGTCTGCTGGGGCGCCTGGGTGGCTCAGTCGGTTAAGCATCCAACTTCGGCTCAGGTCATGCTCTCATGGTTTGTGGGTTCGAGCTCCGCATCGGGCTCTGTGCTGACAGCTCAGAGCCTGAAGCCTGTTTCAGATTCTGTGTCTCCCTCTCTCTCTGCCCCTCCCCCACTCAGTCTCTGTCTCTCTCTGTCTCAAAAAAAAACTATAAAAAAATTTTAAAAATGTATAGCCTGCTTTAATTTGCCATTAATCCTTTATTTGCCTTTCTTCTTACTAAATGGCAGTGTCAATCAAACAAGTGTTTTTCTGTACCCTTATTCCTGGACCTCCAGGGACACCATCTCGGCCAGGTTCTCCAGGAGCTCCTCTGGGCCCTGCAGGGCCTGGACCACCACGCTCCCCAGCGGGGCCCTAAGAGGTGAAATAAATCAGCAACTATGTTAAAGAAACTTCATTGAGCTAGACATTGACCATATTTAGGTTATAACTAGAGCACTTCTTTTTGTCTCTTAAAGAGAGTTGGTGTGTTGCTCGCATACCCTCTATAAAATCACTGTTATCTATTAGCTGGGATGATCATATTGGGAATATTCTGAGGCAACTTTGATGAACATCACATGCCAGCAATATTCAGTGGGCATAACAATGTATTTCTGTGCATATAAAGTCAAGTATCTTTGATGCTATAAAATCGTATTTGTATAGCACTTTAGGGTTTTCAAAGAACTTTCAGGCATTTTAATTTATCTTATTCTTGCAATTATACTGAAATAAATAATTCTCTGATAAGCTTAAGGTGTCTCATAGAAGTTAAGTGATTTGCTTTACCTACAAATCTAGGAGAATGGCTGAGCAGGGGCTGGAATCATTGTTTTATATTAGGAATTATTATTATTTTTAAACTTCAATATATTTCTTTCAGATATTTAGGTTTCGGTTAATGGGGAACTGTGTGGAAGAATATAACCAGTTGTAGTGCCAGCATTTACAAAAAATAAAATAAATTATCTACCTTTTCTCCTGGAAGGCCGTTTGCTCCAGCAGGTCCTCGGAACCCAGGAGCACCCTGGAAATAGTGACAGGCAAATGTTTCAGCCCAAAGCATTAAAACTGTTTCATAATTTTTGAGTAGCAATATATTCCCATATTATATAATGCTTCAAAACCAGTATTTGGGATGAGATACTCAAGAAACATCACAGTTGTCTCCCTGTGAAGGTGAAGTTCTATGTGGATGATAGTGATGTTCTCCTTATAGATGTTCATGGGAAACATACCCTTTCTCCTGCAGCTCCTGGAAGTCCATTTGCACCAGGTTCTCCAGGCGAACCATCTTTGCCATCTTCACCTTTAGGCCCTGGGATGCCTGGAGAACCAGCTTCACCCTAAGAAAAGATGTCAACAAAGGAATGATTCGGTTGCACAATTTTCACCCGAAATGAGAAATAACCAATTCTGTTCGGAAAATACTTACACGTTCACCACGTGGTCCTGGCTCTCCTTTGGCACCATTTTTACCAGGTTCACCCTAAATGAAACAAAATCTTGTTGTACAAACAGGGAGAGTAGACTAAAAAAATCAGCAGCAGCAATTGCTGATCCAGTTATAAAACCAGAATGAAACCAACGTAAATTCAGCTGAACAAGTACAAAAAGCCTGCTGTTTATATTTTTTTGGGGGGAATTAAACCACACCTGTAAGGCAACGAAGGAAAAATGGGCAACTTACTGCAGCACCTCTCTGTCCAGGAGCACCATTGGTACCAGACGGTCCAGGGGGACCCCGGGCTCCTATCAGTCCAGGAGCGCCAGGGATGCCAGCAGGACCCTAAAAATAGCCCAGGGACACTAACATTAGTCAAACGTGAACTTTCTTTTCTGAATATCTAACTTAAACATCACAAATGTCTTGTCATGCAAAATGCAAGGGAAGCCAATAATATGTGTGGATGAAATGAGAGTGAGGTGTGAGGGCATCTTACCATTTCACCTTTACCACCAGGACTACCATTGGTCCCAGGAGGGCCCTAGAGGGGAAAAAGAGCATATTAAAAATAATGCAAATAACAAATATGTGTTTGTAAAGTAAATATATTGGTGGGTGTTGTGCTTTATGGAGATTTGGTGATTCCTCCAATTACAGAACAACACATAAAATATAGGCAAAAGAATTATCATTATCTGAATAAATAAAATATCATATGCACTTGTATAAATTATTAAATAATAAATATAAAAGGTTTTTAATACTGCATCTTTTCTGAATTTCTGTGGTTGGTGATTAGATGGTGTACATTCTTTGAAGTATCTGATAACTAGACATCCTCAACTTCACTTGGTCGCATAAACGGATAATTCATAAATCTAGAAGAGCATAAACCTCAGAAAACATGATTTTTAGCACTGATCTAATCAATATTTGCCACAGTAGAGTCATTTCAGAGGACCAGGCAACATTTTTTTCCAAAAACATATTTTAATTGACAGCAACATTTCAGGGTTTCATGAAATAAGTGTAGCAACAGTTCACAATGGCTGTATTTGTTACTTACAGGAGGACCTGGAGCACCAGCATGTCCCTGAGGTCCTGGTTCTCCTCTTTGTCCAGGGGACCCACTTGAACCAGGAGATCCTGCAGGTCCAACTTCACCCTAAGGGATAAAACCCGAAGTAGTCAGTTTCTCTTGCCATTTCTAGTCACTAAGCTAGTTTGGACCCATCTCCCAAAGGCTGGAGTAGTAGGACTGTATATTCTATCACAAGCAAAGAATCCTTAATCACAAAGGCAGAGAAAAATGGTAACTATGTGTGTGACTATGTTATCTGCTTTTTGGAAAGAGACTGGGGAAAGAGAAAAGCCATAAGAAGAAATATGAGAATAGTTGAATGCCAGGGGTAACCCTTTTTGGAATAAAAAAACAGGGCTTTAAAATGTTGAATAGGTAAAAATATATCTACTTGATGGGTAACAAAGAAAATACCATTTTCAAGAAGCAATCCAATGATTTTCTGTTGTACGCCCCAAGATCTATTTTATGTTCCATTATAGACATACAAGCTTACCTTAGCACCAGGGGAACCAGGGAATCCTGCAGTTCCAGGGGGACCAGGGGGGCCCTGAAAAATTTTAAATACAATTTCAAGAGCTCTTAAGTAAACAAAAGCTAACACTACATGAACTAGTAAATAATAAGTTAGCACATACACAATACACAAGACTATTATGCAGATAAAATAGTATTTATCATTCATGGATGAGTATTATGTGGAGAAACAATGTGGTAAAATAAAGAGAGGGTAAAATCCTTCTGCCACAAATTCTGTGACTTTGTGCAATTTACTTATTCCTGAGCTTTCATACTCTTGTTTATAAAATAGAGGTAACATTATTAGCAATTTTGCAGGGCCTTTTTAATTGTCATGTCTAGTCCTGGCTATTAACTGACACTGTAAGCACTATACTGATGTTAGTAATTGGCCAAGTATAGTAGGGAGTATCAGAATTCTATTTATGGATTCATTCTCTGTAGATTGTGTCTCGATTTTGTTTATGGACTTAGTGTCTGTTTGAATGCAATGTTTATAAACACTGTAGAATTTTGACTCTGCAGTTCATATTATTCCAACATTCCATACCATGTAATCGGTCATTACCCTGAAGCAACTTAGGGTTAGATCAAAAATTACTTGGGGCGCCTGGGTGGCTCAGTCGGTTAAGTGCCTGACTTCGGCCCGGGTCATGATCTCACGGTTCGTGAGTTCAAGCCCTACATCAGGCTCTCTGCTGTCAATGCAGAGCCTGCTTCAGATTCTGTGTCTCCCTCACACTACTCTTTCTCCAGCTTCTCTCTGTCTCCCAAAAAGAAATAAATGTTAAAAAAAAATTAGAAAAGAAAGTTACTTACTGGTTGTCCATCACTTCCGCGAGCACCATCATTACCTCGAGCCCCCTAAAAAGAGAATTTTGTCTCAAATATCTTCTTAATTCTGAAAAGCTAGTCACTAGTAATGTTCTGACTAAAATTCTGACTCCACTGAGTTAGTTGACTTTTCCTTCAGTGTATTCAAAGCTGCTTATCAATTATGCATTTTTAGAGTGAAATTATTAAAATTCTGATTCACACAGAAATGATCTGATGTGGAAGAACTGGATTCTGCATTTAACAGAACTGAATGTGAATTAATGGTTCTAACAATGTATGCAAAGTTAACACTTAAATTTTTTTTTCAGAAGAGATAATAACTATAAAACCTTTATTTGTTTCTCTACCATTAAGGCTAAAATTTTATGGAGGCTTCTTTAAATGCTATTTTATAGAAAAGATTTTCCTGAAGACTGCCACAGCCTGAAAACTTGGCTGAGACCCTTATCTGTACAATGTGAGCAGCTGTACTCACTGCGGCTCCAGGAAGTCCTGGCCGTCCTCTCTCACCAGGAGATCCTCTTGGACCCTATAGAATAAAATGGAAAGAATGGTTGCTCTTTAAACCTGTGTAAGAACGGCTGGGGAAAGAGCAAGACAAGTTTTGTTTTAGATGGAGGCTAAGAAAACAAAAGTGAAAATTACGTGAGAAATAGAATTACCATGGGTCCAGGAGCTCCGTTTTCACCAGGCAGGCCATTTTCACCCTGGAAACATGTAAAATATGTTGCCATTTTGTAGAACAGGGAGAGCAATTTATAGTTTTTTAAGCACAGCATATTATGAAGAATATTACAGAACCTAAGAAAAAGATGTATGTTTCAGCAGCATCAAATTTTTGTTAGCATTTTATTTATCATAAATCTCAGTCTGCATTTTGAAAACTTGAGGATGAAACAGAAGTAATCAATGAGTTACTTAGAGATGCACAATCATTTCTAATCTAGACAGTTCAAGATATCAGCTTTCATGGAAGCTTGAATAGACCATCTGAACTAGTCACTGTTGTTTAGCTCCCAAAATGCAAAATTCAGGTAAATTTCAAAAAAAGTTAACCCCAAAATATAAATCTTAATTATAGCTATAACATTTAACTGAATTTGCTTATGAAAGTGTGATTTTGTTTTGATTTACCTTTAATCCAGGAGCACCTGTTTCACCCTTTTCTCCATTTCGTCCATCAAAGCCCTAGAAAATGTATAAAAGTAGTAAAAATATGAAGATCTGTTAACTCTCCAGAATCGCTGAAAAGTTTACATTGAGTTTTTCATAACTAGTCTTTACCACACAGCACTATTTTCAACGCTGACATAAATAATTTAAAGCTCTTTTAAATGGGTTGAAGACATTTGACATTGATTTTATAGTAAAAAATCTGAACTAATTAGCAAGAAGAATTTAGTTCAATTAGGAAGTTGACTTAACTATAGCAAATATCAGCTTCATAGATTTTATTTCTATTAAGCTGTTAGATTTGGGAGTCAATTGGTTAAATCTACCTAATGTTTGCATAGAATAAAGTTGCTTGATTCAATTGTAAATCACATTGACTAAGTCCATGAATAACATATAGTTCTCAATAATATATTTTCATTTTTTTTTCTGACAGTGGTGATAAGAAAATTAAATATTTCTTTCCCAAGCCTTTCCACACATTTAAAATCAATCTAATTACTATCTGTAAAATAATTAGTTGGTTTGGTCAACAAAGTTGATAGACTTAAAAAATCAAATCAACTGGTTGTCAAAATATATATATATATATACATAATATATTTTGACACATACTCAATTGTCCAATAAAATTGGTTAGGCAAGTAAACATAGCTAAATGAAACAGTTTATACTCAATTTAGAAACTCTACTTACTCTATGTCCTTTCATACCAGGGAATCCAGGCATGCCAGCTGGACCCTTCATACCCTAAAAATAAGGAATAAAAAGATATTAAGAAATTTTCAAAATAGAATCACAATGCAATAGTAAAATGTCTTCTGTTTTTAATTTTAATTCCATTTAATTATGTGATAATTTTCAAACTAAAATCATTGTGATTACTCCAACTAGTTCTTTAGATGCTGAAGACTTACTGGAGGTCCAGGCAGCCCTCGCTCTCCAGGTCGCCCAGGTCTTCCTGATTCCCCCTAGGTGGAGAAACAAAAAACACATAGGTACTTGTGTAAGAGTAAACACATTGAAGCCAATTAGAAAACCAATTACTTAGCTTTTCTCTCCCCAAAGCCTCATGAAAGTGAAGCTAAACCTATAGTTGTTAGGACAGCTTTCCTGGTAGAAGGACCGGGGAGGGCTTCTCCCATCTCCATAAGAACTTGTGAATAATGCAGGCATTACTCTTCCTTGAAATATTATGACTATCTCTCAATCCACTGAGAAAAAATTGCCATTGGAAATTAAATGGGAAAGGAAGAATGGCACAATATTGAAGGTGCTTTTAAGTTTCCACGTTCATAAAGTATTGATATCAATTTGTCCAAGAGGCGGAGAGAAGATACTTGTTTCTCCTCCAGTTAAGTGATATATTCACTGGATGGGTCTTCTTGAGAGTGAAGAAGCACATGTAGGGGTTCTGTTAGTTTGGAATTCAAAAAATAATGTATATATAGCTATACAAATACTACACATTCAAAAATTAATATGAGCTAAAGTGTCATTAGGATTAGCAATGATTTTTGAGTGAGGGTTTTCTGAGTCTAGTATACAGTATATGCCACTTACAATATTCCAACTTGAATTTTGCCATATCACCACTCAATCTTTAAACACTTACATCTTTTCCAGCAGGACCAGATGGGCCTATAGCACCAGGGGGTCCTGGGGGACCCTGAAAATAAGAAAATAAAATACAAATATATCTGTAGGTTCTTCTGTTACAACACTTTATAGTTATATATTATGTGTTTTCCTCAAAGGAACTTCCTTTTAGAAAATACTCTCAACATTTTTCATTTTGAAAATGACACGTTGAGTTAATATTATGCCTATATTATATCAAGTTTTTACTCTTTAATGAACTTATTTTTAATAAGAATTAAGAATATCATGTATCTATATTTTACATCACATGTATTTATAAATGTATATGCACTGTTACATTTTGTAAGCTATTGAATTTTTGATATCTTGGTATTTCCAAATATTTTGAAATATTAAACTAACTTCACCTTACTTGCTTGTTTATACAGTATGTTTTTTAGAGGGCTCTATTAGATTATGTTTATTTCTGTTAATTTAAGTTTTAAAAATTATATGTCAGAAGAGTAGGTAAGAAGGTGAACTGAGTGGCTACAGGAAAATTAAATCTATATTTAAGAGAAAGAGGATTTGCATCCACACTAGGAGGTGAACTATTGTGGTGGCTAATTAGCCAGGGAATTCCTAGATTAACTAGCAAGTGTCTCTAAGAAATCTAAACCATTAAATGAGTCTAAAAGATATTTGAAACCAGTTCAACTATCATAAAAAATATCAGTTATTATTTTAAAATTTGAGCTTAAATTTAACCTATACATTTTAGGACTTGTGATTATGTTTTAGAAAATGAAAGTGGTTTCTATATAGAACTGTCAATTTTTTAAATATAGATATAATTGTTACTTACTGCAGGACCAGCTTGCCCAGGTTCACCAGGGGGACCTTGGTATCCTACAGCACCCTAGTAGGTAGAATAATGTGTAAATATTTTAAAAGTAATGTAATATTCATACCAAGCATTTATATCTTGAAGACAGTATGAAATCAGGATTCGTGAATGCAGTCAGTGAATTTTATTCCAATTTATAAATACTAAAACCAAAAATTTTCAGATCAGAATAAAGCAAATTTATTCCATTCTATCCATTCCATTCCATTGACATTGAATTGTTTTGAACTTGGAGTCATATCACATGCACATTAAGCCTATGACTTTGAATTCTGTGTTTCTCTCTCTC
Source organism: Cryptoprocta ferox (assembly GCA_028646485.1). NCBI lineage: Eukaryota > Metazoa > Chordata > Mammalia > Carnivora > Eupleridae > Cryptoprocta > Cryptoprocta ferox. The sequence continues at coordinate 63,473,743 of CM053578.1, read as the reverse complement.
TCTCTCTCTCTCTCTCTCTCTCAATTTCTCTCTTTCTCAAAAATAAATAAATAAACAAACTTAAAAAAATATATAGTTCTCCTTCTGGCTTTGAAAAGCCTATGGTTTAATTTTACCAAGGTTTTCATTGCTCATAGTTATTGGTAGAAAGGAATTTCATATGAAATTCCAACATCTTTGAAGAAATGATAGTTTTTGCTTGTGGTTTCTCTACTGAATTGTGATTATGCATGCTGGAATGGCAAAATTACAGCAAGATCCATGTTACCTTGATTTATATAATATGCATGAAAAAAGAAAGCGCCACTAATGGCTATACTTACTGGGGACCCGGGATGACCAGATGGACCAGGGGGACCAGGAGGGCCAGGAGGACCCTGGAATGTAAATTTGAAGGATAAATACAAAATAAATGCATCTGAAATACATTTTATTCAGGCATCAAAGAGATATCTCTGTTTAGAAATGATACGGACATTTAGAACAATGAGAATTTGGGGCACCTGGGTAGCCCAGTCAGTTAAACATCCTACTTTGGCTCAGGTCATGATATCACGGTTTGTGAGTTTGAGCCCCGAGTTGGGTTCTGTGCTGACAGCTCAGAGCCTAGAGCCTCCTTCAGATTCTGTGTCTCCCCCTCTCTCTGCCCCTCTCATGCTCATACTATGTCTCTCTCTGTCTCTCAATAATAAATAAAAACGTTAAGAAAATTTTAAAACAATAAGAAAAGCATACCCCTTTATATGGTAACTATTCATGGATATGATTAATTTTATTAGGTATACAGTGAAGATATCACTAAAAACATCACTGTAAATGGAATTTCCACAGAATAAATAAAAATTATTGGTAAAATTATTGGTAATCCCCCCAAAAGGAATTCAAAATCTGGAAAAATCCATACAAAATTCTAAAAGAGTCCCTGTAATATTAGGATGAAACTGGTACTGGTGAAAGAAGCATTTTTTTTTTTTTTTTGCCTGCCAGCTCAACTCCCTGTGGAAAATATTTATCTGCAAGTTTCAAATCGAAGTTTCTAAAAATAATGATGTAAATCAACCCAGAAGTTCTTAACTACATCACTGAATTATGTTGACATGCAGATCTAGATGTCCACATGAGAATCATCATACATTGAACAATAATACATTACAATTATAACCAATCGATTTATCATTGCTCAGAAATACAGATTAAACTAGAAAGCTTTCATTTTTGTAGCATGCTGTTTCTAAATACTGACAATAGAGATATAAAACTACAGGTGATAATTACATTTTCTCTTGTAACTTTCTGGAATGTTAATAAATAGTGTTTTCTTTTTAGTTTTTGTTTTTTAGTAAAAACTATATGCAGGATTGAAAAATCGGATTCATAATTTGAGTGAAGGTGAGTAAGATCAGATATTTATATTGTTAATATAGTTCTCCATCTTGGGGCATCTGGTTGACTCAGTTGGTTAAGAGTCCAATTTCAGCTTAGGTCATGATGTCATGATTTGTGAGTTCAAGCCCCACATTGGGATCTCTGCTGTCAGCTCAGAGCCTGGAGCCTACTTTGGATTCTGGGTCTCCCTCTCTCTCTCTCTGCCCTTCTCCCACTTGTGTTCTCTCTCTTTCTCTCTCTCTCTCTCTCTCTCTCTCTCTCTCTCTCTCTCCCTTTCTAAAAAACAAATAAATGAAAACTTAAAAAATATAGGTTTCCTTCTGGCTTTGAAAACAAAAAACAAAAAAATCACATCCCCCGAAACTTTAGAGATTTGTAAAGTTGTCTTTTTATAATTTATATCCATTTTAAGGGTGTTTCCAAACTGTTCATTTGGATATATTTGTTAACATTTTGTCTTCTCTAGTTTTGGAAGTCACAGATGTGGTGTCTAATGATCTGGGGGGCAATTGTCCATAATCCCTGAGAATCCAGTGTCATGTTTCATTTACACTTACATACCTGTTACTGGCAGGGAAGCCATAATCTTCCTCACATTACTTTTCCTGACATCCTGTTCTACAGTAAGGGTCATTTACCCGGGACACCACACATCATGTCAAGGTGCCCAGATTTCAGTGATTTTTTTCTGTTTTCTTCTATTAAAACTCCAGGTCATTTACATTCAAGGAAACCCTTTAGGTAAAATGCAAATAGCTACCAATTGTAATAGAAGAACTTAGACTCAATAAATTCTGGAAATATTTGTATTTGATTTTAGGGTTTGAGGTGAGGCAGATTGTAATACTGGACAATTCATCACTTGGATTGTCATCTAGAAGGGAGCATTTAATTAATGAAAGCTCATAAAAAGAGATTCTGAACAACTTAGGAAGAAAAAGGGAAAATGAAAGTGAAAAATAACAAAATTTGGTTAAAATTAGGGAATATATGAGTGTGAGACCTAATCGTGAAGGCAGATGGGCCCCTGGTAGGGGTGTTTTTGTAAAGAAGGAAGGGGTGACAAAACAGCCATGAGATGAAAGGGGGTGAGGAAAAAATGAGTTAGGATAGAAGGATCATGAGAATCCTACCATGTGCATTCTCAGCCTTAATGGAAAATAAGCTATTTTGTACAAGTATGCAGTAATACTCTATTACTAGAAAAACAACCATTCAAGAATTAACAAACTGGAAGCTAAATAATGCTCTAAAATGCTGAGAAACATTTGTACTGAGAAGCATTTGTACATACAGCTGGCCCGGGGTAGCCTGCAAGTCCTCCTACTGCTACTCCAGACTTGACGTCATATGATTCAAACTGGGGAGAATAGTTCTGCAGCAAAGAGAACAGATAGATATGATCATTTTGATATATAGATCATAGTTCTTTCCAAAAGAATTTAGAAGAGGTGCATGTAACATCTATTATTCACTGATAAAAAGTTTCTGCATGCCAGAGGATGTGGTATGTATTATTTAATTATCTTGCTTATCCTGTCTGTCTGTAGCTTTAGATAGTAGATACCCTACAGAAATACTTGCTTATGAGATGCACAAATCTTTCAACTAACTCTATGCAATGTTAATCCCAAACAATTTATTCCTATATGATCTTACTAAAATTATTATTTCTAAGTGATATCCACAGCATTAGAAACAAGATCATACACTATTTGAAGTTGAAAGAGCCTCGAGGTCATATACTCTGATCTTCTCATTTTGAGCAGAAAAAATGAAGAAGTCAAATTAGTTTACCAACATTTAATGACGCAAGTAAAATTTGTGTCCCCTGGCTTTTGGTTTATATGCCTATCAAATTTCCTCCTCCCCAAGTAAACATCCCCATAGAAAATAGGCACAAGAATAAGAGAAAAGCTCATTTGCTTATTGGATTTCTTTGCAGATTATTTTGTTTTGAATTCCAGGCATATGTAGTTTCTTATTTCTCCTAACCCCGTGTAGCAGACATTTTGTCTTATTTATTTGTTTTGGTTCGTTGCTTTACATGCAGAGTTAGTTGGTTGCCATGTATTTTAGGAGGAGCAGGATGTTTTCTGAAGGCTTAGCAAGAGTAGATGCATAGGCTTGAATAATTCTGTTGACTTGAAGTCAACAAGGAGTGTTCACAGTTCTTCAGCTGCTTTTTGTCCAGACTTTCAGAGGCTTACCATTGGGGTTATGAATAAGGCACAGTTGCAGCAACTCCTAAATACTCCAGGTTAATTATTTTGGAAGTTAATAGGCTCATTTCACCACCATAGTGATATGTGCTTGCTGAGAAGTTGGGAAATTTTGCAAAGATAATAGCAGTAGCATTGGCACTTTGAAGAAAAGTAAAATCTATAAAGCACTTAAAATACTGCTCCTCACTTATAAACACTAAATAAGAATTTGTTAAATACATAAAGTCAGAGAATAGATATAAGGAATCCACAAAAGTGAGATGCAACATAGGCTAAAGAAAATGAAGTAGGTAATTTTAAAGGGGGGGATCTTTTTGTCCTGGAATTTATTACCTGAGGACCAGTAGGGCATGATTCACAGATTCCAGGGGGGCCGGGAGAACCAGGGGAACCTGGCTGTCCTGGAATACCAGGATCACCGTTTCTCCCAGGAATACCAGGAGGGCCCTAAAAGAATCAGAGACAAAAACCCATAAAACAGTGTGAAATCCTAGGGATTCAGAATCATTACCGGATTGTAGCTTCTCTGCCTTATAAGATGAGGAATCAATATATGTGATATATATTTTCTTGTGAATTCATACTTTTATCTAAATCATGTGAATAATTTCAATGTGATTTATTTCTTCATATATTGACCTATATTTTATTTTTCAAACTGATATTGGGGATGAAGACATTATTAAAGTTTGGGAAATTTAAATATTCACATGTACAATTATGGATTCTCAGCTTGAGTTCTTTCATGTCATTATTTAAATATATGGTAGTAAAGGAAGTGTCTGAATGATGAAAGCTCAAATATGAAAGGTCTGTTGGAGGAAGAAGAAAAAAAAGCAAACTACTTAAGGAACTCATTTCAATCCACTGAAGAATGTTTACTTACTGGATCTCCCTTAGGGCCTTGAGGTCCATGACCATTAGGAGGACGAGGAGGCTAATAAATGGAAAAGATACAGATTAAATAATACATAAGAACATCTTTCCCATAAAGTGTGTCCCAATTTGCATATTTATTTCTTATCCCAAATCATATCCAATCCTTAGTTTTAAGCCAGAATGTTCACCTTTTACTTGTAATACCAACACGATTGTTTGGCAGGCCTTACTTTCTTTTCCTTTCAGGCTCCTATGATATAGGAACTATTCATGTGTTACAACATAACTCTTGAAGATGTACAGATTTTTTTGTAAACTCACAGCTGTTGGAGGCTGTGGGCAAACTGCACAACATTCTCCAAATGGGATCTCTGGGTTGGGACAGTCTAATTCTTGTTCGTCACATATTATGTCATCGCAGAGAACAGATCCTGAGTCACAGACGCATATTTGGCAAGGTTCTGGCTTCCAGACATCTCTATCCGCATAGGACTGACCAAGGTGGGAGCATCCTCCATCAACAGCTGGAAAATAAGTTAGATGGTGGGATGTTATCTTATGTTTTGCTGAAATAGGGTTTTTGTTACGCTACCATGATTTTCCAATAAAGTGGAGATAGTTTGAAACAAAGAATGTCTTCCTTTTAGTAAACTAACTTGCCTGTTCTTATAAGCATGCTTTTGCAAAAAAGAAAATCCACACATTAAATTACCAAGAACATCACATTCTCTCTACATAATTTGCTCACTGGTAAGAGATTGCTTAAAATACCAAATCTGTTTATTAACTTCAAAATGGCACATCATAGTAAATTTTCCTTACGGCCAATAAGTGTTTTAATATCAATTATAGTAAGAATTTAATACCAATGGAAATCACACCAAGCACTTAAACATTTATTTATTCATTGTGTAATTGAAAACAAGCCTTTCTAGCCACGACCATCCTTTGCTTTAACAGTAGATAAGAGTATTAAACTGTAATGATGATTTTGTCACTAACTCTGAAAACTTTCTGGATTTTATTAAGCTAGTTAGGAAATTCAGGGGAAAACAGATACTCCTGGCTGCATAAAACTCTTCCAAATTCCTGGGAAAGCTTGAGCAAAGCTTATTGTATGTATTGAATATCACGGCCACTCCATTGGGCATTAGTAGGTCAACATGATATGACATAACATATTGTATATCCCATATGGATGTAAAGAGATTTCCAAACCACTAAAAATAAATAATGCTTTTTTAAATAAATATGGGCAAGGAATAAGTAAAAATAATAGGGAAACATATGAATCATGACCATGTATATTTGTGGCTTAAAATGGTCAAAAATTTGCTTCAACCAAAGCTTTAAACTTGTTTCCTAATTATATGTAAGGTACTCACATTTCAGCAGCCATTAACAATGAATCAGCTCAGGGATTGCCAAAACAAAACCTGCTCCCAATTCTTAAAGCATTAGCTGTGGATTGTGGTTAAATACAACTTTAGTTCTTAAGGATTACTATGATAACCTGCCAGTACTTGAGTAAATAAGTAAGAAGTTTCTAAACATCTGCAAAAATTTTTACAAACAACAAATGATTTACTGTTCAGGATTTATATTTTTGTGAAACAGTGAAATTTTATTTTCTCAGAGCCAAGATCTTTATCATGTCTGCTGAAAGAGGCCAGCTCGGGAGGAAGCAAGTGGTTTAACAACTGTATTTTTTGCTGCCTCGTAGTCAAGAGGCCATTGAGGGGGTCCTGAAGTTTTTCCATCTGGATATTGCATACAGCCATGGAGACCACCTTGAGAAGTTCCCATTTCTACATCCTCTCTTATCTGAAGTAATAATGATTTAGGTTCATGCTAAATACTTTGGGCTCAGAGGTTTCACTGGTTTAGCAAAAGTTCAGGCACAAAAAAGGTACTTGCAGAACCTATAGATTCTATAGCATACTGAAATTGCCTCCATTCCTCCTTCCCATTTTTGTGTACAGATACAACTTTCATGATCTTGCATAATATTCTTGATCAATTTAGGAAGTATAAAATCTGTTCTCACTGTGTTACAATTATCCAATGTGGTCTACAACTAATAAAAGAAAGCTTGTTTGTTTAATTGCAATTTTAATAAAGCAAGAATCTGTTTATTTTAAAAAGTTATTCTAGTTCTTCCTCCATGTTTGAAGCAGATATATGAGAACATTGGAAAGAAATATTGTCCAAGATTTTGAAGGAGCATTCTTTTCTACTTAGTGAGCATAAAAGCTGAATGCCAAAATTCTTACCTAATGTGAATGAAGTAGGTCCATTTAAATGGTGTTATGAAAGAAATGCTTAAGAAAAGCATAATCTTTTTGATATTATTATGAACAACAATAATAATAGAGGGTAGAGCATCAAACTCATTTTTCTCTAAGTAGAACTGACATTTTATATTTAGGAACTAAGTTCACTATTTTTCAGAAAAAATCTGAATGTTTTAATGAGATGGAAGATTGTCTAGTAAAATTGCATGAAATACATTCTTCAGTTTTAGCATTGGCTTCTCATTCTTAAAATGAAACATTTTAAAACTTTCTCTAAATTAACATTATGTGTCACATTCCCACAGATTAGTTTTAGCTCAAGATTTCCCTGTTAATAATTTGGATTTCAGGCTCCCAGCCTTCTTGAAAATACCACTAGTGTACCGTATGTTGACTACAGGTAATAATAATGTATTGTATGCTCAAAATTTGCTAAGAGAGCAGATTTTAAGTGTTTACACCCCCCCCACACACAAAAAAGTTACCTATGTGGAGTGACTATTAGTTAACTCGTTTGTGGTAATTTTTCACAGTGAATGTTCTTTATCAAATCATCATGTTGTACACTTTAAATACATACAATTTTATTTGTCAATAATACTTCAATAAAGCTGGGGGGAGGAACAAAAAAGAAAAAATACTACTAATTTATACTAATGATTCTTTCAGGTCTTTGCCTCTGGATCATATCTTTCTACATTTAGTACAGGACCTATGTTACAAAACTTAGATATTGAATACTAATGATTTATTAAAGACAAATGGTAATAACAGTTAAAGTGAGAGTCAAGCATCTCATATTTTAAATATATTTTCTTATGTTCTTAATCTTCCCTAAAATTAACATAAAGTTTCCGTGTATATTCATCCTCCTGTGTCTATGTCTCATTGAAAGAATCATCACATCACTAGAAACAGTGTTTTCCATTTGCTCAGTAAACTATTAAGTAAACACAATCTTTGACTCTCTAAAATTGTATAAATGAATTTGTTAGAATTGGGTTAGGCCCAATGTTATCTAAAGGAAAATTACTACTTCGCCTCTTTTTTCCAAATCTTATTAGAAACCATGTGTATTATGCTTTTTAAAACACAGAGGTTTCATTATAATGGTTATGTTACCTTAATGTTCATCTCTTTTTTTTATAAGTGAAATTGTTCTAAGGATAAAGAAGAAAGTTGGAATGTTTGAAAAATAAGAATTAGTGCAGTTTGTTTATTGCCATAACTTATTTCATATCTGTTTAAAAGCAATGTGGCTCTCCTGAAATCAGGTTCTATAGAAACGTGGTTGAAAGTCAGACTTTTCTCTGTTGCTCTATCTCAGTCACCTTTGTTGAAAGGATGGAGACTTTTGTGCAGTGTCCTCTAATTTCTTGTTCTGTGCATGACAAAATATGGTTGGCAATATGTTCTTCCAGAAGCTAAACCTCTTACACAGATGTCTCAGGACCCTCAGGTTTAGTACCTTTGTCTAATTGTATGTGGGAAAAGAATGGGAGAGTCAGAAAAAAGAATGTTTTGTTTTCAAGAGGAATAAAATATTCTAGTTTGTCACTTGCAGCATTTAGAAAATGGGATTCAGAAATTCAAAATGGTAAATCAAAGACAAATAATCTCATTTTTCTAGTGGACAAATCATAGATTTTCCAATTACTTCCTTTATTGTTATTGCTTAAACTAAGTCTCCCTGTTCCAATATGTAATTAATTTTAAACTCCACCTCTCACGTCACTTGATGTTTCTGTTCCTTATTACAAAGCACAGTCCTCAAATAAATTTATTTGTGGCCACACATGCAATGCATTAGACTAAACCATCTCCTTATTGGGATCAAAATTATAAAACAAAATGAAGTTAGTAAATGACATAATCCACTCTTAGCTTCTTTTATTGCTTAGCTCTCTGTTTCAAAACTCCAGAAAGTAACATAATCTAATATTTTTAGATATGCATAGCACTTTCCTTTTTATTGTTTTTGTTTCCATTCTTTAAACATTAATTTATGCTGATATGCTAGAGTTTTATTGTTGTGATTAAAAAATAATGTAAATTATGTTTGTCTTAATTCCAGTTTTGGAGTAAAAGTAATATGTCTCAAAGCATCCAATCAAATTGTTAATTTAGCCTGAATGATAGGTTTCTTTTTTTTTTTCTCTTCTCTTCTTACTGAATTCTTTTCTGGGAAAAGGTGTTCTTTAATCTGAAAATTAAAAATAACAGATGTGATATGCAAATTATCATGACATTATTTCCCTGTTATTTGAGAAAGTTGAATATCTGTAAGTGTGAATATATAGACTTTATATAGTTTCCAACTGAAATATGTTTTGCTTTTACATGATACTTTCTGGAAAACATACATTTTTATTAAATATGTTTCTTCTGCTTATGTCTACCAGAATTTTTTAAAATATGTTAGATGAGCTAACAAAAAGAACTTCAAGGAAATTTCTATACACCTATATATGTAGATAACTTCAATTTCAAAATGTTTTGCATGGCCAAGGTGGATCCTGATTATTCTTGTCCCCACCAGAAAAACCACAAAACAAAAAGCTTTCTGAATCCTCATTTCTAGATGTTTCCTTGTTTTGTTCTTTATAGATATATGATTTGTATGTCTCCCAATAGAAATTTCCTTTAAGATGATTAACATTTTGTCCTGTGAAAAATAAAAATAATTAGAGAATTAGAATTAACAGTATCTAACAATCAGCAATGGCATTATAATATAAACTGATTAGTGACAGATTATAGCAATACTGAAGACAATACGTTCTACTTATTTGTTACAGTCAGCAAACATCTTCCAATTTTATATCTTATCACCAAGATTTTACATCTTACTTTCCTTATCACTAAGTCACTTAGTGTTTTAATTGCCTACAGTAATTTAATTTTGCGCTGCCAGTAAAACTAATACTAGGCAGTATAATTGCCTATGTTGTAGGCACCCTTCTGAGTGCTTTGCCCACCGCTTTTACTTAATCCTCCCAAAGGCCCTATGGGTGAGTGCTGTCATAATCTTCATTTTACAGCTGAGGGATCTGAGACACAGCGAAGTTTAGTCATTTTCCCAAGATTACATGGTAGAAACAAAGCGAAGAGTTGAACCTGGGAAAGTTATCTCTAAATTTGATACTCTTAACTCCTGCATTGTATTCTCTTCCTGCAGTTTCAAGGGCAACTTCAAAGCCCTATCCCATTATGATTTCTAAGCTCTGCAAGCTTGAAATCAGAGTCAAACAAGACAGTGGGTTTTTCTTTTCTTTTTTTAAGGGATAACATTCTTCTACAAAATATTTTTCTATCTGGTCTCAAAACAAGAAGATAGCATCTGGAGTTCAATTCTGTTGTTTATTTTCTCCTGACCTTATGAAAAAGAGATATATCTCCAAGGCCACCCTAATGGGATACAGACCACCAACATGATTAACATGTGATTGGGAAACCCAGCATACATTTCACTGTATACAGAGAAGCCTGACTCTCACAGCAACAGCAACAAACAGATAAGATTTAGGTATCCAGTGCATAAAACAAAACAAGAACAGCAACAAAAACCCCCAAAACATAATTAGGGTGTCTCACCAAGATACTGAATCTGAAAATCTATTTTTTCTAAATGTTTCATATTAATGAACTCCTAACTTCATTAGAGCTTCCCTTCTAAGTTTGAACATTATGGGCATACTCTGCAGCTCCAAAGAGTGTTCCTCTGATTTTAATTACCTTGAGAAACACGTTTCCTTTTGTCATCCTCCACACCAAATATTATAGAAAGCATAGGTTCAGGAAAATAAATGCCATTTCACTGCAACAGGAATTTCTCCATGCAAGTTTTCAAAGCAAATTTAACTTTTACTAGGTTCTCGATCCTTTGTCTTTGATTTTTAGATCTTTTGGGCATTTTAACTTTGGCCCTCTTCTTTGAACTTTTCCTTTTGTTCATTAATTTACATTTTAAATGGCAGTTCTTGACCTCAGTCATGGAAAATACAAGGGTTTTATTAGTTAATCTGAAAGGAATCCACTTCTTCTGTGTTTTCATTAGACACAGACAGACATTCTAGTGGTTCATGTAACTCCTCAAGCTGCAGTTAACAAATGATTTGTGTAAGAGTAGCTATCTCATTTTTTCCGTTGTCATTTTGATATGAAACAGGCAAAGTTTCCCCCTTTGAAAACTCTGGACTTTATTGTACTACACCTCCCTCTCCTTCTTTTCTTTCTTCTTCTTCTTCTTCTTCTTTTTTTTTTTTTTTTTGAGTGTGGAAAACAATGGTACTGAGCTTTTTTCCAGGGAAAACTGTTTTACAAGAAACAGTCCACTGAGACGTTTCCAGAAAGTTATTGCAGACCTGGAAACTTTACAAATGTTCCTCATGTCCAGCAAAGGCAATAACATCTTTCATCTTTAAAACTTTAACTCTTAAGCAATCCACTTTAATGACTTCAAGGAGGTGATATCATTTGATGTTACAAAATAAAAGACTGAGCTACAAAACCTTTGGAACTCTGCACCAGAGACATCTGCAATGAAAACCATGAGGTTTCAGTAGATGGCACTCTTCTCTGAGTGACCACTCAAGGTCTGGCAAGTGACTCTGTAGGTTTGTAAAACAGAGGCTTTTCTTTTATTTGGTCTCAACTCTACTCCTGGAAAACTCACAGCTAACAGTTCTTAATCTTTTAATATAAGCCTGTAGATAAGACATCAACCCAGGAACCTGAATTAGTTAAAAGACACATTATCCCAGTCTTTCCTTCTTTCCCAGAAATGTTCCAGTGGCTTTGCTCTTTCCGCTTATGATAGTGAGATGTTTAATTCCAGAATTTAATCAGAATATCTAATTACCTATATGTCTTTAGATCATCTGATGTTGAATACTCTGTGGATGGTAAAAAATGCAAGGTATCATGAATGAAAAACACAAAACTTTGTATCAATACTTTATTTACTTGAAATGTATATGATTACAGAACTGAAGATAATTTCTGGTTAAATCATAACTGAGACTTCTGTTTCTCTTGTTTAAAAATAGATTTACCAATTCAAAGTGGAGTGTTAAACAGAGAAAATCTACCTTTTTTCCCCTTTAGAATTTAGAAATGCATTCACTCATATATTTTCTAGAATAATATACAATTTTTTAGTATTCCCTTTCAATGACAAAGTTACAAGAATGAGCAAAGTCAGATACTGTAGATTTAATGTATGTTTTGTGTTCTCTAATTGCCTAAGATTTAACAGAATTTTGGTTCTTGTCTTAACCCTGTCATTTCCTGGTTGTAGAATCTCAACTAAAGCACTAAATCATGTAGGATTAGTGACCCTGAAATACATGAGCGATTATGCATTCTCTCCTCTTAGAGGGAGAATTGTTTCTCATGATTTTACGCCTTATTTTCTTCATTAAATAGGTTTAATTTGGGGGGCAACACAAACCAGAAAACTTGATTGGTACTTGATGGGTTACAAATTCTCTCCTTAAGCATAATGGAAAATAGACTCTTATAACCTGTAATGAGGAACTGATTCTCTTAAATCCATTTATTATGTAACACTAAAACAATTATAGTCCTGCAGTGGCATTATCACAGGTAGAATTATCAGGGTAGCAAAATATAAACTCAATCATTAGAACATTTTTAATTAAAATAAAGGTTATCTTCTTATCCCAATGGAGCAATATTACTTAATAATATCTATTAATTTATCCATCTATCAAATAAGTGACTAAAATACTTATGTCAAATAAGGACTACATGAAAAACTTGACAGATATTTAAAAAAATAGTTATATGTTATATGTGTAATAGTTACATGTTGAATTTTGAAAATGGCTGTAACATTCAAGCTCATTTTCAGTCTTTGAAAATTGCTACCATGTGTTTGTATGTGTGTTTGGCAATATTTTATCAGTAATACACTTACTTCCTTAGGAAAGTAATGTTTCATATTTAAAGTTCGCACATGTAATATTTTTAAATCTCATTCTAAAATATGGAATCCAGCTGTGTAACATTTATGTTGGCGTTGGTCGTGTAAATGGTAACACTGTCAGCCGCTAGGTGGCGAGTCTTTGTGTTTAAAATTTGGCATGTTTATAAACTACAGGAAATATAAAACAGACCACATTTCTCCATTGGTGGAATAAAATACACGAATTAAATAGAACTTTATAAATTTGCAAAAGGACCAAAATTCTTTGGGAGGGATGTTTTTTATGCTCCAGAAAATGTGTGTTAGTAGACTAAAAGTTAGTATTCTTTAGGGTTGGGTTATTTCTCTCTGAGATTCTCAGGACATATATAACAAACCCATATCCCAGAACTATATTGTAGTGTTCTCAGCATGCTGTATATTCAGCCGCCTTCTGTAACCTCCCCAAAGCTAATCCACCAGCAGAATTTTCTTGTTAAATTTATAGGGAACACAAGAAATACTTACTATCTTAAAATACTTAAACCTTTTCTCATGACAAACAAAAATCGTAAGCTGACCAAAGTCCCTCTCAACTTCTTTTGAGCTTAAAAGCACATAAATGTAATGGCAAAATTTCATAACAATTGGTTATTTTCTGTAGCTAAAGAGAAAAGGAAAAATAAAAAGAACTTGTGTGATGTAGAGATAATGAAGGTATTAAACACTTTTTTCCCCCTAAAGTTGGATGGAGAAGAAAAACAGACATAGTGCTGATGAAAGATTGTCATCACTGGGCAACTGCAAATATTGTGTCGATCTTTTGAAATAAACACCAAAGATTTGTAGTCTTTCCAATAAATGGCAACTCTGTGATTTTCCCCCCTGGAAATCAGGGGAACGTAAGGACTTTAAAAGAGGTAAATGTCTTTATTGAGCTGGGGATCTAATGGTAGGCATTTGGTACCCTTGCCAAAGACTAGGAGCTGTAGCAGATTCTGGGAGGGACAAAATGGGAAGAGGGAGGAGAGAAGGATGAAAAGGGAAGGAGGATTAAGAGTCCTAGGGAAAGAAAGTGGGAGGAGGCAAGAGGAAAGAAGAAAGAAAAGAGATGGAGGCACAGGGAGGACACATGGGGACCAGGAAGAGAGTGCTAGAGGAAGAGAAGGAGGAAACAAGAGGAAACATGGGCTTGCCTAGGAAGGGGGGGGGGGTGACCAGTGAAGGAATGAAAAGGGGGAGGAGGTTCAAAAGAGCCAACGGGGTGGAGAGATGAAGGAGGGGAGGAAAGGGAAAAGAGGAATAAGGGATGGGGGGAGGAAATGAGGGGAACAAGCAATATGGGTGTTTCTTTTCTTTTGTGGCCACAGCCTCATTGTAACTGAAGAGATGTCATTGGGTGTCCCCCTGCCCCCTCCCCCACTTATATATGACTTTGAAGGACATCCAAGATTTGAAATTCAACACAAAAACTATTTCCAGACACATGTTTGCAAAAACTAGATTGAAATGTAAATCTTTTTGATTATGTGCAAATAGAAATTTGATGTGTAATGATTTCTTCTAACATCTTTAAATGTAGCATTTAACTATTTATTTCTGTGAAAGTTTGTATCCCAATGCATCCAGTATTTTCATGACTCTGAGAAACATATGAATTGAAAGAAATATTTTCACATAATCAAATAATGAAAACAAATGTGGTTTGGGGGAAATTACAGGAGGAAAACCATTGTTTGCAGTTCTTAGAAAATACATCAACTTTTTGAAGTCAAACAGTACCAGTATCTTTTTACCTTGTTCGCAGAAAAGTCAAACATTCCTGTTGAAAAGTTTTTTGAAAACATTTTTTAAATATTCTCTTCATTAATGCAAATGCAGTTAAAATGTAGGACGTGTGGAAAACACTAGGCCCTTAGCAATAAATTATTAGAAAACATGTATTAATCAACCATGTAAATGCTTGAAACAGAATAAATATAGAAATGATGAAACATTTTTAGCAGTTTGAATCCATTTAAAGAACATGAAGATACTCGCTTGTTGCCATTTTATAGAAATCTACTCAGTAATTTTAATAGTGTCTGTTTTCCTTTAGATTATTCTTAATGCATACTGTCTTTAAAATGCATTATCTTACTGAGAAAACAATAGTATTCTACCTTTACAAAGAATCCAGCATACAAAAGAGTGTAAAAGTGTTACAAGAAACCAATAACTTCCAGACTGCCTAAGGAAGCATTCCAAGATGTTAACAATCTAGGAGGGGAAATTTTTTAAAGCCATTTAAAAAGTTTCCAGTGCCGCTGACATGAAAATGAGTTAGTACTAGAATATCTTTATCGTAGACAGCCAGAAAACTTTTAAATACAAAAATGACAACATTCTTTCTAAGCAAGTGTAAAAAAAGCACCATCACGGTCAGTTCTACGTTCCCCAGTTGGGAGCTTACAGATGCAATTAACTTCTTGGAGACTAATTTCCCCTTTATACCTATTATAAGGAGAAGTAAAGGCAAAAAAAAAAAAAAAACAAAACCAAAAACCATAAAGTTTCTTGAAAGCGGTACCTACTCACCTTCTTGTTGTGCCAAAATAACAGTGGGATGAAGCAGAGCAAGAAGTAACCAGGTCCCCTTTTGCACAAAGCTCATCATGTCTAAATATCAGACATGAGACTCTTTGTGCAAAAAGGAGAAAAGAAAAGCAGTTCAAAGTAGCACCATCAGATGTTCCCTGCCCTTCAGCACCGGGCCCGTCATAAAACTCAGCCACTGAGATTCCTTTGCTTTGGCCTTAAATAGGAAAAAGTTTGGCTTCCCTCACTTTCCAGCCCCTTTCTGAAATATGAGAGCAGCACCCATCCCCTTAGCAGTAAAAGAAGTGATTAATATGTCTTTTCCCCCTTATAGAAGACACAACCCACAAAGTAAGAAAAAGAATACATCTGGAGTTTGTGTGCATCAGTTTGTGTACAAGTTTGCTACATATTTTATTCATATATATATATGTTTGTATAACTTAAAGAATATATGTCCAAATGCTCTGCCCTGTGTTTTGATGAAAGAATTAAATATATATATTTTTCATTTCCCCTGAAAACATTAACAACTGCTTGATTTTGAGAAATTGCCTGATGCCCTTTTCTTGGGCATGGCTAATTTGCAAATCTTATCTTCCTAGAAGTTTTTTATATTGGGATTTTGCCAGAATCCACCCTCACCCAATTTAAATAGGGAACTGTAAGAGATTAACTGAAAGAAAAGCCTCTGTTTGTCCCTTCTCATCCACCCACTCTGGGTCCTAGAAGTTCAGTTTGAGGCAAATGTCAAAAGACTAAGTATCTGAGCTGTTTGCATGGCATCTTAAAAGTTAGATACTTATCAATAGCTGTTTCTATTTCTCACAAATGTCTCTGGTAAGCCAACGAGTGATTTCTTGTGAGATTTCAAATTTTCATGCTGCTTGTGAAAGCCAGAACAGAGTTTTCTAGAGAAACATTTAGCTTTTTCATGTTTTGACTTTGTAAGAAACAAGAAGGGAAAGGGCTTATCTCATGGAATATCAAAAGAGTACCTACCAGTAGAAGTTCTCATTTTATCTAGGTTGGTATAAATATTTCTCAACTTAGATGTTAATATGTATAATTTCTAGGCTATGTTAACATAGCTTTTCAATGTAGTTCTGGATCTAAAGAGTAATTTCTGGGTCATATTTGAAAGGGGCAAATACCATCTGTAAGTCTTTGATAAATCTTTTCCAGAAAAAAATGCTTGTCTACAGTATCAAGATATTTTTAGTAAGGAGGATATTTCTTTACACCTTAGTCATCAGTCACCTGTATGTTCTACCTGGGCTCTTCAATTCTAGTCAAGGTCATCTGTATTTATTTTATTTTTTCCATGTCAACACAACTGTGGCCATTTCCACGTGTGTATGTGCCCAGAAAATTCTCTCCACCTCACACCAATAAATAGAAGTCACTTCTCTACGACCCAGCTCAAAACTGTCCTTTTTTAAACTTGCCTTCATCTCTCTCTTTCTCTCAATTCGTGTTACTCAGTGTTTGCTCAATTTACATATTATGTATATATTCCCAGGTATATATCTATTCTGTAAGGATGGAGAGTGGTACGCTTGCCTCCCAGACCCAGTTACAAAAAACACAGAGATGTCCCAGTGTATATGACATCATCTGATGACAGGAAAAGAGAACTGGTTGGACCAATCTCTTGTGAGACTTCTGGTTTTAGATTGGAGAATCACCACTTGAGGGGAAAAAAGTAAAAGGGAAAAAAATAAGTTGTTTTACTGGATCACAGTGAAGATGTTGGGGAAAAGACTGTTACATACATCTTTGTGTCTTCCAATAACCTTCATCCTATTCTTAAAAAACAAAAACAAAAACAAAACCGAACAAAAAAAGACCTTGCATTCAAACTAAGCCAGAAATGTGATTTATTTTCTCTACGTGTCTTTGACACTTGCATAAAAAAATTCATGTATCTATATTTATTATCTTATTGTTTTAGATGGTCAATAAAAGTTGAAATTTGTTGAATTTCTTCATTAAAATAATTTTGCAGTGTGAAAAATTAGATCTATTATTTTTTTAATAATGCTTTTTATGCTTTATTTCAGACATTACACACACCCTTTCTATTGTATTTTGTTATTCTTTTCCATACATCTGTGGCTCCACTGATATTAACCAGCTCCCACAGACATGTCATTTTGCTCTCTGGATTATATTTGGAGCTATAACACAAATCTAAACACCTGCACCCGTGAAAGCACTGATGAATCTGGCTCTCTTTTAACAAAGAGAGAGACTGGAAAGATAAGGCAAATTTAAGGTGTGGCAAATTATCAACCAAAAATTCAAATCTCCTCCAGTTCAGTGGAAAACGCAGCCTGGGAGAGATGCATCAGCACAGCTGTGATGAACTCAGTAGACCAGTGAATGTCAGCAGTGCTCTCTCTACAATTGCAATAAGAAAATCAATTATCTCCATCATGAAAAACACATGGAAGAGAACTCTGTCTCCTCCTTGTACTGCTTCCTTGTGTGATTTCCTTTTCTAAGCCAAGGAGATACTTGATTTTTATGGACATTTTCTATGTCCTTTCAAATCACTGGAAGATCCTTTAAAATGTATCTATGATGGGATTCACTTAAAAATATACCAAATCCAGCAGAATTGCACCCTAAATTACGGTACATTGTAATCCAATTGTAAAACACAATGCAGATTTTCATTGCTATTTGTGGAGAGATGGATCAGTTCATTTAGTTTAAATGTGTGAAAACATATTTGAAGAGTTGTGTTCCCTTTAAAAGAATTTGGACGAATATCACCATGTGTGTAGTTGAGCTAGAAATATGGTTGAAAAATGTCACATTGTGGGGTGCCAGGGTGGTAGAGTCGGTTAAGCGTCTGACTTTGGCTCAGGTCATGATCTCACTGTTCATGAGTTTGGGCCCTGGGTTGGGCTATTTGCTGATAGCTCAGAGCCTGTAATCTGCTTTGGATTCTGTGTCTCCCTCTTTCTCTGCCCTCCTCTCTCTCTGTCTCTCTGTCTCTCTCTCTCTCTTTCTCTCATTTTAAAAATGTCATGTTGTAGATAAAGAACTTGAGCATATCTAACCATAGATAAATCTAAGATTGAAGCCATGACATTGGTAGTGGACACGATAGGCAAATAGTTGAGTGATTTACTACGACCGGTTCTTTGAGACTGCTTTCTTTAACTTCCTCTTAGTGCCCAAGGTAGAATTATTTGTCTTCTTATTCTTGTTCCCATAGAACTATATTGATAACTAGTTCTCTCTAGCCTAGAAGTTTTACTTTTGGACAAAACTCACATTTCCTTGCCATTTAGTAAAATGAAGTGTGCTACCACATACTCATTTTGGAAACACTAAATAGCTTCATTCCCATCTATTCTTTTTATATCCTTTGCTGGTATGACTGAGGTTCTGCATTTCTATCCTTGTGTTTTTCGACTGAAAATTACCCAAAGTTCAAAGAGGTTACATGACTCTCAAAATTACTCATTGGGATTGGAATTAAATAACACACTTTCCAATTTTTTTTCAAATGTTTTCCACTTGGATTAGTCACTGATTGTGGTAAAGATATTTTTATGCAATTTAAGAATTGGGTGAACACAAATTTGGCACTTAATTTAGTATGTCTTCTAATGAAGGATTGTAAAAGGATGGAAAGAAGAGAAAGAATAAAGTTGCAGAGTTAATAGCCAATTTAAAAATTGCTATTCTTCTAATTTCTGGCTTCTCATTAATTTTTACGTAATTTTATAAAATTTCCAGCATTGCTATAATTTAAACATTTTTGAATAAATACTGTATACTGTATTCAGTATAACCCCATTATACTGAATGATGGGGTCTGATCTTAGGGCATGCAGGAGAATTCACATATGTGTTTGAGCATGTTTACATGTGCATCTGTGTGTACATTTGTATATACATATACTTTTAAGGATTGACAAAAATTTGAGCAAGTACAATTTCCTGGAAATCGCCTTAATACACATGTTTGAATTCATTTGAAAGTTTCTGAAGCATTGTCAGTATAACCTCTTGAATGAAGTCTTTATATACTTATGTTTCAGTGATGATTCATTTGCCATCATAATTATTATGGTAATTATATTTGAAAATTCATAGAAAACTGAAATTCATCTCATAACCTAACACATCGACTCATCCCAGAACAGTGTGATTACTTTATAAATTTTGCCACAAAGGTGACAGAGGCTTGGATGCAACATCTTGTAGGAGTTTAGGAGTTCCCTGTTGGGTCTTCAGTTAACTTAATCATTCTCAGGATTGAAGCTCTTCTCTGCAAATCCCACTAGACTCTATATCAAATATAATTTGTCATTTGAGTCATACTTAGGAATTTTCAGCAATATCCAACACAGCTGCAATAGCTTTTCAAACATAGCCAATTCTGTCTACAGATTAAAAAAGGAGGCCCAAATCACAACCTACAGATAGAAGCATTAGATAGGCCAAAGCTGAACTTGTTGGAGTTTGCATGCTTCAAATGCAGACTGACTTTAATTCTTATCAATATTTTTATATTCAGATATTCATGGGGAGGGGTGTCCAGATTTAGGATCTTTTAATCCAAATAATTCTTCTTTAGGACACAGAAATTTCGAACCATCTGCCTCCCTCTCCCAAAATAAATGAAAATGTGGCCTTTCCCTGTTTAACTTTGTGACTATTACTTAATACAACTAACCTGTCTTCAGGTTAGCATTAGTGTTCATGTAAAAAACATTCTGTTTTAATTGTCCAAAGACTTTATCTTTTACTGTGCATTAAATAAAGTTTTAAAAAGGTCTGTATCCAGGCATGCTATTGGTCCATGCAATAATACCAACGTTAAATTCTTGGTGGAAAGGAGCTATGGTAAATGGGCTCCTTTTGTCTCTAAGAATCCAAGTGCCGCCCTCTGGAATCTTAGCTTTCATGTGGCAATGCCATTTTAATAGCTTTGCTTTACATTTATACTTATTTATATACTTATTTTATTCCTATTTATAAGTCATTCTTACTTATTACCTCCTCCTCTTTTTAAAGTCGTGCACAACAGCCAGCACAGTCTCTTGAACGTAATAGGATTTCAGAAATGTGAAAAAAAATTATGGGATTGGAATGGAGTATTTAAACTGTTAAGCATTCTCTTTCTGCCATTTTGGGGCCTATGGAAGCCTGCCGGGAACAGGATTTCTAAAATGAAGGTATGTTTGCAAGAGTGTGGTCCAAGACCATTTTTGTCGGCTTAAGTGGGATCTCCAGAACCAGAGGATGCACATAGCTCTTCTTAAAATTAAAGGTGCGTATGCCTGAGATAAAACTGAATTCTATTTGGGCAAGAAATGTTCTTAGGCATACAAAGGACAACACAGTGACTCCTGGTGGCCAACCAAACAAAATCAAAGTACTCTGGGGAGAGGTGCCAGTGAAAACAGAGGCATAGTTTCTGCCAAATTCTGAGGCAACCTTCCTTCTAAGGTTATTGGACATAGAATCTGTATGATGGTGTACCCTTCAAGGATTTAAACTTACTGAAAAGTAAATAAATAAAAGTGTGGAACAAATTTTCTGTGTTTAATAATATAAGTATTTCTTAAAATTTACAGGAATCATACTAAGAATTTGATTCCACCCTTTACCATTTTACAGATGTTAGATACATTTCATGACATGATTAAGTCAAAACATCTGACTAATGAAAATAACCACCCCAAGTAAAAAGTTTCCACATAAAAATTATGCCATCTTGATTATGCAAAGTGCTAATCTTTGGATGGTGATACTGAAGAGATTAATATTACTTTATTTCTATTCTTTCATGTCCATCCACCCTTTCCATTTCCCATCCACACCCCAACAAGAGGCAAAATACTCTTAGATAATTTCCAATACGCAATTCATCCTGATTTAGGCACTACCTTCTTAAATCGAATAGCTCTCTTTCTCTAATATCTAACCTATATTTATTTGTTTCTATGCTTTTCCTTGTGTTGCCTTTCTGTCTGACATGATCTTTCCTGTATCTGTATATGCATCTCTAAATGATCTTTCCTCTACCGCATTTTTTTCCCTCTACCACATTTTTAAGATTCAACCCACAGATCACCTAGTATAGGAAACCTCTCTGATAGACCCTGTTGAAATATTTTCCTCCTCCCCTAACTTCCCTGATCTTTTCCATGGTTGTTAGTTTCTTTTGATGTACGTATTTTTATCTCCCTTACTAAATGGAAAGCTACTCTAGGGTAAGATTTAGGTTTGTTCATCTTTTTGTACCCTATGGTAGTTGTTATAGAACCTTGCATATAGTAGTAGTAGGTGATTAATAAATACCAGTGGCATGTGATTTAAAATATGCAACACTTAATCCACAAAGTACATATGAAGTAATCTATTTCCTTTTTATTCTTTAGAATTTATGTAATTTTCAAAAAGTTAATAACTCCCAGTATTTCTATCACTCTGAAAGAAGAAAGGTCACTCTTTCCAGCAAAGGAAGTCTTTGGATTTATAATGGATTTTTAAAACTTCCAGATGTTATGAATTTATTTCTAGAATAAGAAAAAATAAACAATAGAAGTGGTTAGCAAACAAATGGAAACAGTCAAACTGTGTTTACCACAAGTATTACAAGTAAGAGACCACTAAAAAAAAGTAATTTGTACAATGGAAAGAAACACAGGTAATTTACCAACTATTGTAAGAGAGAATTACAGAAAAGCCATAATCATTTCACAATGAATTTAAATAACTGAACTAGATATGCATCACAATTTTAATGTGTTTTATTGGGGGTTGGTGTAAAAACAAAAAAAAATGGCATATAAATGAATGTCATGAGAACAAAATACTTAAAAAACACATTCTCACACTTTTTTGTTTGAACTGTTTTACTGCCCTTGACTCAACTTCCTTGTAATTGAAATTTTAAAAAGGAAAAAAAAAGTGTAAAATATCAAATCAAAATACTGAAATTTTCCTTCCCTTCCACAAATCCAAACACCCACACAAACTGTAACACACTCTTTAATGCTTTGTTTTATATTGCTTTCTCTATTGGTTTAAATTCCATGGAGCAGTGTGGAAACTTCAGTATGGTTAGTTGAGCATGCTGAAAAATACATAGAAGTCAGGTAACGGTATTCTCAAGAGGTCCCTTATGTGTAGGAATTGGAATCCAGTTTTTGGTTGTTAGGGGCAAGGTTAACTCATAAGTGGGCAGCTTCTCTGACCTAGATTCAGGGTTGTATCACTCTTGATGGTATGAACTGAAGCAGTCACTCCTAAAACTCCAATTAGGGTGTGACTGGCAATGGGAAGCCAGCAGCTAAAGGTTAGTAGCTGGAGGCAGTATGTGATTAAACTGGGTAGGATTGTGTGACACTTCCCGGACTCTCCCCATCTCCCAACTTGAAGAGGTGTAAGCAACATACATTTATGCAGAGAAAAGGAAGAAAAAAGAAAGAAATATGTTTGCTAGTTATGGTGATTAGCTAATTAAGAAGAAATCCAAAGCTAAAATAAGGCTCTTGGATTATTTTAAAACACCAAAGAGTTATTATTTCCTATTCAAAATATAATCAAGAACGGATGGAGTCTTTGAAATCATGTAAATTTTGCAGGGGAAAAGAGGAGAGGATACATCTTGGGAGATTTCACTGAAAATAACATCAAGCTGAAAAAGGTAACTTTATATCTGCACTTTTTGCTATAGCAAACAACGGAGCAAAATATGGCCAGACAGTCAATTGGGACAGCATGACACACCACTGGAAAAAATGATGTCGAGTGCAAAATTACAAGAAAAGTAAAATCATTGTTGAAGCCACGTTAGCATACCCTGCTCAAAATTATATCTGATTCTCTAGACACTTCTTTTGGAAGATTCCCCAAAACAAAGGCAGAGAAATTACATAAATGGTTTTCCAGGCCAACCTTTCTGATTTAGTGTGCTGTAAGTTGCTTGCAGTACTTCTCCAAGTAGGGGATCCAGGAAAATTTCTAGGGGCTGTGGATTTTGGAACTTAACCAAATTGTTAATGATTGAGGCCAATACTGGTTAGAAAAATCCCTCCTTGCTGTTCACAAGAAGAAAGGGTGACAAGTGAACTGAAAGAAACAACAGCAATCATGACAGCCACTTCTAGTGTCTCTGTGTACCCATCATGGTGTTCCCTTTCTTTCTTGTTCTTCCTAGCACTACACTGGTGCAGTTAAGTTTTCTTGTCTTCGGCTAAAAAAGATAAGGGCACCACTTCTCATTTTCTCTTTTCAACAGCTTAGAATTGGGGGGAAATTGACATCAAAAGTTTGAGGTAAAGAAATTGTAAGATACAGGATTTTGAGATATTGAGAAAGAGTGTCCAAGTATGCACCATATTGAATGATCACATTGCCAAACTGCTTAATTTATTTTGTGGTATTTGTTTATTTATTATAATAATTTACTGGATCACTCATAGTTATTATTTTGTATTTCCTCCAAAACCAAGCTCCACAGAGAACAGATTGTGCCTGTTCTTGTGGTCACCATTTCTCTAGCACCTAGTGCACAGCCTCAAAGGATAGTCTCTCCCTAAGGACCTGTGAACTGAGGAGACGCTGAGAATCCATTAGATGCCAATGACTCTAAGCTTTTTGGTGATTTCACTGTTTTTCCAGTCTCATTTATATAATTTAAATTTAAATTTAAATTTAAAGACCTCCCAATTCTCAACCTTGAATAGCGGTTTTATAAGAAAGTCATCACTTTAGAATAAAAGTATCCATCTGTAAAATCTAGTGACATTTTTCTTCATTTTTTTTAATCACAAGTAAAATCCCTGCTAAATGGAAGAAATGCAAGGAAACTCAATTTGCTGGAGGCAAGTTTATTAACATTTTCCCAAAGCATATCTTATTTGAACTGTTTATTTTGGATCCGTATCCAAGAGATAATTTTTTTTAAAGCCTTATAAGAAAAAGCTTGGCCCATTGATGCTGGTTTGCACAGATAAAGGCAAGGAACAGGATTGAGTGAAGAAGAGGAAGAGAGTCTCCCACAATGAAAAATATTCTCAGAAATTGTTGTTGACTGTGTCATCTAACCACTTAGTCCCAAAAAGTGCTAAGCAGAGAGATCCAAATATCTCATAAAAAAATCTGAAAACTGTCAAATAGCTAAAGCCTAATGCAGTTCCTAGAATGTAAAGTGCTCAGTAAATATCTGTTTAATGAATGAAATTATGAAGCAGGTTTACATGTTTTTATTTTATTAGTATAGAGAAGGGTATTGTCATGGAAAAATAATTGTGGATGATTGTAATTAAAACAATAAACAAAGGCTTTCTTAATAACAATAATTATACCAATTCTTATACAGTAAAATCTTGGTTTGCAAGCATAATTTATTATGGAAACATGTTGTAATCTAAAACACTTGTATATCAGAGTGAATTTCAAGAACCATTGGCTCAGCTGTGATCATGTGCCTTTCAGCATCACATAGTACTCATTTTGCAGGACATCACTTGTTCATCAAGTTAAAATTTATTGGAAATATTTGTTCATCTTGTGGAACACTCACAGAACAAGTTACTTATAATCTAAGGTTTACTGTATTTGTATTCAATATATTTAAAATATAACATATAAAAATATTATATATATATTTCATTTAATCCTCACTACCACCTTGTGAGCATATGCTTTTATCCATGTTTTACAGATGAGTACAATGGCCTGCCAAAGGTCACCTGGTTAGTGAATACAAAGCTAAGATTCAAACCTGGGAAGTCTGGTTCTGGAATGCATTCTTTTTATCCCAGTATATTATGTTGAATTGAGGAGCATTAATTTCTTTGAAAGAGATCAGAAACTTTAAATGAGTGTTTTCTCAATGAAATATTTTGGGTAACTATATTTAGTTCAGCTTGTTTTCTCAATTGTATACATGTTTGAAATATATTATTTTGAATATTTCCATTGGTGGATCCATTAAGGGCAGGCTTAATTTTTGTTTATTTATTTTATCCTATTTTTTTAGACTACCAAAAACAATTTGCTGCAATTTCTGATAAGTAAATAGGAGTAAACAAGTTGAGTGAAATTGCATCAAGAAACAAAATGTGAGGGGTGCCTGGGTGGCTCAGTCTGTTAAGCGTTGGCCAATGGCTAGGGTCATGATCTCAGGATTCATGAATTTAAGCCCTGCGTCAGTCTCTGTACTGACAGCTCAGAGCCTGGAGCCTGCTTCAGATTCTGTGTCTCCCTCTCTCTCTGCTCCTTCCCCAACTCATGCTCGCTCTCTCTCTCTCAAAATGAAATAAACATTAAAAAAAAGTTTTAATGTGAATATAAGGTAATAGTTCCAATTTTCTTGCATGTCTCCTAAAATAATTCCAAACACAATTCCATAGAATAGATCCAAAAGTGTTTTTCTCTAAAAAATAATGTGAGGATATAGTTGAAGAGGTATCCTTTCGGTTGTGTTAGTAAAAAAAAAAAAAAAAGAAGAAAAGAAAAAAGAAAAAGAAAAAGAAAAAGAAAAAAAAGAAGAGAAAGGATAAAAAACATATCAGTACTCTGTGGAATTTAAGTCAGTGTAAGAGTCCTTTGAACCTACTGTTGTGCATTGAGATGGTGTGAATATACCTTGGAATGCAGAGGTCTGTATGATGACCTGTGAGAAGAGTCTCACTCCTCTACAAAATGATATATTTTTAATCCTGTTTTTCTCAGAATCTGTTAGGACAGCCCAAGTTTATTGTAGTCAGTATTAATCGAGGATTAGCCAAGCAAAACCAGAAAGTGAAAAATTAGGCCTCCCCTCCCCTCAGGCTCTGTCCACGTTGTAAAGCCTACAAGATGATCCCATCCTGACAGTGCAGAAATGAATAGTTGCCAGCAAAACTTACACATGTGGCAGGAGCTGTCCCAAAATGACATACTGAGACAAATATTTCCAAAGGATCATATGTTTTTCTTTACAACAGTATTCCCTAGACTTTTCCAACATTTCTCAACTTGACCTTCTCTTTATCACTTTCTCTCTTGATCATTTTTTCAAAAAAAAGCTTGATTAATTTTCAATTTCTTCAAAGAAAATTCTTTTGTCAGAGAAATTTTTATTTTGATGTACATGTTTATTTACTGATAAGAAGCAATTGAAGAATGCATAAAACAAACTAGAAGACAACTGTGGATTAACAATTAAATAAATTAAAGCAGCTGATCAAAGTCCAAAGGTTATTGTATTTCATTTTTAAATTTTATTTCATTTTTATACTTTAATCATTTGATAGATGTGTCATTTCCTTTCCCTCTGTAAATATGGATTTCCAAAGACATTGTTCACTTTCTACATTTTTGTCTCCAAATTACTTTCCAGCAACTCATGCAAGCGTCTCCAGGTGGATAGTTGTTTCTAATTGATGGTTCCAACAGTTTTCATAGGCTAAATTAATTATGCAACTCAAATACCTATTGTGTAAAAGGCACCACTCTAAACTTGTTAGAGTATAAACAGAAAAAGTAACGTATAAGCCTTACACGTAAAGAGATTATAATCTAATATTGAACAAATTATTCAGCCACTCAGCATAAATTCATTTATGAGATGATAAGGTTAAACATAATTTGACTGAAGTTTATTCTCGTTTAAACATTCAACAATTTTCTAAAAAAAATCATATGGGATGCTTTTTCCCCAAAATTTAAAAGAGGTATAATTATTTATTCAAATTTGTTTCTTTCACTCAATATATATTTTTCTATTTTCCAAATAGCTATTTCTGCATCCCAGAAATAGATGCAGCTGTGCTCTGGATTTAACAGAACATCATCCTTTTTCTTATAGCGCATTATTGTAAAATACAGGTAAAGAAAACCAAACATGTTTTGGGGAACCTAGCTGGCTCAGTTGGAAGAGCATATGACTCGATATCGGGATCATGAGTTCAAGCCCCACACTGGGTATAGAGATTGCTACAAAAAGTAAATATACTTAAAAAATAAAAAAAAAATCCAAACATGGTGTGTGTGTGTGTGTGTGAGAGAGAGAGAGATATTAAGCTATTTAAGCTCTCTCTGGAGCTGACATATGGATGTTTTTCACTTAAAGGTCATGCTAGAGATTTTTGTACTTTAAAATAGAGAATTATACATAATTCTAGAATAATCTGTACTGTTATTATGTATTTTTGTTATTCTTGAGTTCATTTTTGTTTTGAGCAGCTTGATTAATCGACATTTTAATTTTGAATGGGATGCTCCATATTGAGACAGTAAGCTTAGAATCTCTCACAAATGGTAAGTGACATCTACTTCTTTCTACTGTGTACAGTTCAGTGAAATAAGCCTAGAAAAGAGAAGAAAGAAGCTTACCTTCTCATTCCACCTATAATGTTTCTTACACAAAGAGCTCAAAGAAATTCACATCAAAAGAAGTAGGGTTTTTAAAAATAGTATCAACTACTTAATAAATATTGGGACTGTTATTACCCATGATTCAGAGGTGGGGTGTTTAGTATATTCGTGATTGCTGTGTTGATTTATGGCAGGCATAGTCTTCATCTGGCTGTCACATTGTATTATTTTTCAGCCCTAGCGGTTGAGTCTGATTCATATTGTCCTATAGAAGGCTCAAGCTCTTGCATGCATGCATTTTTCAAGCATTTCTAATCAAATGCTTCACTCTGGCCTGAGAAAGTGCTGACAATAATGTAACCCTTATTTGTGTAGAGAAGAGTGAATATGCTTAAATATGACAGAACATAAATCTCTTAATTCTTTATGATTAAACAATTCTACATTTTGGGGGCTAATTAGAGATGCCAGCTTTCTTCCTGACGCTACAGCGTTCCCATTAGCGAATTTTGGCAAAGTCTTTCATACTATACTTTGTCGGATAAGTGAAGACATCTTTGTGGAATCATACTAAAATGGGAGATATGAAATAAGTTTAATTAATATTCCTATAAAATATAATAGACACAGAAATTCTTATCAAAGTTGTGATACAAAGCTATGTATTGCATGATAGCATTATGATTAAAATAAAAATATCAGAGTATTGGTGGACTGAAATCAACCTAAATCAAGTTATGTAAGAGATTAATGTAAAAGCATCCATTAAAAACTGATTGCACAAGAATATAGTGAGGAGAAATATGGCTATATAGTAGTAGTTGTGGGGAAAAAAATGTTGGTAGGTTTTAGTTGATCCTACCATGGAGATGTGGCTGCTGAGTTAGCCCATGCCCTCATTCATGAATCAAACATATATTTATTGAGTACCTATTATGTGTTTAACATTATGCTAGATACAGGGCTTAGTGATGAAACACATCTGATCCATGTCATTAGCTAGTCTACGGTCTGGTCTGGAGGGCTGACAAGAAGCCCTCAGTTTCCACTCAGAGTGATAAATGCTATGATAAAGTTGGTACTGAAACATTTGAAGGGCACATGATTCCCTCTATAGGGTTCAAGATAGGTTTTCCAGAGGAAATGATGTAGAAAATGACTCCTCATGTTTTCCACCAATCTCACACAGAGGTTCATCCACTGACATCTAGATCCCAATCTTGGCCTGCTCTATAATGATCTTGCAACCCTTCTCCCTCCCCTATACTATCTGGAAAAATTGAACACGGTACTATTTCTAACCTCCTCAACCATCCAGAATAGTCTTATAAATGTGAAATCGGGCAATGATAGATTGCAAGAACCAAAGAGCTTCCATAATACTTCTTGCATCTCCTTCATAACAAAGAGAGTTGCATTCATGTTGGACACTCCAATAACCTGTTTATGACATAAAGTAGAAAAGAGGATAGATAGAAGAAATCTAAAAGTCAGATCTGTTTTTCTTTCTTATTTTCCTGATATTAACCCAAATAACCTCGAAACATTCAGAGTAGGAACAAACAAATCTACAAAAGCTTAGCCCATGAACAAACCTTATTCCACAGTACTCTCCATAATGTTTACCAGTAAGATAAATATGCTATACGTTATATTCTATTAAAGGAGTTAGGTAATGTTGTAATGCATTTGAGAAAGAGTTCTGTCTAAATGTCTGTATTTTAGAGTAAACTAGATACCTTTTTATCGTGGCATCCCCTTTCTCCTCCTCCTCCTCCTCCTTCTTTCTTGTGTATTCTATGGCTATAACCTCCAACATAGACTGGTGGACACAGGACATACTCCTGTTTTACGGTTTTTGCATTTGGTGGCCCCTCCACCTGGATCACTTTTTCCCAGTATCTGCATATCTGCTCCCTCATCTTCTGCAGGCCTTTGCTAAAATTTCACCCCAGTAAGTACTTCTTCGACTCTCTCATTTAAAATCTCACAACTTACCAGCCTTCTGCCTTCTTTACCAGCCTTCTGCATTAGTTCCACAAAGACAAGGACTTCTGTCTGTTTTGTTCTTTTCTGTAGTACTAACACCTAATACTCAAGGGCCAAGTGCTGGACATGGTAGATCCTCAACAAATATATGTAAAATTAGTGAATGATTAAATAAAACCTAAACATTTATTTCACCTCTGACCTCTTTCCTGAGGGCCATACATCTTTACCCTAGAGAGAGTGCAGTCCATCTCTTGTCTGGATTTGGACGGGACTATTTCTGGTCCTGTTTCCAGTCTTTTCTTTTTCTTTTTTTTTTACACATTTATTCTCTATGCCTTTCTTGGGAAATTATTCTAAAATCTGCTGAATTGTCATTCCCCAATGTATAATTTGCCAGTGGCATTTTACCACTGTTAGAAGAAAAACCTACCTTTACAGAAAAATCACCTCAGCTTTCCTCATCTCACTTTGTCTTAGCGCCCCACACTCCAGTCTTCACTGACCATCTGAAACTAATTTCCCTCACAATCACCTTCTCTTTTACCTCCAAACCTTCACGGCATATATTCTGCTTCACACACATCTCACAACCCACATTATCAGACTGACTCCTATTCATTCTTTATTGTCAGATAGTCTGGCCTTGAGAGCTCAGCTTTCCCTGAGGCATAGAAAGGCCAGCTTTTCCTGGTAAGTACCTACTTAGCACTTACACTTTCTTAAAGTAATCTTCACACACTCTTTAAATTGATTATTCTTCTGTGTCCTTTACTGGGGCCATGAAGGAAGTCATCTTGTTTAGTTTGCGCACACCTAAGGCCCTAGAGCTTAGCATGGTGCCTAGCTTATAGGATGTATTTGATATTTGTTGAAACTAAAAGAGTTGAAGAAAGAATAAGAGTGGATGAAAGGGCAGAGAGGAGAGGAAATTACTTTATTCTGTATTTAAAAGAAGACAAACTTAGATTACCCATGGTGATAAATTTTATTTTAAAGATCTTTTAATTGGATAATAAAACTGCATTATTATCCAGCAGAAAACATTTCAATAATTATCTTAAGCCACTGTACTGTTTTAATAACCCAATAGCTCCCCAGGCCTTAACAGATACCAAATTTATATCTGGTAAATAACTCACAAGATTGTTCTTTACACCCAGATAAGAGGGTAATCTTTGTGAATATATACAGATTGTTTGTTCAACAAATTTACTATACTTCAGTGAGATCACTCAAGATGCCCTCCAGGCTAAGACATGGTTCACACAACTAGTGTTCACTGTAACACTGAGGGTGACTCCATAGATAGAAATAAATGGGAGAACTTAGAGGTCATCTCTATGATGGATTTTTTAAAATGTTTAGTTATTTTTGATAGAGAGGGAAAGAAAGAATTCGTGTAAGCTTGCATACATGAGAGTGGGGAAGGGGCAGAGAGAGAGAGGGAGACAGAGGATCTGAAGCAGACTCTGGATGGACAACAAAAAGCTCAGTATGGTGTTCAAACTCACGAACCATAAGATCATGACCTCAGCCAAAATCAGGAGCCAGATGCTTAATTGACTGAGCCACCCAGGAGCCCTCAATATAATGGATTTTTAATCAAGTAATTCTAAACTAGATGTATATATTATTTATATTTTCTTCAAAATTGTTATTAATATGGTTACATCTTCAGGAGTCATAAACTTCTGGGCAATCAAGTTCCACAAACTATTAGTCATTGTGTTAAATACCATGTTCTCAATTGTTGTCAAACTACCTATTCAAAACTTTTCAGGATCCACAATACTTCTAATATTTCCAGATGTCTTGAACAACTCCAAACCACCAAATGATCGGCTTCCCTCTTACTTCCCCCACTTTGATCAAATTTTTCATCTGCTGTTGTCTTTCAAGGATACAGAGGCAAGCACTTTCAAATATCAACCTGCCTAGACCTGGAAACGGTTTGTAGAAAAGGCTGGGAGGACCCTCACCTATCTGTATAGCCCAATTTAGAGGCTTTTTGTTTGTCCCTCCTCTCAGAGCTGTGACAATGACTATTCTGAAACAAAGTTGGAAATGTAGGTGAAGAAAAAGGGTGGAAGTAGTATGAGTCTGGGACTGCTGCCAAGACCATGTGTATTGATTTTTCCTCGCCAAAATATTATTGCCATTTTTCAGAACTCTGCTAAGGATTTGGAATCCATCTCTTTGCTGAGTCTGCCACATGTTACAATTCTCTTCAGACCATGAGCTCATGTTAAAGGATAGTACAGCATCTGGTGTCATTAGAGAACTAAACTCGATCTTTATGTTTAAACAAGAATGCAGATGAGGGGTTCCCATATATTATTAAATAGAACTGTCTCTTTCATACCAAACTGGCAAAATTATATTCACACTAACAATACAAACTATAACAACGATAACTAAAAATTACATAGGAATGTTCAATTCCTTATTTGTTTTATTGTGTCTTGAATTTTTTTTTTGGTTACTGTCAAAATATGCCCAACACATTTTTGTGCACTACTTTTTCTCAAGTTATGCTTACATAAAATATCTAAGACTATAGTAATTGTTTCCTAACTGAATAAAAGAGTAAACTGTGGGAAACAGGATTTAAATTATGAAATATTAATATAAGAAAATAAGATTTTATCAAATTTTATTATTTAAAACCAAAATATCTGGCATATACTGTCACTGTTATACTGTAATCCTGTAACTTTTTCTGTTATTTTGCAATTATTAAAATGATCTGATAATGTGTTGGATATTAAGTCATCACAAAACTATCAATTCACTGCAGTGTAATTTCTAGAATTTTGTGATCAATAAGTCTTGATATGTTAAAGTGAGATCTCAGCAGTGAGGAAAAAAATGTGAAATTAACATCTGACATAACTTGGAAAAGGAAATGAGTGGAGTGAGATTTTGAGATGGAAATTTGAGGAAGTCTGTGAAGTAGGAGCCAAAGTGCCTGCTGGCTTATAAGTGGAAACGGAGACAGGAGGAAGAGATATAAGAAAACAGGTAGTTGGACAAATTCAATTTTATTTTACAACTGTAATTTGATTATTATCATTGGACCTCTATTTATTCTTTGGTTAATAAAAAAAAAAAAACCTGTATAATGAGTACCCCTCCCACCAAAACTCACATGAAGAATGTCAGTTAAGGGGCACCTTGGTGGCTCAGTCAGTTAAGTGTTCGACTTTGGCTCAGGTCATGATCTCGTGGTTTGTGATTTGGAGCCCTGTGTCCAGCTCTGTGCTAACAATGCAGAACATGCTTGGGATTCTCTCTCTCACCCTCCCTCTTTGCCTCTCCCCCACTTGTTGTCTCTTTCCCTCACTCTCTCTCTCTCTCTCTCACTCAAATACACCTTAAAAAAAGAGTTGTACGTTAAGTTCAGGTTCTGCCTTATATTTAGTCACAGTCACACCATTAGGAAGAACATACACACATTGTATTTAATATAACCTATACATTCACTTATTTTTTTAAGATATTACTTATTTATATACCTCATATGTAATTGCAGAGCAAAAAAACCTGGCTTATACAAAGACTTATTAAAGGTGGTATCAATTCTTTCCTTTTCTTTTTCTGAATTATGGTGTGATTCCTGACAAAGAGAGAATTGGAAAAGAACACATCCTGCTTGTACTTGGAGCAGATGAATTTTCAGAGGTCAGTGTGTTCCCTATGAGTTTTTATATTATTGTGTTCTCATTTTGATGAGAAGCACACACCCACATGCATCCATATGTATATTCTGGACAATATGAACAATAATTCTATAATCAAGTAGTGCCAAACACTAGTGTCTGTATTTATGCTTGTATTTGCAGCTTTTTGTTGCCAAATAAAACCATTGTAATTGAGTTGAGAACAGTGAAAAAAGGCAGAAGTCAAATTATTAATTAATATATAAATGTTGAATTTTCTCCAAGTTCAAATGCTGTCATGGCCTGATTTATAAATCACAGTTTCACAGTAGTTTGAAAAGACAAATGTGGTAGGAAAACTTGAAGGGAGAATGAAGTAGAAGGCGTAAGGAAGAGAGAGAGGCACTTTCTATGTACATTTTTTTGTAGTGTTGACATTTGAAAGCATGCAACATTCTACCTATTTTTAGATATAAATTAATATAAATGGTAAGTCAAAAACGGAAAGAAATTGAAATAAATGTCCTAATTGTAATTCCATTGACCACTATAAACATGCTGCAGAAAAATAACAAACTAATCAAAGTAGTTTATGAGTGTTTATACACCCTCAATCTTGAGCAGAGTAGAATGTGAAGAACCACAGGCAAATCCTGAAGTATTTTTAATAGGCTTATTGATTGTACTACTGTAAGCAAAGCATTCTGAAACTGTTTTAGATGTATTAAATAACTGAATAAATGAGTAAATGTTTTGATGTTTCACTTTGGAAAAACAATATATATTGAATGGCGAAAAGGCAAGTATAAGGCCAATAGGTATGGATTGGAATTGGATATGCTAGCATGAACTTACGACTTTTTACATATGTTTATTAGTATGTATGAATATGCATGTTTCTGTATACATGTACATATGTATGTGTGTATCTATAATTTAGATAACTGTAAATAAATGTGTATATATATATATGCATTTTTTTCTTATCTCTATTCAAGAAAAGGATCAAGAAGAAATGACACCCCAGTAGCAATGAGACCACCTAGTGACCATAACTTCTTCTCTGTTACCACTCTTCCCTAAAATGAACAAGGAACTTTGAAGAATCTGCTACCATGGCTGAGCACAGTAAGTACAAGATGGTTTTAGCACTTCTGGTTATGCCAGAAAGTAAAGAAGTACTGAAAAAAAAAGAGTGACGGGAGCTTGTTATAAGGATATAACCACCAGTTTGAAGAGATGCTTACTGGCCAAACCTGGGACAATTTTAGCACCAAAATAATTATACACCTTAATGAATTATAATCTACTAAATGAATGAGAATTAATGGGTTTATAATAATAAATGGAGAAATGAATAATTGAAAAGAGATCTCTTCCTTACAGTAAATGCAGATGACTAACTGATCAATGTGGAGGGAATGTTAAAGTTGGAAAATAACCCTTTGATAAATATTATGTTATACATTGAATTAGGCAAAATTATGAGTGTATGACAAATTTAAAAAGAGGGTTTTTTAATATTTATTTTTCAGAGAGAGAGACTGAGTAAGAGCAGGGGAGGGGTAGAGAGACGGGGAGACATAGAACCTGAAACAGGCTCCAGGCTCCAAGCTGTCAGCACAGAGTCTGACGCAGGGCTCAGACCCACGAAATGTGAGATATTGACCTGAGGTGAAGTTGGATGCTCAACTTACTGAGCCACCCTCAGACACCTGCCCCTAAAACAAATTTTTAATTAGGAGTAGAATATTTGCATTGTCTTAGAGTGTCTCCCCACAGATTAAATTATTAATTTCAAGGGAGAAAAACTTGTAATTATACAGTGGAGATTTAGGTACCATTTTAATGAGGTGATCAAAATTGACATCACCAATAAAGGATAGATGGATATGGTATGTCTCCAGATGTGACAACTTAGAAAGATACAGCACGACTATGCAATGTCCATAACATCAACCTAATCATAAGAAAACATCAGACAAACATAAGAGAGGAACATATGGCTTAAAAAGGGGGACTTAATTTTCCAAAGAAAACATCCAGATGTCTAACAGACATATGAAAAGATGCTCAACATCACTCATCGTCACGGAAATACAAATCAAAACTACAATGAGATACCATCTCCCACCTGTCAGAATGGTTAAAATTAGCAACACAAGAAACAACAGGTGTTGGTGAGGATGCAGAGAAAGGGAAACCCTCTTGCACTGTTGTTGGGAAGCAAACTGTTGCAGCTACTCTAAAAAACAGTATAGAGGTTCCTCAAGAAACTAAAAATAGAACTATCCTACAATCCAGCAATTGCACTATTAGGTATTTACCCAAAGGATACAAAAATACAGATTCTAAGGAGTACATGCACGCCAATGTTTATAGCAGCATTAACAACAATAGGTATTGTTGCTCTATATCTCTCCATAGAGAGCC
Source organism: Cryptoprocta ferox (assembly GCA_028646485.1). Classification (NCBI taxonomy): domain Eukaryota; kingdom Metazoa; phylum Chordata; class Mammalia; order Carnivora; family Eupleridae; genus Cryptoprocta; species Cryptoprocta ferox. The sequence goes on along the minus strand of CM053578.1, from coordinate 63,438,027 downwards.
AAATGTCTATTGACTGATGAATGGATAAAGAAGATGTGGCACATACCTATGTCTATATCTATATCTAATCTATGTCTATGTCTATATCTATATCTATATCTGTACCTATCTATATCTAATGGAATATTTCTCAGCCATCAAAAAGAATGAAATCTTGCCATGTGCAATGACATGGATGGAACTAGAGTGTATTATGCTAAATGAAATGTCAATCAGACAAAGACAAATATTATATGATTTCACTCATTGTGGAATTTGAGAAACAAAACAGATGAACATTTGGGAAGAGGTGGCAAAAAGAAAAGAGAGGAAACAAACCACAAGAGACTCAATGATAGAGAACAAACTATGGGTTGGCAGAGAGAAGTGGATAGAAAATGGACTAGATGGGTGATGGGTGCTCAGGAGGGCACTTTTTGTGATGAGCATTGGGTGTTGTAGGTTAAGTGATTAATCAATGAATTCTACTCCTGAAACCAATATTGCACCGTATGGTAACTAAGTAAAATTTAAATTTAAAAAATGGTCTTTACTCTTCAAAATGTCAATGTCATAAAAGATAAAGGAAAAATGCTGGAGAAGTTCAAAATTAAAGAAAACTAAAGAGAGATGGCAGATAGCACCATATCTGGCCTTAGACTGGATACTCTAATAAAGGCGGGGGGGGAATGGTATAAAAGAAATTATTAGAACAACGTCAAAATTGGAGTATCGGTGCTAAATTAGATATAAGTATTATATCAATGTAAATTTATAAAATGATAATACTGTGATTACATCTTTATTTTTCATGTTTAGAGGCAAAGGGGTATGTAATTTATTCTCACATGATTATGTATATATATATAACTTTCCCCTTAAGGTATGTAAGAAGGCAAGAATGATCACTTTCACCATTTTTATTCAACATTGTATGCACTAGACAGTGCAGTAAGGCAAGAAAAATAAATGAAAGCCATCCAGATTGAATAATAAAAAAAATGGAACTACTAAGTGAGGTTAGTACATTGGAGAATACTAGATGTATATATTAAAATTAATTTATCATATGTACTAGCAACATAAAATTGGAAATTTAAATTTAAAGAAATAGTATTTACAATAGCATTAAAAGATAAAATACTTAACAAATCTGAAAAATATGTACAAGGCCTATACACTGAATATTTTTAAATTCTGATGAAAAATTTCAAAGGAAATTTAAATAAATGGAGACACATACCTCATTTATGAAATAGAACACAAAATAATGTTAAGATGTCAATTTTCCCAAAATTGGACTATAAATTTAATGCAGTCTCAGGCAAAATATGAACAGGTTTTTTTTTTTTGCTCAAAATTGGCAAGCTCATTCTAAAGTTCATATAGTATTACAAATTACCCAGAATAAACAAAACAACTTAAAAAGAAGACTAAAGTTGGATGATTAAGACTATCTGACTTTAAGACTTATTAAAAATTACGTGGTCAATACAGTGTGATCATGGTGTAGAGTAAACAAATAGACTGACTGAATGTAATAGAAATTACAGAAGTGGACCTACACATACATGGTCAATTAATATTCAAAAAAGGTACGAAGTCAATTCCATAGGGAAGAAATAGAATTCTTACATTGTTCTGGAATAATTGAGTATCCATTTATTAAAAAAATAATCTTGATCCATACTTTTCTCTATATACAAAAATAAACTCAATATAGTTCATAGAATTAAAGGAAACACCAAAAACCACAAACCACTAGAAGAAAACATGATAGAAAATATTTTTGATTTTGAGTAAAGTTTTCATAGATGTAACACCAAATTCACAATATATCAAAGAAATAGTTGATATATGGAACATCATCAACATTAAGAACTTTGGCTCTTTGAACAACACTGTTAGGGAAATGAAAACAGAAGCCAACCATGGGAGACATTATTTGCAAACCACACATCTAGCAAAGAACTTATATTCAGAATATATAGAGAACTCTCGAAACTCAATAATGAAACATCAAACAACCCAATTAAAAAGGAGTGTTTGCTTTGGCAGCACATATACTAAAATTCTAACAATACAGAGTAGATTAGCATCATTCTTGCATAAGGATGACACACAAATTTGTGAAGGGTTTCATGTTAAAAAAATAAGAAAGCAAACAAATGCTTTCTTTATCAAAGAATATGTATATATGTCTCTATGCATATATATATACATATATATGGTCAAAAAATACATGAAAAGATGGTCAACATCATTAATCACTGGAGAAATATAAATTAGAATAACCAGATAACACTGCCCACCTATTAGAAAGTCTAATATTAAAATAAATTAATTAAAAAATAAATTTAAAAATGTGTTAAAATGTTGGTGAGGATGTATAACAACTGAAACCCTCATACACTGCTGGCATAAACACTAAATATAACAACTGTTTTAAAAAAACATGTTTCAGTTCCTTAGGAAGTTAAGTACACCTCTACCCTATGACCCAGTCATTTCATTTCTAGCTATTCTTTCAATAAAAATGAAAGGATGGGGACTCCTGGGTGGCTCAGTTGGTTAAGCGGCCAACTTTGGCTCAGGTCATGGTCTCATGGCTGTGAGTTCGAGCCCCATGTTGAGCTCTGTGCTGACCACTCAGACCCTGGAGCTGCTTTGGATTCTGTGTTTCTCTCTCTCTCTCTCTCTCTCTCTCTCTCTCTCTCTGCCCCTCCCCTGCTCATGCTCTGTCTCTGTGTCTCTCAAAAATAAATAAACGTTAACAAAATTTTTTTAATGAAGGATGTATCTATGCTTGTTCACAAATGTTATCTATACTTGTTCACAAATGTTTCCTAAACTGGAAATAATCCTTATCTCCAACAAAAGGTCAATGGATAACAAATTGTAGAATTTGGTATACGATGGAATACTACTCAGTTATAAAAAGCAATCAACTATGGACTCAGTCACCAATCTTGAAACATATGAAAATAATTATGCTGAGAGAAAGAAACCAAACCAAAAAAAGTATGTAATATTTGATTCTACTTTTATGAAATTCTATAAAATGCAAATCCATCTATAAAGACTGAAATCAAATAAATGGTTTTCTGGGATGGAGGGAGTGGGTAAAGTACATGTAACACCTTTAGAGATATAAAACAGTAAATGCAAATTGCTTTAATAATTCCAATATAAAAAAAAAAAAAACAAGGTTGCTGGGATGCCTGGGTGGCTCGGTGGGCTAAGAGTCCAACTCTTGATTTAGGCTCAAGTCAAGAGGCCATAGTTCCTGAGATCAAACCCGGGCTCTGCACTGATGATGTGGAGCCTGCGTGGAATTCTCTCTCTTTTCTCTCTGCCCCTCCTCAACTCACATACACTGTCTCTCAAAATAAATAAATAGACCCAAGGATTTATGCAATTAACCAGGTGAAGTCTCCTCTTAATGCATAAAAGAAAATATTTCAGAAAGACCAATTTTTAAAGAAGAGAACTATAGATTTGAAGGGTTCTTTACAAATCAGTCATTATTAAAGAATTGCTTATTCTCTTGAAACTATTGCTAAGCAACATGTCATTTTTAAAATTCAGAAATTTCATAATTTTTTCTACAAAGTGTTTAGTTAATTTGTATGTCTAAATATATTCCTAGCAAGTAACTCATTTAAGGAAAATGAATTTTTTGGAAGTTTTTTTCCTTTTAAGAAAGAAAATGCTAGATAAAACAAGAATATGGCCTTGTGAAAAGAAGCAGATGGTTTTAATTGCTGGGAAAGTTCATGGAAATTTATTAGTAGCCACATGTTTCATATAGAAAATCACCTCCTTAAGATGATCAATTTTACAAATGTGTAAAGAATAGCTCTGTGGCAGGTGGCAAAATGACTCACCAAATATGTTATATTCTAATTCCTGGAACCTGTGAATTTGTTAAATTCCAATGCAAAAGGAATTAAAGAAGTAGATGGAATTCAGGTGTCTGATCAGTGGTTTTTAAAATAGAGTGATTATCCCAATTATCTTCATGGGTCCAAGGTAATCACAAGGTTTCTTAAATGTGGAACAGTGAGGCAGAAGAGTTAGTGTCAGAGTAATACGATGTAAAAAAGATTCGACCAGCCATTGCTGACTTTGAAGATGGAAGGAAGCCACAAATCAAGTCATGAGGTGGCCTCTAGAAGCTGGAAAGTGCAAAGAAAACTCCTCCAGAACCTCCAGGAAAGTACAGAGCCCTACCAACCCATTAAGTTTAGTTTGTGAGACCCATTTTGGACTCCCAATCTCCAGAACTGTAAGATAATAAATGTGTGTTGTTTTAAGCCACTAAGTGTGTGGCATTTCATTACAGCAATAGAAAACTAATACAATCTTCATACATTCAGTCAGTATAAAAGACTATGTCTCTGCCTGCCAGGAAATGACCATCCTGGGCTTTTATGTCACATGAATGAATGACAGTTTTCCTCAAGTCGCCTAATAAACTAAATATTCTCTGTGTAGTATCTGTTGAGATCAAACTAGTTACCTCAATTAAGATTTATGAGCTAATAAAAAGAGGGGGCAAAGGTGACAACCAATATTACTTCAAAAATCCTTTAATTTGTTTAAGAAACGAGCGATGTATACCTTTATACCTTCCTTAATAGTTTTGGTGGATTTTGTCAACAGGTGCTCTGGTGAAGGTGGAAAGGAGTCTTGGATTTTAATGAAAATAAATCTGGCTGTCACCTCCCAACTGGACAGAGATCTGCTACTGTGGCAAGTGCAATTTGTTTAGAACTTCCATACATGCTTCTCTTTGCCAAACATAACATTGTTATTATTATTATTATTATTACTTTTTTATTATTATTATAGCTACCACTACTACTACTGGTACTACCACTAATATTTTAATGTTCAGTTACTTATAGAAAGTTTTTTTCTTTGCATATTTTTTACATCAAAGTAAAGAGCACCATTAAAATTCATAAAATTGTCCAATTATTTTATTAAAAATGATGTGGTTTATTTTGGCACAGTTTATGTATTTTTGAGACATTCTAAAAAGCCACAGCAAGAGAAGAAAACTATACAAGTCTCTCTCCACCCACTCATCACCATCACCAAAAACTGAGTTTTTAACTGACACTCTGAGTGGAAATATATTAACTTCTCATTCTTTTATCCAGAAGTCATGCCTAACACTGCCAATGTGTAATACGTGTTCTGACCACCCTATTCTTGACCTCATATGGCACCTGTCCTCAAATGAAGTGGAAGCATTTATACAGGAACTAGAAATGGTGTGTGTCATTAGGATATGACAGCCAAAGGGTGTTTTTTTTGAAAGATGTTGTTTATTCCAAAAAATATGTCCTTCACTATTGTAGAATTGTCTCTTGACATTTTGCTGCTAAAAAAATTTTCCAACACTAACAAAAAATGATAATTATGTAATATAATAGAGGTGCTAAATATTGCTACAATGGTAATCCTATTATGGCACTGATATGTAAATGTATCAAATTAACACGTTGTACACCTTAAATTTACACAATGTTACATGTAAAGTATATAATTTCAATAAATTCTTTATGTAAAAAATAGGACACATTTATGTTATCTTTAATGCTCATTGAATATTTTATATATGGATCAATGCTTACACACCTATCCAAAGAAACCAGCAATTTACCAATCCCTCATGAGATCTGAGCCTCAAACAATTACTTTCCTAATGAAATTTAACTTAAAAATTTTGAATTTACTCTGTATAGGAAAGCAATTGGTCTAGGCAATCTAGAGCTGGTGATTAATTTTTATTACACTTTTTCAAGGAGGATGAGAATTCAAGATAATTTATGTGTTTTCTCTTGATTTGATAATTATATCTAGTGTTTGAAGTCTCTCATTACCATCTCTTATCCTTTATTATCATATTTCTTGGTAGAAATGTCAGTGTAATAAGATTTTAATGAGTTTGGTTAAACTTTCTTTCTCCTTTTTTTTGAAGTTTATTTATTTATTCTGAGATAGAGAGGAATAGGGGACAGAGAGAGAGAGAGAGAGAGAGAGAGAGGGAGAGAGAGAATCCCAAGCAGACTCTGCACTGTCAGCATAGAGCCCAATGTAAGGCTCAAACTCATGAACTGTGAGATCATGCCCTGAGCCAAAGTCAAGGGTCAGACGCTTAACTGACTGAACCACCCAGGTGTCCCAAAACTTTCATATTCTATTCTGACCAAGATAGCCATATTGAATGATATATAAAATCACAGTTAGTACCTTCTATACCTTGTAGCTTCTTTGAGCCATAGTGAAGAATTCTAAGTAAAATTAGACTGAAGAAAGCAGACTCTTTGTGGCTATACTAATGAATATGAGAATAAATTAAATGCAATTATCCAAAAAGTTAAAAAAAATATGGTTTCAGTGGTTGAGATCTATATTGAAAAGAAATAACATATAATATCAAATATCAACTACTTTCCCTACATCAGTCAGTTCCTTCCCCATGTCAATAATTTTTTCTTTTGTAACTCTAATTTCATTTTAATGCTAGCTAGTCCCACATCTACAAGTTTTCCATACGTAAAGGGAAAGATAAAAGAAAGAGTTAACTTTTATTGGAGAATATTTCTGAGAGATTTTTCAACCAATGAAAGATAATTCAGCTCAAATTTAGAAAGGAAAATATAACAATCAAGTAACTGGCAGTTGTCCACAGGGAAAGATTGTTCATGAGCCGGCAGGACTGGAACGTTTAGAGAGATGGAAGCTGTGGGTGGAAAGTCACTGCCTACATTAAATAAAGTGGGTTTTGGCACTGCTTTAAACTTGATGTCGCATCCTCTGTCTGTACACTTTTGTCTTTCCAGACAGTCAGTCTCACTGAGGGCAGCAGAGTGAAGGTGGGGGGAAGGGAAACCAGTTGCAGCAATATCCTTTGGACTTGCCAGCTCCCTGGAGGGAATTGTTAGAGGCCCAGCTGAGTCTCATCACAGTCATGGAAAAAAGCCCTCAGTCAATGGTCTGATCCTGGGAACTATTCCTGAGAGAATCAAAATGGCTTCCACCCTGACGGGCTTACTATGTTGTGAATATTTTGTGTTAAATACCTTACAGCCCTAAAAATACATACATTTTTAAATCATATTTTATCAAAATCAATATGCCCTCCATTTAATTTTGAAATAATATTGAAAAACATACTGTTAACAAATAGGCATTTGTTGATTTCTTGTCACTGGAAATTAGTGTATTAAACACTGAATTTCTTATACCCAAAGGACACTGGAAAGTTTAGGCCTTATCTAGATGTTAAGCAACTCATTAGAAAAATGGTTACTGGATCATGCTTAATAACATCTTGGGAAATAGGAGAAGTAGGATGTACTTCATAAACATCTTCCTTTATTTTAGAATAAAGTGCTAATATTTATTTCATTTAACATTTAGTGAAAATTGTCAGTATAATAAGCAAACCTGCTATTTATAGTATTTGAGATCCTGCATTATTACCATTTAGTCCAGTTTGTTTTCACCAACTGCAGTACTTGAATTTCCCTATTACCATGAATCTTCAGACAAATGAACTTCTCTGAACCTTAAGTTTCAAGTTCTAAAATAGAATTTCTTGTGATTCTTGTATAATAGGTAAATAAGACATCTTAAAACATGGATTTAAAAGAAGCTCAAATGAACACATCATCATATACATTTTCCTGATATCACAGCAAATTATTGCATTTTATCTTAATATTGCCTTTGTAAAAGATGCATAGTAAGAGGAGAAAATAGAAGATGAATAGAAAAGAAGAGAAAAGGAAATAAATGGGTAAGAGCAAGAAGAGGAGGGAAAGTATGATTGAACACTGCTTCTAGTGTAGATGTGTATAAACCTGTTCATTATTTTCACATCCCATATCATTTTCTCCCAGCTTTCCAAACCAAATAATGGAGATAATTTGCACTAACTCCAAATGGTACCACTTTTACATATTCTACAAAACTATCATGCTCTGAGTTGTGTACAATTATGTATTTAGAGGCTGGGGTTGGGGAGTGGAGATTAAGGCTCTCTGGAGACTGAATAGCCACAGAAAAAGGAAGTAGAGAGGTTCAAAAACAAACTTCATAAGGTTGCCTTTATATAGATGTGTATATCTTGTTCTTTTTGTATGCTTATTGTGACTACTGCATTTTAGAAGGATATAGAAACTTGACTGAAATCATGATTTTTTCCCTAAACATTTCATGCAGAATCTGGACATTTTTATTTATCTGCAAAGTTGTTGAGTTTTAATGAATCAAAATGCCAAATGTTGTTATGTAATTTACCTTGTAAAATAATCAGGATAGATGACCTTATGCTGTAAAACAAAGAATCACCACCTCTTAGTGTCTTAAAATAACAGAGATCGGTTTCTTCTTTATGGTATGTGTGTAACGCAGGTTGGCAAAGGGCAACCTGCTCACTGGAGTTGCTCAGGAGACCACCTTGACTGAAGCTCTGTTGCCATCTAAACATGAGGCTTCAGGTTTTAGGTACAATAGGATCAAAGAACATGGAGAATTGAATTTCTTAAGTACCCAGGAGTGACATTTCACTTTCATTCACATTTCATTGGCCAAAACAAGTCATATGGCCAAGTATAACTTAAAGAATCAATGTTCCTAGAGGGAGAGGAGAATCAGAAATCTCTGGGAACAATATTAGTATCTACTAGTTTGCCTCTCTGATCATCAAATATTGTGTTCACTTCTCTTGTGTAGAACACACCCATTACCACCTCAAAAATGGCCATTCCAGTCATGGTGTGGACTTTAGAATCCAGTATCTCTGAGTAATGTGCATTGGTTTATTCATCAAGTCTTAATGTGACTTCCCTTGATCTGGAAAATAGGGAGCTAAAAACAGCTACAATGTGCTACCCTCCCAACCAGATAGACACACAATATTCAAGGGTGGGAAAGGAAAACAATAAACACTCCCATTCAGAAAAGGAACGAATGGGGAACTTTCTTTAAACTCTAATTCATGGCAATTCTAAAATTCCAATGGGAAGATATTATGAGGTTCCCTATCCTGGGGGTATGGAATGTTCCTTGGTTATGCCCTGATTGTATTCACTGGGAGGAACTCCTTTGTTCATTGTTTTTCAAGTCACTAGCTACACCCTGTGGGAGAGTACTCCTTTTCCAATATATTTCTTGGCCACATCTAAGTGGCCACTAGGTTGCTTTCTTAACTCATTTTCTGCCTTTATAAGGTGGAGTGCCCAAGGATCATTTAAAGTCTGGAAGACTCCTCAGAAACCCAGTGAGATTATTATCTATGTGCTTTTAGTCAGCTCCATGGGCTAGTAACCAGACCAACACTGTTTTTTTGAGATATAGCTCCCAGAACTACCATATTTCTTTGTTTTCTCTTCCACATTCTCTTTCATTCTTTCTCTTTCTCTCTCTCTCCCTCCCCAACCCCCTATTCTCTCTTTCTCCTTAGTGTCAGGTATTTTAACATTCTAGGATCTATTAATAATGAATTTTTTTTCCTAATTGAAAGGACTTAAGAGTTTTCATTCTTAATTTGCTCTTTGCCCAAAACTAATTTAATCAGTTCAAAGGTTTCAGTGGATTTTGGTTCCACAAAGTATTTCTCATTGAAAGATAAGACTTTCATTGTTTGGAATGAAAAAGTAATTTCTGGACTCATTCTATTTCCTTTCCCCTCTGCTTTGGAAACTGGCTGGTTCTTTCCTGAGTCCATTTGTTTCTTGCAGTTTATTGCCAAACTGTCTGGTGGTTACCAAAACACATAACCAAAATTTTGATTTCCAATGTATTCCTTTAGAACTACAAGTGCATTGGGAACATGATGTATCTTTCATGTTATTACACGCTTTCACAAATGTTTCACCATGCTGTAAGGCATAAATCTCCAACTTTTCAGTTTCCAGTATGATGCCCTATCACCAGCTATTAGATCCCAATGATAATGATACATCTTTTAAATTTTTGTTAGGAAATAAGCATGCGTTAGGTACGATTTTCATATTCATCAAGACGGAAAATTTTTAACAAATAACTCCCAAACTTTAATGGTTTAAGATAACAAAGGCAAAAGGCTATTGCTTCCCTATATACCATCAATTAGCGATTAGAATGTGAATTTAAAAAAAAAAGATAGCATTTATAATAGTACCAATAAGAAAGCTGAAATAATTAGCTTTAAATCTGCAAAATATGTTCCGAATCTGTATGTGGAATAGTATAAATTATTGATGAAATAAATCAAATATCCAAATAGTTAGAAAGAAAAGATATTTTCATGGATTGAAAAATTCAATATTGTTAAGATATCAGTTCTTCCTAGTCTGATCTATAGATTAAACATAATCTTAATCAAACTCCCCAGTAGCATTTTTGAAGTTATGAAAAAATTATTCTAAAATTTATATGGAAAGGTACAGAGCCTAGAATAGTGAACACAATTTTGAGAAACAAGAATAAGGTCAGGGTGCTCTCATTATTACATTTCAAGTTTTATTATGAAGCTACTGGAATCAAAACAGTCTGGTACTGAGGAAAAATGGAAGAAAGATTAATAGTACAGAATAGAGAGCCAAAAAGTAAATCCACACAGATACAGTTAGCTGATTTTTGACAAAAATGCAAAGGTAATTCCATGAAGATAAGATAGTCTTTTCAACAAATGATGTTGAAATAATTAGATGCCCTTATGCAAAAACATAAAATCACACATAGATTTCACATCTTACACAAAATCAACTCAAAATAGACCAAAGATAGGGGTGCCTGGGTGGCTCAGTCGGTTAAGCAGCCAACTTTGGCTCAGATCATGATCTCACAGTTCGTGAGTTCAAGCCCCACATCAGGCCTGTGCTAATAGATTGGAGCCTGGAGCCTGCTTCAGATACCGTCTCCCTCTCTCTCTGCCTCTCCCCCTCTCATGCTCTGTCTCTTTCTCTCTCTCTCTCAAAAATAAATAAATATTAAAAAATTTCTAAAAAATAGACCAAAGATATAAATGTAAAATGCAAAGCTATAAAACTTCTATAAAAATTTTAGGAGTTTTTTTTGAAGAAAAATCTGAATGACTTTGTGTTTGGTTATGAAATTTTAGATACAACACTTACGGTACCATCCATGGAAGGAAAACAATGTACTTTATTAAAACTAAAAACTTTTGCTCTGTGAGAGATACTAAGAGAGTGGACAGACAAGCCACAGACTGGAGAAAATATTTGCAATTCACATATTTGATAAAAGACTTATATGCAGAATATCCAAAGAACACTTCTTTTAAGGATATTTATTTTGAGAGAGAGTGTGAGAGGGTGCAAGGGGAGGGGCAGAGAGAGGGAGAGACAGAATCCCAAGCAGGTTCCATGGTGCAGTCAACACAGAGCCTGATGTGGAGCTCAAATCCACAAATCATGAGATCATGACCTTAGCTGAAATCAAGAGATGGATGCTTAACCAACCTAGCCACCCAAGTGCCCCACAAAGAACTCTTAAAACAGTACAGATTTATTTTTGTGCTTATGCTACATGTTGCTGAAGATCGGTAGGGATTTTGCTCATTGTGGTCACTCAGGGAATCAGACTGGTAGAAGATCTGCTGTCATATTAACAGGAGGCTCTAGGGTTACCTTTGTCAGCTGGAGAGATTATAGAGAATTGGAGAACTATTAATTATTCTCATTAGTAATTGGCATGTCACCTCTGATCACCTTTCATGGGCTAAAGAAAATAATAAGACCTAAATGTGCTCTCAGAAGAAAATTTCCAGTGTGAAACTCTGGAAATTTTATTAAACACTAGTAAGTACTCCGCTTCAGGTTACTCATATATGCACAGGCATATGAGAGACCATTTAGACAGTATTTATTAAACATTACTGCCAGGACCACGCTATGAAGGCACACACACAAGTTGTGCTTTTCCACAATGTCAGCTTTATCCAATCATAAACAAAGTTAATCACAATTATAAAGCAGGTTCGGGATTCCAAACTGGATGACATTTCACCATGTGATTAAATTTGGCTTCTTACACAGCACAGAGAGCAGAACATAGGACAGACTCTATAACAAACAAGATAATAGAAGGATATAAGAAGTTAATGAACCAAACTTGTAGTCTGCAGGTGTGCGGTTGAGATAAGGCCTTGGTCCCGTTCAGGTCAGCTCTGGGCACTTACTGCGTATTATGTTCAGAGATCATTTGGGCAGAATCTTTGGCAGCAGTTGCCTTTTGTTTTTTAAGTTTATTTATTTATTTTGAGAGAGAGAGTTTGTGTGTAAGAACAAAGGAAGGGGAGAGAGAGAGAGAGAGAGAGAGAGAGAGAATCTCAAGCAGGCTCCATGTTGTTAGTGCAGAGCCCAATGTGGGGCTCCATCTCACAAACTATGAGATCATGACCTGAACCAAAATCAAGAGTCAGTTACTTAACCAGCTGAGCCACCCCTGGTGCCCCAGTAGTTGCCTATTTTAAGTGGTCAGACATACAGAATGTCTGAAGGACTGTTGCAAAAGTCCTCCCCTTTTTAAAGGGATTTTATTGATCTTGAGCCCCTGCAGACCTCCTCTGGTTTTGCTCGTTCTCAGTTCTGGAGTGTCAGCTGATGCTGGTCTCAGCAATATCTTGTAGCTGCGATACATTTAACTGCTTGTGTCATGGCTTCACACAGGCTTGTACTTGATATGAGAGACTCCATTTTGCTCTCTACAATTGCATATATAGATCAAACTCCCTACCCTCACAAAAGTGACTACATTGCAGTAAAAGTTGTGGCATATTAAAAACAAAGACATTGCATATGTAAAATTAAGGATTTCATGGTATAGGAACCTAGTTACTTCCTATCTTTACAGGAGATTGAAAGTCTAAAACATTAAAATATTCTATTTTAATTTTAGATATTGGATTGTAAAAATCGTGAGGGATGCCTGGGTGTCTCAGTCCATTAAGTGTCTGACTCTTGATTTTTGGTTCAAGTGGGATTGAGCCCTGCCTTGGACTCCGTGCAGAATGTGGAACCTGCTTAAGATTCTCTCTCTCCCTCACTGCCTCTCCCCCACTTACATTTTCTCTCTCTCCCAAAATAAATAATAAACATTAAAAAAAAACAAAAATCATAAGATCCTTGAGAAGACAAAGATAAAAGAAAACAAATATGCCTTTTGAAAGTGACTGTATACAGCCAAGATTGTTAGAAACAAAATAATTTTAGAGGAATGTTTAATAAAACCATGTAAACCTCGGTGGTTTCTTCTAAAGTTGCTGAATTCTTTGGTTCAATTAGATCTCTAAAGTGAACTTAAAAACAATGAAAACACGAGAAGGCCACATGAGGGGTTTCATGAGTCAAAGGAAAACCATTACATTCAACTAAGTTGTAGAAGTTTTTATGTTGAAAGAACTTCCATTTGAGACCAGCAAATGAATTATTCAAATTTTACTCACTTCCATAAATATTTTAAAATTTAAAAAATTAACTTACTATGACAACCCACTTTCATTTAAATAGGTCAGACCTCTAAGTTTTTATGCAACCTTTGGTGGTCTTACTTCTTTGGGATTTTTTCACCCTTCAGTTAAATTCAGTACAGAAGTATCTAATTAATAAAATCTTCTTTCAACAAAGAGTTGTAAACCTGTCACTGGAGTAAAAAAAAGCATCAATAAATGGAGTGATCAGGAAGTTTGTTTCTTCAGATCCATGAACTTGACTGATGAAAGAAGTTTAAGTTCAATGAATATTAGTAGCTAAGCATAAATTTAGGGGAAAAAATCACTAATTATTAATCAATTTGATGTTTCTTTTTCCACTTGCATACAATCAAGAATCATAGGCAAATACCACATAAGATGTTGTTTTGTTATTTTGGTGGTGGTGGTGGTGGGTTTTGGTTTTTTTTTTATAATAATCAGCTTTTAAATTTTGTTTTCATGGTTAGTACTAGCACACACTGTTGGCCTGAAAAGAACAAACTGACAAGAAGTTTCTATAGATCTCATTTTTAAAAAATAGATGAAAGCAAACCCAGCTAACTTCTGTAAAGAGTATTCAAGTTTGTGGTCTCAGTGATAAATTGTGGGAACCAGGGATAAATGACAGCTCAGAGTTATAAACTATATGCTGTTTGAAATAAATGGCATATTGAATGTTGCCTTAAACATTTCAGAGTTTAAAAAGGCTCACAGGCAAATTTACACACAAAGAAATTTTTGTTTACTAGTCTTTCAAATGAATTTTCAAAAAAATGAATATTCTTTTTAGTTCATAAGTTTGTGCTTGGGCCAGTCCATATTGATTTTTTGCCATTTCCTTTCCCATTAACTCAAAAGTACTAACACAAAATGACCTCATCCACATCTTACAAATACATACACATATAATGGGTTTCTCTATACACTGTAGACAACTTTCTTAACACACACACACACACACACGCACGCACGCATGCAGGAGAAAGTACAGGCTAGAAAAAGTAAATACTAACATTTTTGGTTTCAAATTCTTTATCTGCATGACCTTGGGTAAGCCATTTAGCCAATTCTGCCTTAGATCCTTTATCTGTAAAATGGAAAAAAAAAAACAATAGCATCTATCTCAAAGGGTTTTCATAAGAATTATATGAATTAACACATACAAAGAACAAATTCTGGCATATAGTTAAATAAAGGCTGGATCAGTTTTAACCGTTATATCAAATGCATTGTCTGATGTTCATCAAATTGTTATGACCAGTTTATTTTACATCTTTCTATACAGATTGTCTTCATACTGACAGCTTAATCTGGTACAAATCAACTTCTAAGACACTTTATGAATGCTTTTCTCCAGGTCTTGACATTACCTCAGAGGGCATTGTCATCCTTTTACTCAAACTATTAACCCCTTTAGCGGTGCATTTCTCAACCCCTCTGCATGTATCCAAGAACTACTGTCCTCCAAAGGCAAGATCAATTTCACAGGTTGTTGTAAGCTATTTTAGAAAGAGATGATATCCCCTTTGATATTTAATATATTCTCAAAATTTTGTAAAGTCTAAAGAATCTGTCCCTGTTGGCTAATTAGGACCTGAATGGCCATCTTAATATAAGCTATGTCAAAATCAACATTCATGTCTGTTGCCAGACATTTTTTGAAGGATTGAGGGACACAATTTAATAACTTTATTCCCAACTCAGTTCTGATTATCTGGTGGCTTCCAGTTAACATTGCCTTTGTTTTCTTTTTCATTTACTTCTATAGATGTTTGGTTACAGGGTAGCTCTAGTAATGTTCAATTAGATTTTTTGAGTAAAATATTTTATGGGAATATCAGTTGCAATTTTATTTCTCAATTGTGGAGACCGCTTTTATACATATGTTTCCTGCCAATTAAATAAGTATAGTTTCCTCTTGTCTCAATAGGAAGGGATAAGGCAAATTTTTACCCTTTGTTCTAGTTTGTAAATCAGAGAGAGAAGTTATGAGGTTTCTACTAGAGCTGATGATCACTGGGCAAAGCTGTTCTGGCAGATGGCTCTCTCTACTGCCTGCATGGACAGCCATGTTATAGAATTTGTGACGTCATCCCTCTCTTGTTTCAGCAATCCAGTGGCAACATCCTTAGGGTGGCTCCTGCCCTTAACCATGAAATGGTGGGATAAAGTGAACCAATCCAATGAGATTCCTTCTGTAAAATCTGAATCGGATGCAGAAAATGATTTACCAATTAGGAAAAAGGGTTTGCCCTTTTTCAAAAAATTACAATACACAGTGTCTATAGCAAATATATAGCATTCGTATACATGAAGCTAAAGTTGTGAGAAGTCAGGGGAAATTTGTCATGAGAAATACATTAAGAGAGAAACCCTGCAGTGCATGAGAGAAATAAGATGGATGCTAAGACTCCCTCAGTAGGTACCACCATTCTGTTCTCCTTGCTGTCCTTCCTCTTCCACTTCTAACAATCTCAAGAAGTTTGTTATGTATTTTTATTTTTTTAACAGTAGCATGTACAAATTTTTATATAAGGATCATATCCCTAGGTAGGAGCAGTAAATGGTATGGATGAATTATGCTAAGTTTTATTATTTGGAAGAAATAAGGACTAAGAACATATTTCCTAATGATGAATTAGTTAGCACACGAATGCATTGGACAATGACTTAACGGAATGGCCTACAAATAGAATTGTTTACCATTTGGTGGAATTGGTTAGACTTCTGTTTGCCCAGAGAAAACTTGAATAAATGCTATACCAAAGCCCTCCCTTGAAAAATATATTTGATTTATTTTTAAATGATTGTTTTCTGTGTAGTATGCCTCTATAAGTATTAACTTTACATAAAGAAAATTAAAGCCAAGGTTGTATGCATCAGTTTTCTATTTCTGTGTAACAATTACCACAATTGTAATGACTTAAAATACCGTCCATTTATTAGTTCAATTTTATTGGAAGTCTGGCATGGTGTACCTGTATTCTCTGCTCAGGGTACCACAAGGCTGAAATCAATACATTGCCTGGTTGAGTTCTCATCTGCAAGCTCAGAGAAGATATTCCAAGTCATTCTTCTTATTCCTTGCAGTTGCAGGGCTGAGATCTTCATTTCCTTGCTGCAGAGAGCTACTCTCAGCTCCTAGAGATCACCCACGTTCTGTGCTACACTCTTGTGTCTTCAAATCCACACTGCTGTATGACATTTGTATTTTGAATTTCTGACCTCTTCTTCTGTAACAAGAGTGAGAAAACCTTGGGCTTTTAAAGGATTCTAGTGATTAGAATAATCACTGAATAATCAGTCTTTTTTAGGATCAACCATTCCATATAACATAATGTAATCATGGGAGTGATATCTATTTTATTCACAGTTCCAAAGATTAGGATGGAATATTTTGGGAGTTGTCTTAGAGTTCTGTCTACCACAGTGATTTTTTTACACATCTTTAGATATAGTTAGACTTGTTAACACCTACATAATTAGAAATTTAGAATGTAATTTCTACAAATGTTTAAAGTTGTTCAATATTTAATATTATTAGGTCAAGGAAAATTATAATTTAGCCAAGATATGTAAAGAGATGAAATATAAATGTAAGTAGAGAAATCAGGTACATGGTAGTCATTTCTAATAATTTAATCAAGACCACAAAGATTTGTTGTTGTTGTTGTTGTTTTGCATTTACTTATTTTTGAGAGACAGAGAGAGACAGAGCATGAACAGGGGAGGAGCAGAGAGAGAAAGAGACACAGAATCTGAAGCAGGCTCCAGGCTCTGAGCTAGCAGTAAGCATGGGGCTCCAACCCACAAACCATGAGATCATGACCTGAGCCGAAGTTGGACACTCAACTGACTGAGCCACCCAGGTGCCCCCACAAAGAAAGATTTCAATTGCCTACTAATGATAAGTAGAGATAAGGCACAATAAGACATTTAATTATTTCATTAAACATTTAGTCAAAGAAAAACTATTATGTGACCTATACAGCATTCACTATAGGCAAAGAATATTAGCTGAAATCTGTACTCAATAGAAGGAAAAAATTAAAAGTGACAACCTAGTCAATTTGAATATTATCTGCTGTATGGTACTAAGATAATCACATTGAAATTGAAGAAAAAAGTATAAGGGATTCTCAATCCACACCTTTACTTTACTACAGAGGAAACTGTGATTCAGAGAGATTGTGCCTTGCCCAAGAAGATATGGTTATTTGGTGGCAAAACTGAGACTAGAGTGCCCATCTCTGATCCCAGAACTTTGTTTCTTCCACTACTTACATTACTGACACCTATTATAGTCGGTTAGGACATTGTATCAAGTGGTTTCTAAGCACGAATATGCAATTCTATTCAGTCCCTTCCTCTACTCTGAAAAGAACTGAAGAAGTAGTCACTGTAAACCAAATAAAAAAATTAAGAGTCCAGTTTTTAAGAGTAAATAAAAAGAGCAACTTGACTAATGATGTGCCTGGTTATGACATCAAGGCATAACAAAAACACCCTGGACTTGGAATCAAGAATACAGGATACAAGCCTTTGGCTCTACCACTGACTGGCTTTAGACAAGTTATTGAATTTCTTAAAAGCTCAGTTTTCTCATTTTAAAAAGTTAAAATAATGTTTTCTGACTCACAGAATTGTTTTGAGATACATGCAAAGGTACTGAGAAACAAAGTAGAAAAGTGGATTGGTAATACCATTGATACCCAGCGCCTAACTCCTTGAACCATGATGAAAGTATGAAGGAAAGATGGAAGATTGAACATAATGTTAAAGTTCACAGTGAATTTTTTAACAATAGACTTAATTATATATTATTGTGCTGATTCTTAACCATGAAATATTCTATATCATATCATTTTGCTGCAGATTTGTGGCAACTAGAATTAATTCTTACAATTATCTTTAGTTGGCAAACCCTTTCTTGATCAGAATCAACCTTATTCCATGAACTCTGATTTACAGAATATAATAGCCAACACTGTTGGAATCATTCATGTGGACTGTGGGCAGGAATTTTGGTATCTGGACTCAGCCTTAAAGAATTTGAGCCAAGGAAAACCTTTCATCAAAATACAAGGACTCTAGACTTATTTTTCTTGAATAATAGAGCTCTTAAATATAAAACAAAAAGTTTTGATGGTCAATAAAGGTGTATTTCATCATAATTATCAAGGATACTCCCTCAAATGAAAAGTACAGTTTAGAAACTGATTAAAATAATCATTCAGGATGCTTCTAAAATCAGGTATAGTATTGTGGGGCTGAAGAAATCAAAGATGATCCAGCCCAACCTGGTCACTTGACAGGTGAGGAAACTGAGATGCACAGCTTAATTTATGAATGAGATCATTTCTAAAACCCAGGAAGCTTCTCCAGATTTGATGTATTTTGTATCACTGTGCAACTTTTCAATCAAGTACATTTTCATCTTTTCAGCCAAAAATATCCTCTAGTTTATCAAGATTGAGGAACTAAAATATTAATTATTCTTCTCTAAGAAAATTTCAAGTCTGTTTAAATTAGTTATCTTTATTATAATCTGTTTTTGAAGTCGGCTTAATTTTTTCTTTTTAAGATATATCAGTGAAATAACAGTATTCTTCAGGTTCCTCCGCAAAAGTGTTTTTCAAACTTATTTGCATATTGAAATCAACTGGGGAGCTTTAAGAAATACAGTTGTTTGCATCTCATTTCCAGAGCTCTGGATTTGTTTAATCTGAGATGTGATCAGGGTTGGGTCTTCTAAAAAAATCCCTAGATGATTCCATTGTGCAGTCAGAGGTGAGAACCACTGCAAGATTAGCAAAGTAAGCAGAATTGGCAGCAAGAATCTAAGCTATTGGTGATACAATTCTGGAGTCTTTCTTCTGTACCTTGTGAGTTCTTTTATTAATTGATTAAAACATTAAGTTGAGAGTTGGTACATTTTGTTTCTACTGTTACAAACATTTTTAACGTGCCTTCTAAATGTCCAAATATTTGCTCAACACTGGTACTATAAATGCAAATAACACATATTCCCTGTCCTTAAGGAAATTCCTGTCATGGTAGGGTCAGATTAAGAAGAATTCATGTCATTGACAATATAAGACATGAGAGGAATGTTAAGATAAGGCATGCATGGCTGATTGTGTCTAATGACATCATCCATCAATAGTAATAGTTGTGCACAAAACATTTCTATCTACATCCAAATATGGTTCCTCAGAATGCAAGATGTCATTTTGTGATGAGAAAATAAAGGAAAACAGTTCTTGGAGAGGACATCTGGTTTTTCAAATTCACTCAAATAACATGGATGGAGAGTAGACATCCTACTCCCTCATTGTGTTGGAAGTGTGTGTGATTTTGCATGAGTCAATTGGAATTAAAGAACAGTTATTACAGTTCAAGAAAAACACTTCTGCAGATCCCTGAACACACCCTGTTCATTCATGCTCCCCTTCAGGAGTATGAATACTTCTCTCCAACAACATACCCCTGCAGATTCTTGCCAACCTGAGGGGTAGGATCTAGAAGGTATATAAATAGTTATGAGGAACAGATGACAAAATTTGTTTTTATAAATGACCTAGAGTAACTTAAAATAGGAAGTCTCTGCTACTGAAAGGAATTGAAAAACCAAGTTTCCTTCTAAGTACAATATCTAGTTTATATTTGATTTTATGCACATATGAAATAAATTTTTAAAATACTTGAAAACTAACACAAGCAACTTTCAATAAATTAAAATATGTATTTTATCTATTTGGTGTATATGCTATGAACTATTTAATGTCAACCTCAAATACTATTTGGTACTATTTGAGTATCATGATAACCATAATACAAGTACAATGATTGAGGGTAAAAAATAAATCTCTATATGATGAGATTTACCAAAATTGAGATTAAAATTCTTAGAGAACTAGATTAAACTCTCTGAAGTTGTAACTTTTTTTGCTCTTAGACACTTCTTTTTTACAAATTTTTTAATTGAAATATAATTGAATGATATAAAACATTATATAAGTTTAAGGGGTACAATATTGCTTTGATATATTTATATTACATTATGATTCCTATTGTAGCATTAGCTAACACCTCTGTGATGCCACATAATTATTAATTCTTCTAGTGGTGGGAACAATCTAGTTTCTAAGCAAGTTTAATGTGCAGCATTATTCACAAAAGCCAAGATCTCAAAATAACTTAGTGTCTATCAGTGGATGAATCTTTAAAGAAGATGTGGTGTGAATACTAACTCAGCCACGAGAGAAAAGAAAATCCTACCATTTGCAACGACGTGGATGGACCTTGAGGACACTATACTAAGAAAGATGAGTCAGACAAAGAATGACAAATACCCTCTGATATCTCTGATATGTAGAATCTAAAAAGAAATGAACGCCAAAAGACAGGTAGTGGAATGGTGGTTAACAGGAGCTGAGAAGTTGAGGACTAAGAGATACTGTTTAGAGTACATACTTGGAACTAGTAGATAGATAAATCCTGTAGATCTAATGCACAGGAATATTCTTAGCTACCAGGACAGTGTCTGGCAGATTTATTTGTTGAATGAATGAAGAGGGATCTTTATAAGCCAAATGTGCATTTGCCATGTTCTTGTTTGAAAGTATTCAGAGTCTGGTCTTAGTGTTTCTTTCCATTAGTTGTTTTTATAGCTTTTTTAAAAAGAAAGAATGTCTTATACAAATTTTGATTTTATGATACTAACAGTAAAGTGTCACATAATAATTACTTTATTACATTATAGGACACATTTAGCTGAGAATTTTATGACTGATAAACAATTTTAGAATCAATGAACACCTAAAAACATTTTAAAATAAAAATATAGAATAAATTTTGATATTGTGTGTGATAATTAAAAATCACATTTATACCTTCATAGAGGCTACATATGTATTAAATTTATACATTGATTTCCAAAGAATTGACTATGATCATATATTGACTATATAGCCTTGTGGATATAGATTCTTTATCAGTGACCTGTAATTTTTTTTGAATAGCCCAAAGATGGTAATAACTACCATAAATTATATAAATCACTTAAATGATGTGTCTCCTCTTTTTGCATGTGTCTCCAACATGTGGCTGGTTAACCACCAGCAATGTTCAAGTTTGACCAATTGAAATTAAAATCAGATGCTTTCTCAAAGGCCCAGTCAAGCATTGCCCAGAGAATTCCCATTGCTTCTCTCTAGTCATATTTAAGTTAAAGTATAATGTACTATCACTTTTGAATTTACTGGGTGGCTCAGTCGGTCAAGCATCTGATACTTGATTTCAGCTCAGGTCATGATCTCAAGGTTTGTGAGATCAAGCCCTGGGTCAGGCTCTACGGTGAGTGGAGAGCCTGCTTGGGATTCTCTCTCTCTCTCTCTCTCTCTCTCTCTCCCTGCCCCACTCATGCTCTTTCTTCTTCTCTCTCTCACCCCCAAAATAAATAAACTTTTTTAAAAAAGGATGTTAAAAGTATCTCTTCCTAAATTAAAAAACCCTACTCTCAATCTAAATTTCACAATGGGAGATGGGGAGGGCCCAGCTCCCTTAAATATTTATCATTATATATTATGATAAAAATACATATACATATATATATATACATATTATATATGTATATATGTTTGTGTGTGTGTGTGTATGTATATATATATATATATATATATATATATATCTCAACTATCTGTTTCAAGTCATAGATAAAAAGGAGCTAGAATTTTGCATTATGAAAATAGAGAAGTACAATAGGTACAAAGTTGTATATCACACTTGCTCTGCTGCTAACCAATCATTCATAAATATTACTAAGATGCACATGGTTAAGAATCTCAGCATTTTTTTAGATAATTTTTAAATGTTTATTCATTTATTTTTGAGAGAGACAGAGAAAGGGAGGGGGAGGGATGGAGAGAGGGAGACAGATAATCCAAAGTACATTTTCACTGCAAAGTCCAACAAGGCCCAAACCTACTAACCCTGAGATCATGACCTGAGCCCAAGTCAGTAGCTTAACTGACTAAGCCACCCAGGCACACCAAAAATCAGCATTTTTGGAGTCAATTTTACTTAATCAAATGTATCCATGTAGATCAAAAAAACATTTCATGATTACGTTATACTACAACATAATAACATATTGTTATGTTCTATTATAATGGTATCAAATTTTTTTCATTATTTCCCTAAATTGAATTAACTAATTTCCATCTCTACAGAACTGGTTAATTTAGTTTTTCATACCATAAAAATTTATTAAACATCAATATAATATGATAGGTCCTGTGTTAGACTCTAGGTATGTAATTGTGACAAAAGTATTCATAGTATCTAGTATCACAGAGAGGGAGTGAGAAAGAGAAACATTAATCCTTTTGTTTTACAAATTGTTGCCTGATACATAACAGTGGTAAGTGCTATGAAATAACTGACAAATTGTGCTACCAGAGTCCATAACAAAGGCTTTTGATCTGGTCCCTGGTGTTTGGGAATTATTCCATCAGGAAATGAAATTTGATCTGAATAAGTATTCTTCAAAGTTGGGGAGAAAGCAGAGTATTAGAGACTAGGGGAAGAGTTTTAGCAAAAGCCCTGTAATAGGAGAGAGCAAGACACTTTGAGGGACTGAGAAAATGCTGGTGGAGCTGGAGCAAAGAGCAAGGCATAGATGGCAGGAAAAGCTGGAGATGTAGGCAGGAATGACACCATAGAAGGCATTGTATGCCATATGAAAGTACATGTGTTTATTCTTAGTAGGCTGCGAAGTCATTAAGAGTGTCTAAGGAAGGAAGAAAACAGTGATGAAATGTCAGCTTTCAAAATATTACTTTGAAGGCAGTATTAAGAACGGATTGGACTGGAGTAAGAGTGGACATAAAGAAACCAATCATTAGGCAATTCAGAAATCAAACTTTGAGAAAATGGAGGCCAGTACTGAAGTTGTGAAAGGCAGGATAAAGAAGAGTAAATGCATTTAAGAGGTGTGTAGGAATTGAAGTCTAAAGAATTGATTGAATATGGGAGTAAGGAATAATATTATTTTAAATTTCTAGTTTCTAGTAGAATTTATACTAATTTAAATTTGAATACTGTGTTAAGATGGGAAACACTGAAAGAGAACTGTGTAGATGTTTTTATGAAGAGGGATTTGCTTTGTTCATTCATTTGTGTAGTTTTGTTTTCACGGGGAGAAATCAGGAAATTTGATATTAGCCATGTTAACTTTGAGATGCAGTTGAGATGCCCAACTGGAACTGTGTAGTCCTAGGTAGTATTTCTATATATAGGCTCAGAACTCAGTGAAATGATCTGGGAGCTAAAAATGGAAATTTGGAAGACAATAGTCTCTAGTCACCAGTTGACTAGATTGTTAATTGAAACTGTCAAGTTAAATGAGTAGAATGAGAAGAACGCTTACAGTGTAACCTTGAAAAACTGCAGCACGTGGGTTAAGGAGGCTGAGGGCTGAGCAGAGTTAAGAGTATAACCAAGAGGTTGTTACACAGAGAAAGAAAAAGGAACGTTCAAAGAAGAGCTGACCAAACTGTTGCAAACAGCTGAGCAATTAGATTGGCAATTAACTTTTTTTGAAGTTTATTCCTATATAAAATCAAGTCAATAACTAAGAAGTTTGAGAATAAAGAAGTCTGAGATGAATTTGACAATGTAGCTGTCACTGGTGGTGAGATTTTTTTTTTCTTTTTTGCTGTTGTTGCTGATGTCACTTTGGGATTTTAAAATTTTGATTCAAGGGATCTGTGTGAGAGGGAGAGTGTGCTGAGTATATTGGAATATTCATATGTGTATACTGGAATATTCATATGTATTTTGTGTTCACTCTACTTTTCCATTTATTTTTCTAAGGAGAGTCAAACCTTGGCAATCCCTTGCTTCAGGGGATGGTTTATTCTGCCTTCCAGAATCTTATGTTTCCTGTAGTCTATGCTCTGTGAGAGGATTACATTATAGGGGTAGGAAGTGATGGGAGGGGCTCTCCCTACTATAACAAAGTGCTAGAAGGGTGAGAGAGGTTCATGTGGCTGATACGTTGCTTTTAGGGATCTTATCAAGGTCTCATTCAGTTATAGTGGGATTTGATTGGATAAAAGCTGATAGATCTTCAGAGTCCAATGACTGTTGCCAGAAAATTATAGGAATAAGGCAGCAAAAGAGTTTGATAATTACTGCCATGGATGAGCATACTCATGCTAATTGGTTTGCTTTATCTCACCAGAAATGAAAGTTACCCATGCTTAGCTTGTAGATTCAGACTAGTCTAAAAGTATTCTTTTCTTATTATCTATCTAGAGCCTTTAATCTTCTTTGAAATTCATCTGTAATTTTTCTTTATTTTTTCGCAGTGAACATAGAATATTTTGTTGTTTTGATTATATTTCAATTTTTTGAGCATACTCTGCTTTCTCTTTTGTTTTACTTTTGTCTAATCAGTATCAGGATTTTATGAGTTTTACTAGAGTAGGATTTAAAGATTTAGCTTTCTGTTTTCAAGTAGTATTATTTTTTTTGATGCTATGTTTATATGATAAGAGATGAGATACTGATTTCACAAGTTTGGACTGAACCTCAATGTTATCCTCTGATAGTACATATTATCCCTTGATTTTATAGTTGATGAATTTATAATAAACTTATTTAGTATTAGACCTTGAACCACAATTTAGATCAATCCAACATTCAGAACCTGATTATGATATATTTGATTATTGTCCTTGAACACTAACTGTACAAATGTAGATTCAGGAGGGTTCGATGAACTGAATCCTATAATTGTATAGATATAGCATGAAATTTCTATATTTATATTCCCTATATATACTTGTATTACTGGACTTCCTGATAACTGTCAGTAATTTTTAAATTGTGTTTAATATTTATCTCCTCAGCCGACTGTAATCTCAATGTGGACCAGCATGTCATAGTGAAGCACAATATTCATGGTGACTTGCACAGTGTCTGGAAAATAGCAAACCTCAATCAATATTTATTGAATGAATGAGTGGATGGATGGATGAGTTCTATTTTCTATTATTATTAAATAAATATTATTAAAATATTTCTATTTTCCCAGCTCTCTGAAGTGTTAAGATCTTTTCCAAAAAAGTAACTTCTTTTATTTTTAATTGAATTCTTATTCTTTCATTTATTCATTCAGTTATTTTAAACCCAGTTTGTGCCAGGTGTAGTGCTGGTAGCCACTTTCACAATTCATGGTGTAATATGTATTCTCATCATACTTAGAAGCCTACTGCATTGACTGCCAAAGGAAATTTCTGGACACAGAAGATGTTTGGCTATGCAAACAGTGGCCTTCCTCCTTTCCATGTGTCCTAGAAAGAAATTCAGAGAAGGAAATGGCATAACTATTAAATTGCAAATATGTTTTAGAGATTATATGTAAGGAGAACTACCCTGGCCATGGTGTAGTTATAAATAAGGAGTCCTGGGAAAGGTTTGACAAGAACACATGCTTGGATCAAACAGTTTTGTTCTGCAAAAGACAGATTGCTGGAAAGGTACCCCAGCCAGGAGATTCACTCACTAGTGGCTGCTGTTATTAAAATAGTAATAGTCAAAAAATATTTTATTTGGTGTGATATTTATATCACCCTTGCTATTTATGGATACGCAGTTGGACTTTTCCAGTGTAACTCAGGAGAAAGGCCACCCTGATCCAGTTGAAAGCATATATATGTGTTATGTTACTATTTTTAGTTGTTAGTTCATAGAACAGGTAAATTAACATTTACTGAAAGCAGAGGTCTTCGCTAGGGTTTTATATATCTCCTCACATTTTATCCTTTAAAATTTCTATGCAACTCAGAAGAGTTCTGCATAAAGATGAGAAAATTGAGGGAGCTTGGGTGGCTCAGTCAGTTGAGTATCTGACTCTTGCTTTTGGCTTACCTCATGATCCCAGGGTTGTGGGATCAAGCCCTGTGTCAGGAGGAAATTGAAACTCAAAGATTCTAATTTGTATAAGTAACATAGCTGCTAAATCAGGAGGGCAGGCTTTATCCCAGGTCACTGGGAGTAAAAATTTCATGTTTATCTCATTATGCACATTGGTCAAATAGGAATATGTCATACCTATTCTAGCCCTTAAATAAAACTAGTGTATAACAAAGTGAATAAATCATTGTATAACAAAGTGTAATATCATTGCCTAAACAGGCCTATTTCAGGAGTGAAAGGTGTTCAAGATTAGGAAATTCACCATAATAATTTATTTTATTAAAAATTAAAGGAGAAAAATCAAACCATTACTCCAGGAAATACTACCTTCCAAAAAAGCATTTGATAAACATTAGCATCCTTTATTCTTGATAAAAAGCAATAATAAAGGAAACCTCCTAAATGTAATTAAAATTAGTAGCATCAGTTTTTCATATATTTAAAAATTTTTTAATTTTTTTTTTTATTTTTGAGAGAAAGAGAGAGAGAGAAACAGAGCATGAGCTGGGGTGGGGGGGGGCAGAGAGAGAGGGAGACACAGAATCTAAAGCAGGCTCCAGGTTCTGAGCCATCAGCACAGAGCCCAATGTGAGATCATGACCTGAGCTGAAGTTGGACACTTAGTCAACTGAGCCACCCGGGTGCCCCTTACATATTTTTAAATGTTTATATTCTTCACCATTAGTTTGGGGAGAAATTGGGAATATTTCTATTATCACTATTATTCAGGTAATTTTTGGAATTTCTACACAAATGCAATATATCAAGCAGAATCAATCAAACAAGATATCACATAGGAAAGGATACTACCATAAAAATGTGAAGTATTCAACAAAAATCTACTAAATTTAATAAGATAAATGTTATGAGCTGATTAAATATAAGGCAAACTATAATTTTCCTTTATGTTGTAAATGAGTTATGGTATGAAATAAAAAATATCTAATTTACAAAAAGAAGAATCAAAAATAGCAACAAATAGAAATTGGAGAATAAAGAGAATAAGGAGAAAAATGATATTCCTTATAGGATGGAGTTTATAGGTTAACATAGGACACAACTGAAATATCAGCAATAAGAGAATAGTTACCTCTTTATAGTAAATTTTCTTAATATAATAATATATAATTATCAAAACATGATAATGTATATGTAGTTAGAAAATGTGTTCATGATAAAATAAGACTAATACATACATTTTTATTTGTGTGGAAAATATAGCTTTTATATCATATATTTGTAGGTATATTTTATATGAAAACCTCAATATTGGGGCGCCTGGGTGACTCAGTTGGTTTAGCATCTGACTTCAGCTCAAGTCATGATCTCATCATTGGTGAGTTGAAGCCCAACAGTAGGGATCTGTGCTGACAGCTCAGAGCCTGGAGCCTGCTTTGGATTCTGTGCCTCCCTCTCTGTCTGCCCCTCCTCCACTCACGTGAACTCCTTTTAAAAAAAAGAAAACCTCAATATTATATCTCCATGTGTGTATACATGTGTGTGTATATGGTGTGTAAATCTTGACAAGTCAAATAATGTGAGAACTTAGAATAATACATAGCACTAATAAATATTAATTATTATTTTCATGTCTTTATAAAATTTTTCCTTGAAAAAGTTTTCACATGACCATGCCTGGAAAACTATACTCCAAACTGCAGGTAGTCGTCTTCAGGAGATAGGATTTGATGGACTAGGTATAGGTAGAGGCAGTGTGAAGGAGTCTTTTACTTTTAATTTCAGGTCTTTTTTTTTAAAGTGGTAGACTTAGAAGATATTTTTACCTTATAGCATTTTCCAGTATTTTTAAATGAAAAATGAAGAGGAAGAGTTTCAAATTTCCAAATATAAAATGATGGAATTGGAAATAGTGCTCAGTGGATACATTCAGTCATTCACAAAAATATGTGTATGCCACTGTCTGAAGGACACTATGTCACCCCTCATTTACTGATAAGAAAATTGAAATTGAAGACTAAAAATAAATATAAACTTTGCTTCTAATTTTGAGGTTAGCAAACTAGAAGAGAAAGAAAAAATACTTGAGAGGATGATGTGACAGATACATTTCAGATAAACTTCTCTAAGACCCACAAAGAAAGGGGTGAATAGTATGAGGGAATTAGAGCAGCAGTGATCAGCTTGACCATCTAGCAGTAGTAAGAATGCTAATAACAATAATCATAATCTTTGTCATAAGTAATTGCCAGTTTCTATTAGGCACTAGGCTAGACAGTTTTTAGGTTATATCAATAACCTCACATTGAACTGATAAGGTAATTCTTAATCATATTAATTTTCAGATGTGAAACTGTTTCTAGGAAATTTTCAGACTTAGGGATGTGTTCAGAGTTCAGTGATGTGATGCGAAATGTTTAACCACCAGTTCTTTTGAAAAATAAATGTATGCATATATATCCACACATATATAATTATATTTATAGATAAACTCAGGTATATACATAACCTTATTGGAACTCTTACTTATGTAAAAGATGTGTAGCACACAATTTACAAATATCAGTAAGCTATAAAATACTCTATGTCAGTTCCACATAACCAATTAAGTCTCACAGAAGACTCTCTCGGATTTTTGTTGGACTCTATGTCCATAGCCAATCTATGATTGGAAATGAAGAATAAATACTGACATCAACACTATTCTACATTTTCATTTATATTAATAAATAAGATGAAAGTGAAATAATAAAGACACCTATCAGAAAATCACTCACTGGTAAATGTGTTCAGCAATTTTTTTAAATTATTATTGAATCTCATACTAGCTTTTGAATACCAGAAGAATATCTCTTTAATTGTTTTTGTGCTATTCAAAATATAAAGGATACATACCTGACATACTTTTAAGTTTAGTTTAATCTGCATTATTAACATTTCCTCAATTTTCTTAAGTCTAGCCAGTCAACAAAATAATAAATCAAACCCTGATTTATATATGGAGTTTGCTGATTTCCAGAGGGTAAATGCTCCCACCAACAGCCAGTGAAACCTGGTATGAGCCAACTTCAGCAATACTCAGAAAGGGAGAAAAGTTTTATCCTAGACTCTTCAGACATTACTCTAATTTCAAGTAATATATAGGAATTTTTTATTTCATAATTTTTTATATTCTTGCAAATAAAGAAAATTTGCAAGAAAACTACAAAGAGCTCCCTCAAACCCCTCAGCAATTATTTTATATTTTTCCCTAATTTGCTTTATTGATTCTCTTTGAATGTGTCTCCCTTCTCTCTTTCTCTCTCTCTCTCTCTCCTTGATCAATCTTGCATGTGTTTAGCAATTTTATTAACCTTCTCAAGGACCCAAACTTGACTTCATTAATTTTATCTTTTTTCACACACTATATTACTGATGTTTGCTCTACTCACCATTATTTTCTTTGTTCTATATGATTCAAGTCTATGCTGTTCTTCCTTTCTAGCCTCTTCAGGGAAAAATTTGATAATAGATTTTAGGCCATTCATCTTTAATATACATATCTAAAGGTATGAAATTTTCCTAAACACAGCTTTGAACTTATGCTGAAAATTTTGTTGTGATGTATTTTCATTATCATTTTTAAAAAATACTTTCTAATTTCCCTTGCAATTTGTTTTTGTGCTGTGAGTGACCTAGCAGTGTGTCAAATTTTGAAATAATTGGGGGCTTCCTAGATATCTCATAGTTATTGAATTTTAAATCAGTCATTTAATACTTTTCAGCTATAACTACTTACATTATTTTTAGTGGTTGTCCTAAATATTGCAGTATGCATTCTTTATTTTAGAATTAATATTGTACTTTACTTTAAAGGTAATAACTTTGTGACAATAAAGTTCCTTTTATCTGGTCACTAATATTGTCATATATATTCCAGCTAATTACTTATACTATAAATCCCACAACCGTGCTATTATTTCCATGCAATCATATGGCTTTTAAAGAAGTTATGATAATATAGCCATTTTTTAATTCTCTTACATTTACCATTTCTAGTTTTATATATTCTTTCCTATAGATCAAAGTATTCATCTGGGTTCTGTTTCCCTTAGCCAGAAGAATTTTTCTTTAGCTTCTCCCTTATTGCAGAACTACTGGAAATACATTTTCTCCATTTTAATCTGAAAACTTTATTTTTCCTTTCATATTGAAAGGGTATTTTACTGGATAGTGCATTGATGGTTATTGATGTTTTTGTTGTAATTGTTATTTGTTTTGTTTGTTTGCTTCAGGATTTAAGCATATAATTTCATTGGGATAAAACTCAAGTCTTGTTTTGTGCTTTTAATAGGAAGTCAACTTTTATTCACATTGTTTTTTCCTTGAATGTAATGTGTAATTTTCTTCTAGCTACTTTCAAAAATTTATTTTTCTTTTTGCTTTACCATCAGTTTGGTTAGACATGCCTGAGTGTGGTTTCCTTTGTTTTTATATGGCAGGTGATTCATAGAGTTTCTTGGATTTGTGCATTTATGTGTTTGTGGTTTACAACATTTTGGTAATGTTTTAGCCATATTTCCTCAATATCCATATTTATATCATCTACATCTATATTTATATATTAGAGGAGTAAGCTATGTTGATATCTGGAGATAAAGCATTCCAGACAGAAGGGAGGGTCTGTGCAAAAGGCCCTAAGGGAGAAGCATGCCTGGCATGTTTGTGGAACATGGAGGAGGCCTGGACAACCAGAGTTATGAGAAAAGGAGGAACATAGTAGAAGTTAGAGAAACCATAACACACAGGATTTTTAGTCTTTTTATAGAAGTTTGGCTCATAAAGTTTAGGTGGAAAAATATTGAGAGGGTTTGAATAGAGGGATGATATTGCTTTCATAAAGGTATTACTCTGACTCTATATTGAGAATGTATTATGGTTGTGGGAGAGAAAAGAAACAAGAAAAACAGAAGTTACTTCAGTAACTCAGCAATATATACAGTAGGACATAGTATTGGAGCTAATATGAAGCAGTAAGAGTCTAGATATTCTTAGGATAGATCCAAATGGGTTTCTTGACAGTTTGAGTCTAGAAAGTGAGGAAAAGAGAAATCAGAAGTAATTTTAAAGTTTTTGTTCTGAGAACTAAAAGGATAGCTTCATCTTCAACTTAGCAAGGATAGAATTTAGTTGGATCAGGTTTGGGTAGGAGGAGGTCAAGAATAGAGTTTTGGACTTATATTTGAGATATTTATTAGATTGCTGCATCAAGTAGATAGTTGCATACACATGTTTCAGATTCAAGAGAGATCTGGGTTGGAAACATAAATTTGTTAGACCTCAGCCTATCAATTTATAACCATGATTGAATAAAATCTCCAAATTTGTAAGTTTACATAGAGGAAAAAATAGAACCAAGAACTGAGAATAGGGCTCTGAATTGAAGTAAATGAAATGAAGAAGACTCAGTAAAATAACCTGAGGTTTGCAGTGAAGTAGGAAGTCAAGTGAAGAAAATATATATAAAGGAGGACAGGGTGATCAGCTTTATTCAAGGCTCCTGATCAGTGATTTAAAATGAAGGCTGTGAATTAACAGTTGGATATGGCAATGTAAGAGTCACTACTAATCTTGATAAAGGCAGCTCTGGTGGAGAAATGGGACTGAAAGTTTGATTGTGGTGACATTAAGAGAGAATAGTGGGAGGAAAGTTGGAGATATTGAGTACAGGTAGTTCCAATGAGTGTAACTCTTTTGAGGGTTTGCCATAAAGTAGATGAATGGATCTGTTGCTGGCAGGGAAAGTGAGGCCATGAAAATGTAATTTTTAAAATTTAAAGTGTGCGATGGTTAATTTTATGTGTCAGTTTGACTGGGCCATGGAGTGCCCAGATATTTGGCTAAGTCTTATTGTGGATGTATCTATGAGGGTGTTTCTAGATGAGATTAACATTGGAATCAATAGATTGAGTAAAGCAGATTGTTTTCCCCAATGTGGGCAGACCTCATCTACTTACACTGAAGGCTTGAATAGACCAAAAAAGCTAAGCAAGGGAGAATGTGATTTCTCTTCCTGACTGTCTTTGAACTGGAACATTGGTCTTGTCCGACCTTTAGACTCAGACTGGAACTTACATCATTTGTTCTCCTAGGTCTTTAGCTTGCCAAATGCCAATCTTGGGACTTCTTGGCCTCCATAACTGTGTAAGTCAATTCCTTATAATATATCAATAAAGATAGATGATAGATAGATAGATAGATCGATAGAGATAGATAGAGATATATAGATGGTATAGATATAGATATCCTATTGGCTCTGCTTCTCTGGATAACCCAGGATAATTTAAAGTGGGAGAAATTGTAACATGCTTGTCTACTGATTGGAATGGTATGGACAGAAAA
The DNA here is from genome assembly GCA_028646485.1 of Cryptoprocta ferox. Lineage (NCBI taxonomy): Eukaryota > Metazoa > Chordata > Mammalia > Carnivora > Eupleridae > Cryptoprocta > Cryptoprocta ferox. The sequence goes on along the minus strand of CM053578.1, from coordinate 63,405,224 downwards.
GTGAAAGGGAGAAGATTTGTGAGGTTGTGAGTTGTACTAGGAGAAAAGGAATGAGATTTATTGTATAAGTGAAGAGATTGGAATGATTCATCTATAGTAACAGTGACAAGGTACAGTGTATGGAAAGAGATACTGGTTGGTAAATAGACTTAGATGTGGGGATAGATTTCATCTGCTTTTTTTATTTTTTCAGTGTAGTAGGGAGCGATGTTACTAGCTAACAGTGAGTACAGTAAGAAGACAGTTTGAGGAGACAGACATATAAAGTATTCATTTAGGGGAGTGGTAGAGCAAGTATACTACACAAATGTATTACGTTTGCTGCTGAAACAAATTCTTGGGAAGGACAATAGAATGGGGGGTTTAATTAGTCTAAAATTCTTTCCAATAGAGTAAATATGTCTTGTACCTTGGCTCTTTCCTGGTCTTCTTTTCAACTACCTACTTGGGTACCTCTTCCCCAAGTAAAAAACTATAATGTGCCCAATACCCCATATTTCTCACTTTCTTTCACAAGCTTTTGCTTTAACATTGTACCATTTTATCTCTGCCTACCACTATCCAATTCACTCCAGGTCCTGCCCAATATCCACTTCAGGTGACAGATCAACTCATGCTGGTTAAGAGATAAAGAAATTCATTAGTTCATATAATAGGCCAGATGTGAAGCTATTCTCAGAATTAGTCTAGAGTTTTAATGCCATAATCATGAATCTAATTTATTTTGGTCTCTTCTTGCTGTTGTCCATTCTTCCAGCTTCATCTAAGTCAGTATTTCTCAACTGGAAGAGATTTTACCCCAAAGGGGACATTTGACAGTATCCAGAACATTTTTGATTGTCATGACTGGAAGGTTTCTACTAGCACCTAGTTCATAGAGGCCAGGGATACTGCTAAACATCCTGTCTGTAATACTTCACAATAAAGAATTATCTGGTCAGAGTAACCCTGATATTTCATTGAATAAAATGAAATATCAGGGTTTCAGTAGCATAAGGGGAGCATGTTTCTTTATCTGTACCCAGTAGGGGGAAAAGGGGGGGTTTCAACTGACTTTTTTATGTCACTTGTTTTTGAGAGTGAAGAAACTTTCTAGAGCCTTTGAATACTTTCTCTCATGTTTCATCAGACCAAGTTGATTACAGGACTCTTTAAGCCAGTCACTGGCAAAGGGGATGAGATTATCATGAATATCTCAGAAAAATCAGGGTCCAACCTTGACCACAAAATTGTATTGATAGTGCTTGTTGCAGCTAGGTGAACTAGATGTGAGGCAGTCAGTTGCAGTCATTAATTTCAGTTATATTTGTGATTAATCTATACAAAAAGTACATGGATAAATATGGTCTTAAGGAGTTAAAAGGTGATTCTCTTTACATAGTGTACTTGACATTCAATTCTCTAATTTTCTTTTTATATCTAACAGCTGCTAAGTAGGTAAGACACCCAAGAGATGACAGAGTATGCTTTCCTCTGTATACTTAGTCAGCACCCTCTTAGGCTTGGATAGATGGATCCGTCACTTTAGGATAAAGTAGGTTAAGATGAAAAATAAAATACTACAAAAGAATAAGTTTCATATATCTGCATAGATCATTCTCCAGATACATGATGTGTTGCTTACCAATGCAACTACAGAAAGCATTCAATTAGCAGTTGCCTGGTAACCAAAACACAAATAAACTCATGAAAAGTGTAAGGAGTTAGGCCATTGTTTTTTCTCTTTCTTTTAAAATCTTGGGTAACAGCTGACTTATTTATATAGCTAAAAATAATATCTGCATTAGTCAAAATTTTCCAGAGAAACAGAACCAATGGGATATAAAAGGAGATTTATTATAAGGAATTGGGTCATACTGTTATGAAGCTTGAGAAGTTCCACCATCTGCATTTTGCAAGCTGGGGACCCAGGAAAGTTGGTTGTGTAATTGAGCCTGAGTACAAAGTTCTAAGAACCAGAAGAGCCAATAACGTAAATCACAGTCTGAGGGCGAGAAAGGATGAAATGAGATGCCCCAGCTTCAGCAGTGAAGCAGAAAAAAAGGGCTAAACTCTTCCTACATCTTCCTTTTATTCTAGTCACACCTTCAGAGGATAAAGTGATGCCAACCACATTTGAGAAGGTAATCTACTTTATTTGGTCTACTGACTCAAATACTAATCTCATCCAGAAACACTATCATAGACATGCCCAGAATAATGTTTTATCTGGACACACTATAGTCCACTCAAGTGGGCACATAAAGTTAACTATCACATGTTCACCCCTTGTCAAATTGGCACTCACACACATATCCTTAAACCATGCTTAATATCCAAATAAAGACAATAACAAGGTCATAATTCCACCTGTTATGATACAACTATTCTGCATAAAACCAAAAACACACTAACTCCCTAAAAGAAAAGATAAAGTCCTTGAGTAATGTTTACTCTTCTTGATATACTGTAACTTAATACTATGAGGTAAAATTAACAATATTTAAAGAGTATGATATAAAATCAATCAATACACCTTATATTACATGATAAGGGAATACGAGGAGGATGAAAACATACACATGCACACACACAAATGTTTTCATAACAAAATAAAAGGAAATACTCATGACAATGACTGTCCACATTTCTGTAACTGGTCACATGATCATACCTGTCATTTATAACCAATTTATTCCATTAACCATTCTGTATTCCCTTTGCTTTCAGCAAGCATTATTCCCTTTGCGTTCAGCAAGCATGTCCACTGGCCCTGGTTCTTTACCTGGTTGGGTGACCCAAACCTTCATTCCTGGGAGGTCTAGGTTATTAGTATTTCTGCTTAGATTGGATTGTTGTAGTTTTCTATTCACCTTAATTGTAGGACATGTTAATACTAAGAGACACTTGGAGGGGGCTCCTATATTCCAGACATGTGTTTCCTTAATTCCATTGTGGAGTAGTAGTCCAATTTCCCCTTGATAGTCATAAACAATCACCCCAGATAACACTGCAACTCCCTTTTTTGCCTGTTGATTAAGAGGCATAAAAGTCCCAGAATATCTGGGTGGCAGTTTTAACTTCTACTGCAATGGATCATTGTTGTGTCTCCCTCTCTCTGAAACTAACACCATTAAGTAGAAGAGCATAAAGTCATGAGAAAAGGAAACAAAATTTTGCTAATGGATCACTAAGGGTAATAGTGTGAACGATGCTAGTCTCATTTATATCCCTTTATTCCTGGACCCATGAATTCTGGTATTGGAGAAACAGCACCATATGTTGGTTACTGATTTAGAGCACATACAGTCTTCTGAGGAACCTTTCACCTCCTCTGCAAGGTATTGCCATTAAACTGGTGCTGTGACCAAGTCTTCAAAAAGCCATTCCACCATTATATCATGCTAGCTCCTTCAAAATTATTAAGAATATGATAAAAAATAAATGAATTCCATGAACATGGGCCTATAGCAATCATTCTTTTGCTGTGAGGTGAGTTCCTTGATTAGAAGCAATGCTGTGTAGAGTACCATGATGGTGGAACAGGCATTCTATAAATCCATGGATGGTAGTTTTGGCAGAAGCATTGGATGCAGGTAAGACAAATATATATAATTTTATCCTTTGAAGTTAAGATTCCAGACCTGTAGCATCTGGAGCATAGTGGTGAGAAAGAGAGTTTCAGGCAGATGGAATTTGTGCACGTTTGTGTACACATGTGCATCTCTCAAGTCAACCCAGGCATCATGGAACTTGGATTTCAGTCATTTTACCATTAAGCAGTTGATTGGGCATGTCAGTGAACCACTCTTGGCCCATTTACCTCTATTGTAAATGAGAGGGTTAGACCAGAAAGTTTCTAATGTCTCTGCTTTAACATTCTCACAGCCTATGGACAAAATACTTACCTGCTTGTCTGTTGTTGAAGGCTTCTGAAGAAAGATTACTCCAAAGTTTACAAATCCTAAAGAATTAAATTCAACTTAATTTGAAGAAGGCACTTGAAAACTTTATGCCTTATAATTCCCTTAAAGGGCTACCAATAAAAGTTCATACAATTCAATAAACATTTATTATGCAAAGAATATTTGCTATATAAGCACTAGGAAAATCATAATTATGTGACATAGACAGGAATAAATTAAATTCTAGTCATGTTGTATTTTGTATATTTATCTGTCATTTCACAGTAGCTCTGGCAGATTATGTAAACGTAGCATATGCATAGCATAATTTTACTAGAGAAAGGCTTTTGGGTTGTTTTGCTTCTTCCTTGTTAGCAGCTATTTATTTTAACCTGCTTTGATACAATTGTCCAGCACATAACTATATTATTATTAAAATCTTCAATGCTATCATTGGTACTATATACTTTTATTTTCCTTTAAATACTTGTTCAAGGGCTATTAGCACTATTCCATTATATCTTGAGCCTGTTGATTAAGACCAGGAATCCTGTAAGTACTTTATGGGTTTAAATCCTGAATTTGCCACTTAGTAGCAGTGATCTTGGGTGGGATATATAAAATTTCTGTATCTCATCTCCTTACATACATAATCTGGATAGAGATACACCTACTCTTTGAAGATGTTGTGAGGATTAAATGGATTATTCCATTTGGAATGTCTAGAACAATGGTAAGATCTCAAGAAACATTAGATATTATTATTATTTCCAACTTATCCTGCTCTTATTTTATAATGAAAGTCAGTGGAAAGATAGAATTCATAAACCCACTTGACACTAAAGTAATTTTGTTAGATATATTAATTTTATTTAGAAATTTTATAATAATATATATTATTATTTATATCAGATATGGATTAATGTTATAACATACATCAAAGATGGATTATATTGAGTTTGATAAATAATTTTGCTCATTGGTGGATAATTGTATGCTGGTGTGACCACCTGTTTACTTACCAAGGCCAAAACTTCTAATTATCTTATTTGTGTGAAAACTTGGGTCTTTGAAAACAGAAAGAAGTTTTCCAGAGAAACTGATTTACTTCACATCAGAGCAGGAAGGAGAACATATAAACTATGATGTAATGATGCTCTTTGCAGCTGGGCAGCCTTAGTTAGAGGGATAATGAGAGACTAGTTGATGAGCTAGAAAGAGTAAGCAGGCGTGTGTACTTGAGTACTGTGTGTGGGTGGAGTAGGGAAAGAAAAGGGAATCAGGTGTGAGAAGGTGGGATTGGAGCATCCTGGGAAGACCACAGCTAGAAGTGTGTTTTGGGGTGAGTGGTATTGAGATGAAAGGTGGGGAGTGGTTATTCCCAAATTTACACTCCCAGTTGAGACATGGAAGTACCAGAAAGTGCTGATGTGTGCATTTGGAAAAACTGTTTGGAAATGATTCATTTTGTTTAGACCCAGACACAGAATCAGAGCTGGAGAGACCTAAAAATTCTGTCTCCAAAATCATCCAAAACAGATGATGATCGTCTATGCTAATTATAAAGCCTCCCAAGGAGATTTTCCACTGTCTAATGAAAATTCAGGTTATAAGCGACAGCCATCATCGACATATGTATATTTCAGTAGTTATGAAGGCAAATATGGAAACAATGGATTTAAATTAGCATTTGCATCACACTAGACAATCCTATTATATCCTACTTTCTCTTGCCCTAACTTATTTGAGTCACCAATTTAGAATGAAAAGTATTTTCATCGCTTTGTTTAAAATTAGAGAATGTAGGAGGTTTGTACTTCCTTCATTTCTCTTGATGGCTTTGATATCTTGACTTTTGTTCTCAAAAGCTAAAATTTAGTATTAGGCTCCTGGGCCAATTGCATCTGTCATTCCCTAGTCATGATAATTGTTAAGGGATGGAAAACCATAATGAGATTAAGATGTTGCCTTGTCTATCATCTTGAATTATTTTCTTGCAAGATTTTGCAGAGGAGGTAGAGATGGAAAGAATAAATAACAAATCAAAGGACCAAAATTTTTTAAAAAATCAACAAAGACAGAAGAGTCAGAGAAAGGATATGATAAAAGATGTTTGAGAGAAGGTTTCTTGACAAAATTTTATAGACTATTTCTATAAAATTATTGTCACATTCAAATAATTTGCATGGAACTTGGGCCATTTTTTTTCTTCAGTGAAGTTTATTGTCACCTTTGCCATGAGGTTAAGACCAAAGCCTGAACTTCTTGACTAATTTTCACATTTACCTTTTCTAAAATTCCTAGGTACAGACTAAAGATAGGTGTTGGCTCCAGTGGGCCATTATATTACAGTTCATGAGAAGCCTTGAGAATCAAGGAGAGCTAAGTCCTAAAGATATAAAAACACAGTTAAGGGATGCCTGGATGGTTCAGTCAGTTAAGTGGCCGACTTTGGCTCAGGTCATGATCTTGCAATTTGTTAGTTCCAGCCCCATGTCAGGCTCTGTACTAACAACTCAGAACTTGGAACCTGCTTAAGATTCTGTGTCTCCATCTCTCTCTGACCCTTTCCTAGTCACGCTCTGTCCCTCTCTCTCAAAAATAAGTAAACATTAAAAATTAAAAAAAAAAAAACCCACACAGTGAAGTTCCTTTTCCTGGTGGTTAAAAACTGAGTAACAGGCAATAGCATGGTGGTTTGTCTTAGGAAAACCCCTAATTTGCATTCCTACTCCTATTATTTTAATTTCTTTATCTGAAATATGTCTCTTGCCATGTCCAGTTAACATTTCACCCTGTTTTTCAGTCCATAGTTGCAAACAGGGCACATACTTATGTACATCTCTCCTCCATCCATAGATCTCACTGAATGGCATTAAAAGTATAAAATATAATAAGTCCCTGGGAACTCTAAACAAGAGAAGATTCCTCTAGCAAACCAGAGATTTTACAAACTTTTGGAAATCTGAAAGTAGAAGGGTTTACACTACTAGATAAAGCAGATGGGTGAAAAAAGGTCACAGCTTGGGATGCAGGAGTAAGATGCTGCAGATGAAGGAGAAGCTCTTCCTAGCTGAGCCCCAGAGAAGGTCCAAGTTTGGAGCTGGCTGACAACAAAACAGCAGGATTGGACAGAGTTGCAGAAACGCCTATGGTCTAAGTTGGCTCCTCATCTTCCAGGGCAGTTTTGGAGGACCACTTTAGAACATTTGTTCACAGATGGAAATCCAAGACTTACCTTCTATACAGAGTGAGTAAGAGATTTGAGGAGTCAGTCATAGCCTGTGTAGTCAGGTGAAGGAAGTAAGGAAGAAGCTAAAAGGACAGTATATTTGCACAATAGTATAGGAAGAGACAGTGCCTGTAAGAAGTACATTGTGGGAAAGTCAACTTCCAAAGTAATATATACATTACTTTGGGATTTGTGGAGTTCTTGAGCTGGCCTTTCTACTCCCAGGTGTGTACCATAAAGAAAAGCTTGGTTTTCAACAGGATCCATCAACTTACATGGGGATCTCCATCAGCTATTCTTATTTAGGCTGACAGACACGTACTACTGAAAAGGAAAAGCCTGATAGTGATTTATGCAGACTCAGATCAAACTCTATTTATAAATATGAATCATTAACCAAGGACTCTTAGATCTCTGAGAATTTTTAACAGCCTGGAAAAGAAAGATCGAGATGGGCAATCAGAACAACAGATCCCAGATATAGAAAAATGCAAGAAATAGTAGATAATTAAAAAATTTGAATATGTATCCTGAGAAATATTTGAGGGAATGAATATATCAGCCATAGAATACAAACAAGACACTGGGGAATAGGAGCAATCATAGACCAAGAACAACTCTTAAAAAATTAAAAAATCTGCATAAAAATTAAAAGAGTATGGATCTAATTTTAAAAAAAGAATTAGAAATTGGAAATAAAGTTGAGCAAAATGATCAGACTTCAGCAGAAAGAGAAAAAAGAAGGAAAAGAGTTCATAGATACGGAAGAGGCAGAGAACATACAACAGATGCAGCACATACTACAGATGGCACAGACAGAGAAAATGGAATGAAGATAAGGATAATCAAATAAACAGCTGGTCAGGAGTCACAGGCAGAAGGAATATTTGAGCAAGAGGATGAAAGAGTCTTGCAGATAACTGTGGGATAAGCATTCCAGGCAGAGAGGGCTGTCTCTGAGAAGATCCAGAGGTGAAAAAAATGCCTGACTCATTTGAGGAACAGCAAGGAAGTCACTGCAATTAGAGCTGAGTAACCAACAGAAAGGGTAGCTGGACATGAGGTAAGAGAAGTAACTGGGGCCAGAGTTTCTCAGTCCTTTTTGACCATTGCCAACTCACCCTAAGGTGAATAGGGAGTGATGGGATGGTTCTGAACAAAATAATGACCTCATCTGACCTACTTTTTAAAAGGATGACACCGGCTGCTATTCTTGGTCAAAGTATGTTTCGAAAAAACTTTTTTTTTGTCATGAAGACTATGTGGGTTACACTCTGAGTCCTTGAGTGTTTGAAACAATTTTTCTATTATTTGTATAATATGAGTAAAAATGTCTTGTGTCCTAAACTTTTCACTTGAAAACTCAGTAGATATGCTAGTGTCTTCGAGCATTCAATGTGGTAGAGGAGAAAAATGAAATGATTTTCATTTTGTGTGTGTGTAGATAACATGCATTGTATCTTTTTATAGAAATCTCTGATATTGCTGACCTTTGAACCTCAAATATTTCATCAGTGATATCTAAGCAGTCATCATTATCATTAACTTCATACATAAATCCACATCTTTTATGGTAGTCCTACTACATTGATTGGGTTCTTATCATGTGTAACTATCTTATTTAATCCTCACAACAACCCAGTGAAGCAGCTGGTTTTATTATGTCCATTTCACAGGTGAGGTAAGTGAGACATAGAGAGATCCATGTCATGGTACAGCTCTCAACAGGATGCACTGTGTACTATACCTTCACCTGCTGGTTGAGGCTTCTTGAAGCTGAATTGGATTGAATCTTGCTCATATGGGAAACATATCAGATTGAGAAGAGGGGAGTTCCAGAGGGAGGGAAGCCAGCCTGACTGTGGGAAGAGCATGATCACTGTGAAGAAAGGAATGTTAAGAATATCAGGGGCATTCTCAGAATCAGCCCAGCCTCCAAGAGAACCCAGTCGCCGTCTGCTCAGGGAAACATTGATGTGATGCCTGAAGACACAGTGAGCCCCTTCGATCTCTACATTCCAGCCTTTCTTAGCTCAGGACAGTTGTGTTTCTTACAAATATCTGCATACTTTTACATAAAACTATCTGATGTTATTTCCTGAAACATATCTTACCCAAGACATGTTTGATTGTAAGTGGTACCTGTTTTAATGGCTCAGGAGAGATGGTTATGATGGTAGACAATTTTGGCTGCCTACCAACAGCCACTCTCAAACCTTACCTTTCTGCTGAGATCAAGTTTGTTAAAGTGGTGAACTGAGAGGTCTTAATGTCCAGGAAATAAGGCAATCTGCCAAACCAGGAAATGAATTGTGATTAGTTTACACCAATCGTGTAACTTTATTCTCATTTGATAGAAACTCATTTTTCTAAACATCTTGCAGATGGAAGTGACCAGGTGATTAGAGGGAAATTCTCCTAAAGGAGGTTTTTCTGGAATACAAATTACTTTCCCAATAAAAGAGACAAATATAAGACTAATGTTAGATGAATCTCCTCTTTCCTCTTCTTCCTACTCTGAAGATGGACATTATAATGTATTGAGCTATGGTAGGTATGTATCAATCAGAAGACAAATAGAAAAAATATAAATAGATGGCAGAGTATAAAGAGAGAAATAACTTAGATCCATGATAACATCCCTGAGCTGCTGGACCAACACAGAATTTTTTGTTAAGTAAATAACATTTTTATGGTCAAACAGTCGGGTGTTCTGTTATCTATGGTCAGGTATTTCCTAACAAACATTCCCTTTTAGAGAATAGTATTTGATGAGAATATTGGCACAGTAGATATTTTAAATAAAAAAATTCCTCATTAATGGGTTTAGGTGCCCTTTTTTTCGTTATCAGACTATATCAAACAATAGCAATAAACATGGAAATCTAGCTATTATATTTTGGACTACTATGCTTTTGAATTTGTCATTAATGACAAAAGTCAGTTTTGGACACCAACCCTGAAGTGCTGGTTCTGGTTGCTTGTGTCTGCTCTAGATAACTACATAGCAGAGCCCATTTGAAAGTCTAATTCCAGTTTGATTTATAGCAATGGTCACCGAGTAATTCACCCATGTGTATTTGATTCTGAAATGTGCTCTTCTATTAATTTTCTTCTTCTATCTATATAATTATTAAAGCAAATTTATAGGCTTTTAGAATCATTGCAACGGGTGGCAGCGATGTTTTCACACTCCTCAGATATAGACAAGCACATAGACATCAGGTGGCTGTAGACATCAGACTGGTTATGAGTCAAAATCAAATGTAAATATTTAGCTTATTGATTGAAGCTGGAGCTGTATGTAGCATGCATGGGAAGAAAATATATACCTTCAGCACACTTGCAGAGCAAGTGAAATGGGTGAAATAACAAACAGTTTATGCCATGCGTGTTATAGAGAGTAAGGTAATGTGTAAAAACTTTAAGAACCATAAAGAAATTCTTTAAAAATATGTCCTTCAGGGTTGGCAAATCCTTTAGAGACTACTATTCCTGCTTCTAATTCTACAATTTTAGAGAAGGAAAAATGAGAAAAAATTTCAGGGGTCATCCATGTGATTATTGATGAACTGAAAATATAAGTGATGAGTAAAGTCCAAAGGACCTTTATTGTTTAGTCTTGATTCAACACTGAGAGATGAGCCTGATCTCTAAGTATGTAAAAGATGAATATACAAAAGGAGAAAAGCCAGCTGTTTTCCTTCACTGGTGACTGAAAAGGCAAAAACGGGCTTCATTTGTGGTTATCTTGGGGACCTAGGCCTAGGCAAAATGTAATGTTTGCATAACTTGGGGATAATGTGCCACTCCTTTCTTCAAAAGGATATTCTAGGATTTTTTGATCTTTGAAGAAGGCTTTCAACTCTGTTTCATAATTCTAAAAGAGACAAGTTATGTTTAAATAAGATAAAAGAATAAGTAAAAAAAAAAAAAAACCAAACCCATCAGAATGTTGATAATAACACAGCCTCAGATTAGTTATTACTCTTTGTTCCTCTTCGAAAAATTGTATAAATCTGAAAGTAAAAAATGATGTTTGGTGGGGGAGATCAGTTTGAAGATTAATAAACTTGCAGGCACTTATAAATTATAAAATTATGCTATCTCAAATATCCTATTTGTAATATTTGAGTTTAATAGGAGGTTTAACTATTGACATACCTTCCTCTTCCCACTGAATGTGGATAATAGACTATCTCTAGCATATCTCCAAAATCTCTACCATAGAATTCTGTCTGGAGTGGTGTTGGTCACATTCTAGGTGAGAAACTATTTTCAGGCCACCTCGCCTGGATTAGACAAAATGTCTTGCAAAACATGTTTTGAGAATTCATTTCTTTTACTTACCACATGTTTCTGACGTGGCAATGCTAGCCCTCCTAAAACCTCCACTGTCCCAAATTTGGGTTAGACATTTCTAACATTCTCAAAAAAGTTTCATGATCTAGCTATAGTTCAGATTAAGGGCTGGGCCTAACATAACTTGATTTATCAAACAGTCAAAGTTGGACAGAAAAAAAGACATGCTCACGGGAATGCTGGCAGATTTACTTCCAGTTTAGCCAAAAAAAAAAAAAAAAAAAAAGTCTTTCTCACATAATTGTAGTGTGTCCAGTTCAACCCAGGTCAGAAAGCAGAAATGCAAAACATTCACCAAAGTTTCTGGACCTCCAAAAATCAGCAGATGCTTGGGTGGCTGAGAATGTATTTATTTAAGCATGATCCTACTTTAAAACCATTTACCCTGCCTGATTGTTAGAGGCTGTGTGAAGCAGAGAGTCCACAGAGAATAGCTTGTAATGCAATAACATAAGTTCTTTTGTTTTCTGTATATTTCCATGTCTTGTTTTATAATCTGGAGAATTCTATTATATCATTAGACTTGATAATTTTAATCTATATCAATTATTAGTAAAAATAAAATTTAATATTTAATTTCTTGATTAAATAAACATATTGGTGAAAAAGGAGTATACATGTACTTTAAATAACAATGAAGAGCTTTCTCTGGTGGTGCTATATGTTTGACTAAAAATTCAAAAATTCTTAAATAAAAATGTAGTGGATTTTACTCTCTCCACCAAATATATGCAATGAATGAAAATTAGCTTTGTGCTAAATACATAGCCAAACCCAGTTTATAATATGAAGCCGAGAAAATGTTTCTGATAATCTCTTTTATGTTTCAGAAATGTATTTTCCAGTTTCCTTATGTTTGTGTAAGCTCCTTCTTTCAAGTCAAGAAAAGTGGTTTTTAGTAATTATGTACTGTATGTGGATTAGTACACAAGCTCATGCTGTAATTTTCTTCAAATGTACAAGTAACAGAAACCTACCTAATCTAGTTTAAGTATAAAATGGAACTTATTGGAAGTGTGCTTAGACATTTTATAGAATCTAAGCAAAAGTTCTATTGGAAATGTATTGAGGCATTTTATGGAATTTGAGCAAAAGTTGAATAACAAAGAAGGGAAGAAAGCCAGGGAAGTCTGGTGACATGAGCACCACGTGGGGTCAGGGACATGAGCAGCAGTGATTCCAGCCAGGGGACATTTCAAAGGCAGTCGTCTGTGAAAGACATTCCTTCTGGTGTTCCACCATCAGTGTAACTCAGAGACTATTTTCTCTGACTCTTGGTTCAAAATCTTGAACAAAAGTACCTGATTGATCACTGCCTCAATAAAGACAGAAGGAATATGAACTTGGTACTTTGTAACTTACTACTTGGTGCTTTATAAGGAACTTGATCATTGTGTTATGAAGTAGATGCTCAATATAGAATAAAAGAACAAGAACATATAAAGATATGATATCAGCCAGAATGGCAATGTTCAGTGGATATGATATCAACCAGAATGGCAATGTTCAGTGGAGACCCACATATTAAGAACTGAAAAAAGCTTATTATTTGAACTAATGGCTTATTAATTTTGGTTCTGCATCCATAAGATGGAAAATAAATCACTTTATGGGTCTCCTTATTGTTAGGTGGGAGATTGCAAGTAGTAATGAGAGATGAGAATTATTTAGTTAATTCATTAGTTCAATAACCTTGTGAAATCACTGCACTAAGAACATTAGTTTTATTTTCTGTTAAATTTCTATATCATGTATATATTTTCAGAGATAACATTATTTAAAAGTGGAACCCATTGAGTAGGTAGGGGAAAGATAACATCTCTGTTGAAAAACAGCAAGGATTTAAAACTCTTTTTTTCTTTCTTCCCTGCCTCTTTCTTATTTTACTTCTTTTTAAGTTAAGTCCTTATGGCTCATAAAGCAAGTAAAAACATTTTAGCTAGGCTTTTTTAGTTCAAGGAAGCTCAAACCATTATATACAATATGATATGTACAACAATCATTTAGTAAATATCCTCTCATTCTCAAATATTTTTCTTTGGCAATACTACATTCCATGTATTATTTGGTAGAGAAACTATGGGGGACATGTTCTACTACAGCAGGGTTTTTTGTTGTTGTTGTTGTTTGTTTCTTTGTTTATTTGTTCAAGCTAAAATGACTTGTTGCTTTGTAAAGAACCATATTTTTTTAATATGCAGACATTGAAAATAATTGTCTTTCTACTTAAAAACTATTTGTCAATTTTGTGTATGGATGAATTAAATAATCGTTTCAAGTTTGTTTTAAATATTGATATCACTAATCTTTTCTTTTACAAATAACATGAGGTTTTGCTTTACTGGACAACTTAATAATTCTGAAATAAACCAATGTAAAAGAAGATCAGCCATTAGTTACCACATACAACCACTAGTTTAATGAATTGTCAAGTATTTTAGAAATTTTACTTTGTACCACATTTTGTTTTATAGAGTAATGCTAATGAATTACAATTAATCTATAATGTTTTGTGATAATAATGGCTGACAAAATGATATATATTAGCAAAAGAGTCTGATTAAATTTAGCATTTTGAGTTTACAATGTGGCAAAGGAATTATATTGTTGATGTCTTACATCATAAAACTCTACTCATTTATTTAGGTAGAGTAAAAGAAGAAGAATATGTTTGTATGTGTTTCTAATTTCTTAGCCAATTTGCCATAGTTGTACAATACAATAAAGAATTGTTTTTCAACTCTAGAATATTATTTCCTTTTCCTTAGAGGAGTTGGGGGGTGGGGAAAGGCAATGGGCAAGTTTACTGGCAACACTATCTGATTTCATCATTGTTCTAATTTAATTCACATATGTCTGATTTCAAAAAGCAGCTATTTTAAGTAAGACTAAAGGATTTTGTTGGCAATCCCTGAGGATTTAAATAATTCCAGTTGAATCATCAGAGTCTAAATTTCCTTTCCCTTCTCTGTTCCCCACACCCTCACCACACTTTCTTTGCTCAGGTCTCTTATATTGCACCAAATGTATTGACTTAAAAACTTTTTCAAGTCACTTCTAAAGGACATAACTAATTTAAATCATTGCTAAGTTTTATTAACAAGTGACAGGATGATCATGGATCTAGTTAACAACAATTGTCAATATTAACCACTAAGGCTTTTCATATAACAGACCAATCATGACCTTAAACTTTTTCAAGTTATCTAAAAACCACAGTCATTCTTAATGATTGCAATTTGTTCCTAAAATTTACTTGTTAAATTTAAATATCTCTGTATTGTATTGACTTTGTGATAATGGCACTTATTTGCCAATAGAAATGGCTTTTTAAAAAACAAGTCATGTCTATCAACTTGTTAGTAAGTTTTTGACTGATATTGGCTCTCTGTTTTCATATTACTTCATTTATTGCATTATTAAATCAATTCTTTCTTGGAAGCCAAGAAAATGTTTTATACTGCAATATGGTTGTCTCCCTAGAGTTCATTAGCTCATTTTCGTTCACTTAACTCTGTGTGCACTGCACCTCTCTCCTAACTTTCTTGATTCTGACATCTTAAGTGCACATGCAGGCAGTCAAAGAAAATAAAAACTACAAATGACCTTACACGTTATCTACCTCATGCTTCTACTTGTTTATCAGTGTTGTCTCCAAAAGATGAAGAACTACCTGAGGCAAGGTCATCCCATGTAAGTCTGTAGCTCAATATATACTTGTTAATTAACTGAAGAATATTTGGATTTATGGAAAAGTTTGGACAGCCCTTTAAATGACCTATTCATTGTCCTGTTGCACTTTTAAGGCTTTCAGAACTTTAATATGAAAGGGGGTGGTGTTGCTCCTTATTTGGAGTTACCCAGCTAGTTTATGATGATGCTAGGAATGCATTACTCTGTTTCTCTGGTAGTCTTTCAATCCTATCAAGGTATGTAAATAGCCAAGTTATATATTCATATATGCTCACTTATTAGGATAAATTTGGGTTCAAAAAAGAGAACAAATGAATACTCTCAGACTCAATGAACCGAAATTTTTATTCAACTTAAAGTCCATCAATTTGTTGCTGGTGGTTTAATTTAGGTAGATTTCATTTAGATCAAGTGTTTTAAAGTTTAAGTAAAACAGACATACAGCCTAGTATTTTAAAATTCACTTTTCTTGGGGCACCTGGATGGCTTAGTTAAGTGGCCAACTCAGATTTCGACTCAGGTCATGATCTCAGAAGGTCATGGGTTTGAGCCCTGCATTGGGCTCTGTGCCAACAGCATGGAGCCTGTTTTGGATCCTCTGTCTCCCTCTGTCTGCCCCTTTCCTGATTGCGCTTTCTCCCTTTCTCTTTCAAAAATAAATAAATGTTAATAAAATAAATAAATAAATAATAAAATCCATTCTTCCTGAAGTAATTACTACTTTCTCTAACTTTTGGTATTTTTAAAAAATGTTTATTTATTTACTTTGAAAGGGGGTGGAGTGGGGAAGGGCAGAGAGAGAGAGAATCCTAAGGAGGCTCTTTACTGTCAGCACAGAACCTGACACAGGGCATTCTATCCCATGAGCCATGAGTTCATAACCTGAGCAGAGATCAAGAATCAGACGCTTAACATACTGAGCCATCCAGGCATCCCCTTAACTTTTAGCATTAACTGTCTGGTGAAACTGATCAATTAGAAAGTTTATCTAAATAAAAAAACCCATATTTTCAATAAAGAAACTTTTAACTGTTATCTGATCAATGAATTAAGAGAAAATGTAGCCTCAACTAATATGTATTTTGCCTAGGTCAACACAATAATCATTACTTGCTTATACTTGTGGAAGCAATGGCTAGTGAACTCAAATTTAGGCCCATTATCTCTTTTAGATAACGTTCTGTGTTGAGCAACAAGAATGCTTTCACTGCCTTTTTCCAGGAAATCTTTTCTCATGGAATTTAAGACCAGAGGTTTGTTTTAATGTCTTAAACTTTCATAACTTTATTTTCTAAAACAAGGAAGAGCAAATGAGGATTACTTGTAATCAGAGCTTCTCCAGGATACTACTGACATGGTTACAAAAGTTGCGTTTGCTTTTCTAGCCAAATTAACAACTAGCTCTCATTCCCATGTTTCTCTAACAAAAGAGAGGCTGCATATGCTAGGCTGTCAGCTTTTCCAGCAGCACTCACAAATATTTTCCTTTGCTGCAAACTAAACCCTTGACTCAGTGTCTCACCCAGTAGACATTATTCATTTAGAAACAACACAGCTGTAATTCAGATTTTGTGTCTGATACCTTTCTTCATGGGTTAGATTGCAAAAGTAAGCCAAAATATTGGGAGAAGTACATTTAATAAATTTCACTGAGAGAAAATCTGTCAGTGCAATTAACTTTCAAAGGCTGAAGTTAGGGGTGTTTCTACTGTTAGTAGAAATTTTCATTTTTAAGGATACTGCTGACTCAATTGGTTGATTTATCTTTAAATATCACAACTTTGATAAAATGTATAAACAAATTATTAAATCAACAGGTTAAGTTTTCATCTATTTTCTTTACCACTCAGAAGCAAATGGTGAAGGGTTTTGTCCAGAAATACGGAAATATCTCTTAATGAAATAGTTCATGAAACTTATAGCATCATCAAAGAGGGGTCAAAATGCATTTCTGAATGCAGGATGGCATTTCATCCATCCATGAAAAGGATACAATGTGTTGGTATACCATATGTCTGAGTATAGGAAATGGGGAAAAGTGAGTCGGGAAGAATTTGGCATTCAGAGAACAGATTGAAAAGAAGTAATTCCATTAACAGTACCAAAGAAGTTCAGAAAATGGCATTGAGGTTCTCATAAAGCCAATAAAACATTATAACAAGGATTTATATAGAAAATAACATGTAGAGATCAAGGTCTGCATCAACATGGTCTTCCTTAAACAAACATGGTATTAGTCATGAGGTTTGAAGGGCAGAGACAGGATTTCAGGACCAATAAAGGAGATTTAGAAAATAAAGCATTGATACTATGCTGGAAAAATTTCCAGACTTTCTAGACATGATCTCTTACACAGAAAGGGAAAAAAATGACTCTACCAAATTGGGGCCCAAGCCGAGGGTTTGTTCCCTGTTCCATAAAGTCAAAAGATGAGAGTCAAACTAATGGCAACACTGACTTTATGCTGTTCTAGGTTTTATAAATGTACTTTAATTTGGGACAGGATTGAGTCCAGCACAGACATGTAAAATAGTGGAAATAACAGATGGAAGAAAAGAAAATTAAACAGAAAAATATAGCAATATAATTAAAAGGACTAGAAAAACTGAGACACTTCCTTTTTCTGATAATGATGGAATAGGTTATTCAGATCACTCATGCTGTTGAAAGCAATTTAAAACTTTGATAAAAGATTAAAAAAATAAATCTTCTGTTTAAAACATTAAGAAAATAACAAGATCGTCAACAGTTCCCAATGGCAAAATAAAGGGAATATTAGAAATCAAGTACACAAGCAAGCACAGATGCTACTGTTGGCCCATTGGCATTTGTTAACCTAGAAAATTAAAAACTTCCTATGATGGGGTTCCTGGGTGGCTCAGTCTATTGTCTGACTTCAGTTCAGGCCATGATCTCAGGGTTTGTGAGTTCGAACCCCACATCACAGCACAGAGCCTGCTACAGGTCTTCCATCTCCCTCTTTCTCTGTCCCCCTCTGCCTGCACTCTCTCACAAAAATAAATTTAAAAAACATTAACAAAAATTAGCAGAAAACTTCGTAAGATGAAGAGCTATGAATTTCAAGCTGAGAGTGTACATAAGATAAAGAGTCTCACAGGAGGCCCTCATATTTTCTTGGACTCTGGATGAATGTAAACAAGAAGAGAACTAGTTCTTGCATGGAATTATAATCCAGGTTTCTACCCCTTCAGTGATCTAAGGAATTTGGCATGGTTGAAGGTGGAGATGGACAGGTGGAATACCTGGTCATTTGTCAGAAAAGAACACAAGTCTTGCCCCCCCAAAAGGAAATTTTCCATAGGTTCAAAATTTTAAAAATATAACTGGCAATAAAAGAGACTTGGTTACAAAGGAAATGACTGTGAACCAGAAGAAACAAGAGAGAAAAAGGAATACCTTAAGATGATTAAATGATTAGATGCAGACTAAGAAATTACTATTCTAATTATTAAGAAAAAATAATAAAATACAAGATTAAAGATATCTACAGCAAATAAGAATCTGTTAAAGTGGCACACCATATTTGAAAAAGAATCACATTGAAATTATAGGAAAAAAACCTTCATAGATATTTTAAAAGCAGATTAAACAGTTACAGAGGGAGCTTATGATCTGTCATATAGGTTAGAAAAATTATCTGAACATCATGGAATTACCAAAATATGGGAATTTTCATATGTGACTCAAAGAGAGTAAGCTGTAAAAGAGTTTAGCATATGTATAATTGGAAGATAGGAAGAGAGACAAAGGCAGAAAATAAAAGAGAAAACTTAGAATTTTCAAGTTCTGATACAAGATACTGCATTACTCAGAAACCTGCATCAATAATAGTTTAACAAATGGCCTCCACATTCCAGTGGCCTATAGTACAACAAATTTATTTTTGTTCACAGTTTTTAGAATTGGTTGAGGATCAAGTTTAATATTGTTCTATATAACTTATTTGGGGACTAGCAGCTAATCTGAGCACGCATTTCTCATGCTGGTTGGCAATAGAATAAGGACAAATGGAAACACTAGGTATTCATAGAGTCTTAGCCCTCGTACATT
This sequence comes from Cryptoprocta ferox, assembly GCA_028646485.1. Classification (NCBI taxonomy): domain Eukaryota; kingdom Metazoa; phylum Chordata; class Mammalia; order Carnivora; family Eupleridae; genus Cryptoprocta; species Cryptoprocta ferox. Next base: position 63,385,982 of record CM053578.1, on the reverse strand, counting down.
TTATCGATTGAAGCACATTATATAGACATGCTCATTATCAATGAGATGTGAACATACACTCTGCCCATTGTAAACCAAGGAATATTCAAGCAGGGAAGAAAGAATTGTGAGAATATAACAAAATGTCACAGACACACATCCACTATTTCAGGGCGTTTAATTAACCTTAAAAATTATTGAATGAATAGATAAACAAAGATCAAAAACAAAGGAAATTTAAGTGTAAGTAGAGAAGACACTGCCTTCAAAGTAGTGACAATTAGTTGACTTTTCAACACTTTTAGCAACAGCAACAATAGTAATTATTTTTTAATACGTGGACTAAAATTGTTCATTTTAAAAGACAAAGATTTGTCAGACTGGATGAAAAACAATCTAATTATAAACTAGTGAAAAAGATATAACTATAACAAAATATACAGAACAATTGATGTTTGGAAGATAAAAAAGAAAATGTATTGTAAAAACACTGGGTAAAAGAAATCTGTGTAACTTGACAACTCTTTCCTCAAGATAGATTTTCATAAGTGGTAATAAGCACACTGACCAGCCATGTGAAAACAGTTCTCACATATCTTCTTTCTAAATTCTGTGTCTTCTCCTTCCTTGGAGCAGAACTTCCCTGTGTTTAATAATTACCTGTGATTTTCTAGAAATACTAACTGCTCATTTTATGGTTATAAAAATCTTCTTTTCCTTGAACCATAAAGGCAAAAGTACAAAAGTATCTCATTTTATGATCTTTGTCATTCTCAAGCATCTCTACTGAATAATAGTGGTTACTACTAGAATATTACAATACATTGCAGATCTTTGCAGATTCAAATACATTTGAGTGTTTCTCAAGACCCATTATCAATTGATATACTTTATTATATTTCACTTGTCTTTCTCATTTTGACAAGTCTGGAATGCAAGAAACTCTTATACACCATATCATCTTTTCCCTTACAAAGACAAATTATTTTTACTAAAAACATTTCAAAGACACTAATCCTAGATTTTAGGTACATGTTAGCAAGTCTAAATATTAATGAAAAACAGAGCTCAAGAGATTAGATAGGATTGCATGAGCTAAAATATTTACACTCTTAGAAGTTGGAGGGGCATTGTTTTTTTAGATTTTATTTATACTTGATCTGGGTTTTTTAAAAACCCAGGACATGTAAAATATTGTGAAACTTTAAAAGTTGCTGCTATGACTGTAATCATAAGAGAAATGTATATGGGAGAAGGAGACATGAATTCCAGTCCTGGTTTTGCCACTTGATGTAATGTGGCCTTGGATAAGTCACTTTACTGCTTGGAATCTTGGGCTTTTCACTGACAAAATAGAGAACATAAGACATCGTGAGGTTAATATGAAGGACCAATGGAATATTGGATGTGAATAAAACATTTGTGTGTGTGTGTGTGTGTGTGTGTGTGTGTGTAAGAGAGAGAACACAAGCAAGGGAAAGAGGCAGAAGGAGAGAGAAAGAGAATCCAAGCAGGCTTCACGCTCAGCATGGAGCCCAACATGGGGCTCAATCCCCCCACCCTGGAATCATGGCCTGAGCTGAAACCAAGAGATAGATGCTCAACTAACTGAGCCACCCAGGTGCCCCAAAACATTTGTATATTTTAAATTAAAGTAAATGTTAATGGTATTACCCTTTGGTTCCCTTTGCCCTTAATTTAAGTATCTTCTCTTATGCTTTGAATCCTCTTTCCATCTGAATAGCCTAATGCCCTTATGTCTCAACTGCATGCTCTTAGGTCTATGCTCCATCTTTATTCCCTTTTCCTAGGAAATCCATCCATCAGAACTTCTTCCTCCTTTTTTACATACTACTTTATGTAAAATATTTTTTATGTAACTAGTACAAACTAGTTTATGTGTTACAAGTTTATCTAGAACTAATTACAATATACCTGATAAATCAATATATACTAAATTACCAATAGATACCAACTGCATCTCTCTTGTTAAGAGTCTTTTGACAAAAGGCATCAGTCATTAATCAAAGATTTTTAGATGCATAATAATTCAAAAAGTATGTGTGTGCTTGAGGACAGAAAGTTCTGGGATAATGGAGAGATCTGAGCTGCTCATTTGTTCACCCAATTTTCAATTTTGAAAAAAAATCTGTTGAAGAATGAGAACCAAAATAAAATGATGCATAAGAGTTTTGTTGAAAAATTACTCACATTTTTGCTATTTGTGCAGCAAAAATATATAATTTCTTTTTATTTGAAAACCGATTTTATCTCCCTATCACCCTCATTCACTAAGTCGCTGCAAGTTGGGAGTAGAGGAAATTAAATACAGATATATTTAGTTAAAAATTTAGAATATATGATAATTTGAGAGTCTCTTCACACCTAATTCAATTATTTGGCATAATAACCCAGAACTCTTAGATTCCCCCACTGAGACATGAGGGAAAGGTATTTATGACCTGTTGGTGACAAGAGAAAAAAGAACCCACTAGCTTTATGCTAGTAATTGGGTACATGCTGGGTCTCTTTCTTGAAAAATGTATGACATGACTTGCCCTAGGTCATTCTATTTATGATTGATCATTAAGGTGTAGCCTGTTCATTCTTGGTTTGCTCACACATGGGATTTCCTTCCTTGACGGCTTGACTTCTCTTGGACTCTAGCTAGTCCTGTACACTTTGTGAATCTTTGCCTCATCCTCCAGTGTCCTCTGGCTTTCTAATCTCTCTCCTTGCCATAGCATGCCAGGCCTCATGATAGATATGCTGGCTCTAAATTTCGCATCCATAATCTTTAGAAAGTGAGGGCTAGATTCTTTCCCTGCTTGACTACATCATGCCTCCCTCATAGTCTGGCAAGGACCCTTGTTGGCATGAAATCACCTTGCAAATTGATTGCTTCTCCAAAAACCTCATTTCATTGGCATTGTCCTCAATTTACCTAACACATCCATCATATTCCAGGCTAATTCCAGAGAGGGGAGGCTTGGATCCATATATCTCACTCACCAACTATTCTTCTACTCTTGTTTGTTTTGCCTCAATCCCTCGATAGGAAGAGGTTGGCTATACTCCATAGTTTTCTCTGATTCCTGAGTTGACATCTCCTTCACCTACTTCCCTGAAACTGAAATATTGGTTGAGGTAAGGGGAGAGAAAAACTCACTTTCAGCAAAGTAATCTAAGTTTGTGATTATTTTTAAAATATTCTGTTAAAATTTTTTAATGTTTATTTATTTTTGAGAGCGAGAGAGAGAGATCAGGGGAGGGGCAGAGAGAGAGAGAGAGGGATACAGAATATGAAGCAGGCCCAGGCTCTGAGTTGTCAGCACAGAGCTGATGTGGGGCTTAACCCACGGACAGCAAGATCATGACTTGCTGAAGTCAGACGCTTACCCAACTGAGCCACAGGCACCCCTTTAAATACTATTCTTGTTACACAAAGAAAAAATATAAAAGACATCTTGGTGAATTGTGGCCAATATCCTTCAGGAATGTGAAATCTATCCAATATCCATCTTTCCCCCCTTTTCTGACCTCACTCTTTCTTATTTTTCTCTTACGACCACGTCTCAATCTTTTTTTTAAAGATAATCTACCAGTCCATTAATGATGTTACTTGCTTTTTGTTTTTAGCTGTCTTTATATTTTCAATCTTTAATCTTTCCCTAGATGATCTCAACCACTTTCATGGCTTCAAGTGGCACATGCTGACTTATGGTTCCCTGAGAAGAAAGGTATGTTTTATTTTCTTATCCCTATTTTATTAATATAGTTACTGGCTATTGATGGGCTCTCAGAAATAATTGTGAGTGAAATGAATGCATGTTCTGCCATAGTTAAGGAATCCTTGAATGTAAATTAAATGCAAACACAATGAAATCTACACATATATATTGTGATTATAGGGAAATTTTTTGCCAATATAGAGAATTTCCTTATAATAACAAGAGTTTTAGATGAAAAATTAAACTTCTCCCTATAGAATTTTGAACTTGAGTCATTGTTTTTCAATTTGTAAACCTGCATGATTCATAGCCACACAAAGATAGACCACACATTGTTCCAAGTCATACAGGAAAAATGAATCCATCCATTACACATTTTATCATCTGACTTGAAGGAGAAAAGATAGCAAGCCACCAAATGCTAAAAATTCTTATTTTTTTCATTTCAGAGTTTCTTGAAGCTCAGAAGTATTTAGATACTCAAATTAAAAGAATAAAAGTTAATAAAACAACCATCCCCAACATTAATATAGCACTAAAAAAGCAAATTACAAGAGACATTTTCAAATTAATTGTTATCTTGAAATGTGTAGTTGGGAATCTACTTCTTAGATGCTACATCCTGTGGTTTGACAAGGGAATGAACTTACTAGCTATAGATTTAAAAAATTTAAAGTCAAAATTTCTTAATTTGAAAGAAATGCCTTTGAAATTAAGTATAAATCATATACTCCTTTTGCTTGGTAACTAAATAAAACATTATTAGTTAAACAAATTAGTTAAAAAACTAAAAATTGATGGAATCTTCCCCGTATTCATAGTTATGTTTTTTTAAATATACAGGTTGTTAATTTTCTCAGCTATGAAATAAAAAGTAAAAATGTTCAGTGACATTTTCTCAGCAAAGAAAAGAGCTACATATGGCCTAATTGCTATGATTTGAATATTGTTATATTGCTCTTTTAGCCTTAGCCCTCATCAATGCACACATATGATTATGGTTACACTACATATACAAAGAGCAAATAGCCAAGAAAAATGACTCAAATAAAATGTTTCAAACATTTTGTATCTTCCTCTTTTAAGATTCCAATATGTAATTTTTTTTCCAGCAACACCATCTAATAATGAAAGAAGGTGCTTATTAAGGATAGAGAAACCATCCTTATAATAAAAGACATACCGGGGCACCTGGGTGGCTCAGTCAGTTAATCCACCGACTACGGCTCAGGTATGATCTCACAGTTTGTGGGTTCAAGCCCCGCATCCAGCTCTGTGTTAACAGCTTGGAACTTGGAGCCTGCTTCAGATTCTGTGTCTCCCTCTCTCTCTCTGCCCCTCCCCAACTTGTGCTCTGTCTCTCCCTCTTTCTCTCAAAAATAAACATTAAAAAGAATTTAAAAAAAAGAGATATCTCAAACACTTCCAAGTATGGGATTTGATGCATGATCCCAAATTGCACTGATGATTTCCATTCAAAAATTCCTTGAATTAATTTAAATAATTATAAACAGAATTACCACATAGACCATCCATGAGAAAAACACAGATCATGTAAATTAGACCATTTTCTTAGAGATTTGCTTATTTACAGATTGATTTTTCTTTGTCAGCAAAATAGCATTAAATTAGTTTTATATTCACAAACTCAGTAAATAAATTTTGTACAATTTTAAATGGAAACTATGAATTGAATTCTTATCTGAATCTTTTGTCGGTATAAAGTATTCTAAAATAATTGATTCAATGCATCAGAACATTTGGTTGATAGGAAAACTTCACAATATATTTTGAAAATATTAAATTACATTTTTTTCAGACAAACCTCAACTCCATAATGCTGTGACTACTTTTGAATAAAGTATATAGGTTCTATATGGGGCTCTACCAGTTTCTATTATATCCTGCCATATTGACCCCATATATTTTAAATTTTTAATTATAAAAATATTAAAATAGGACAAAAAATTGTAAAATGGAATTGGAGGTTACTTGAAGTTAACTTGAAGATTACTAAAGCTGCAAAGATAATTTTCAGAGGTGTTCTTGTGTTTGTGTTTGCCTGGGAGCAGAAAAGAATAATAAAATGATTAAAGAGTGACATCTTTAGCTTTCTCCATTTTAGAAAGCAGTATAGTCTATGTGTTTTTAGCTGCGTTCACTTGATTTGAGCATTTGTTTGTTTATCTTTTCTCAAGCAGCTTCTACAAACACAGAACTGTAGTGACCTAACATATTACAGAACCAGTCTTTGTTTACTTTCCCTCTATTTGACCACCCACAAGTTGAGTCAGAGATATACTTTACATTTTCCTATAACCAAAACCACATGGAGGAAGTACACTTCCATGGGCCTCTCTAAAATCATGAAATTAAGCCCTTCTTGGATTCTATCTCCAGCAAGCAACAGATGATCTTCAGCTTGTGAATACATCTAACTTATTAAACACACTCCATGGAATGGTTGTTGTAGCTGATCTAGAAAATGGCAGCCCCAGAAGACCCAGTCACAGATCTTAGAGCTGAAAATAGTCACAGAGATCAATTAAAATCAAGTACTACTTGCAGATGAAGAAACTGAGGCTCAGACAAGTTGAGCTTTTGTCCATGGTTAACATTAAAACTGAAAGGAGACCTGGTGACTTGGTTTTTCAGCTAGGGTCCACTCCAATAAACTATAACCTTCTTAATGAACATATCACTAAACATTTAACCCAGCAAGAAATTCATTTGCTGAATTGTGCAGATACACTTCTTTCTACTAAATATCCTCAGTTGAATATGTCAAGTAATGATATATAATGGCCTCCTTGTCTCTGGTTACCATTTTGGCTTAAAGTCTATTCTGTCTGATATATGCATAGCTATCCCTGCTCTTTTGCACCAAGAGCACAAAGGTATGGTGTCACTAGGTCCAAGGGAGTGTGATGTCTCTTTAGCTCAGGCCCTGGGGTTCATAGCATTAACAACTGTGTGGTTTTTGGTGAGTGCTGTGGGCGTCCACAATGTCCATAAAAGCTGGTGGTGTTTTTAGTGGCACCTCCAGATCCAGTGGCTAGGGACCAGAGCCGTCAGTGATGGTGGCTGTAGCCAGTAGTGTGCACACTACTGCAGAATGCAGTTGGCTGTAGAGGCCAGCTGTAGGTTCCTGTATAGTGGAATGGGCCAGTTATAGACACATATGTAGTGGTAGGGCCAGGGTGGGCAGCAAGGGCTAGGGCATTGGCAGCTACAGGGGTCCTAGCTGCTGGTGTATACCACTTTGTATGTTGGGTTTCTTCACAGCTGAGGGCATGCAGGTGTATAGCTGGAGGTGCTAGCCCAGCCATGCACATGGTGTTACAGGTGAGTTGTGGGAGTCTAAGATGGCGTCTTGCACTCACACAGCCATAGCAGGCTGTTGGTGCAGTTCCCAGGCTCCAATGGGGGTGGGCAGAGGGAAGGAGTAGGGTGGGACCAGGCAGCTGGCATCAGTGAATGCAAGTATGTATAGGGTGAAAACTGGTAAAATCTGCAGAATGTCTGTGGCAGCTGTGCTGGCTATTTCTTTCTTCAGTGGCAAAAGTTTCTGGGGTTGATACAGATCATGTCACTGGAATACTTTAATTGCTACTGCTGTATGGCTTCTATTGGTAACTCCTGCTTTTATTTTTCATTCCTAACTGTATTTATAGGTCTCAGCTTTGCTGGTCTGGGTAGGGTGAAACTAAAACAGGACCTTTGTGCAGTGCCCTCAAAGGTTGAGGAAGCTGGTTGCTCACCCCACTCTGTTCTTCTTGGTAAGAGGAACTCTTCCTAGTTGAGGAGTTCCCTCATGGCACTGAGCAATGCTTGCTGAGCAGATGGGATGATGCAGGCAAAATGAATCTGCCTTTCTTCTTTTTCTTTGTGGTTATTCTTTGTTTCAGTGTGTTGCTAGAGCTTCTTAAATGGATCCCAGAGCTCTCCCAGAGCTGCTTTTGTTGCTGGGCACCCGTCTAATTATTGATCTTCATCAAGAGGCAGAGGCAGAGGTATTCTATGCCACCATTTTGGTGATATCACCTCACACCATTAATGTTTGGATAACAGTAAATTCTATTGTAACTGATACAAAATGGGCTTAAATCAGAGCCAAAAGATATTTATCCTGAAGAGCAAGATGTTCCCTTGTTATTATCTGTGGCTATTGTAAAAGAGATCTAGCTACTCTGTCCAAATCCAACATCTATCTCATTCCTTTATGTCCCTCTTTATCCAGCCTAATGTCCGTGAGACACGATTTTGTGCCAATAAACTCAAACTCCTTGCCCTATTGTCTTTTTGTCTGACCAGTCTGTTGGGAAAACCCAGTGTGGTTGTATTCAGATATTTATTTTCTCTGCTGCTGCTCCCAAATAGTTAAAAACTGCCCGAAGTTCACATAATAGGGCAGCCTGAATCTAAGACAAATTCACAATCCCAGCCTTAAGGGCTCTCAACATTGCCAGACAATACTAGGTCTCCTACTTTCCCACTCTCAGCAGTACCTATTTCCACCCCTTTCTACTGTCCTGAAACCCCCAACCCTCTCCTTCCATCCTTACCCTCAGCAGACTGGCTTACCTCCAGTTTAGAGAGAGAATAGTGATGATAAATGCATGCCTAATGCTTACTATATTCCAGGAACTAGTCTTTAAAGTTTTACATATATTAACTAATTTAATAATTATAACAACCTTTGGTATTATTTTTATCACCATTTTATAGATGAGAAAATTAAGGCAAATGGAGTTTAAGTCATTTTCCCATAGTCACACAACTAGCAAGTGGCAGAGTTGGTTTCTCACTCAGGTGGTCAGTATTCTAATTTGAAGCTCCCCCTCTTTCTATCTGGGGCTAATCCTTCCCATCACATATGCTGTGGGTCTTATGCTTTTCTCCCTTGCTACCTCATCTGATTTGTGTCTGTGTAGGTTTCAACCTCTTCTCCTTCCTTCAACTCCTTCTTTCTATCTGCTCATATACACACACATCTCTTAGAAGAGGTGATTGCTCTTATCTATATTTCCTCATCTCTTACTTTTCCTTTTGTATCCTCTTCAGTATTGACCCTCTGCCCAGCCAGGTTTCACCAAGTTTACAAATGCCCTTCATGCACTAAATCTGACACACATTTTTCATCTCTCATTTCATTTGAGCTCTCACCAACATTCCACTCTGTTGACCACTTCTTCCTCTTTGAAATCTTCCTCCCTTGGCTTATGTAAAACATTTTTTCCTACTCTCCTCCTTTTCCTCCTATCACCTTTGTAAGTTCATTTCCTTGTTCCTAGCTTTCATTGTTGGAGTGGATCAGGATTTTTTCTAGGCTCCTAGGTTTTCATTGTAGTTGTTGTTTACTTTCCACTCTCCATGGATGCATCTCATGCTCACCTGTAGCTTTAACTATTCCCTTAATCAGATGATTTATAGATGTCTGTTTCTACCTCAGATCTCTTGAACTGCAGACTCACACATTACATGGAATGTAAACTCAATGAAAGCAATGACTCTTGCTTTGTGTCTGCTCTATCCTCAGTGCATGGAATAGTACGCAGAACATATTAAATAAATATTTGTTTCATGAAAGGAAGAAAAGCTGTATAAACTTGGTCCTTTTTTAGGATTTTCTATTGGTGTAAAGTGCCATCATAAATCCAGTTAAATAGCCTAGCAAAAATTGTTGACATTTCCATTTCCTTCAAATTCCATGGACAAGGTGGCTTAAGCAACATATTGTCTCACAGTTCTGGAGCTAAAAGTCCAAAATCAAGATCAAGATATCTGTAGATTTTCTTTCTCCTGAGGCAACTCTTCTTGGCTTGCAGATGGCCGCCACTTTTCTGCACCATCCTCACATGGTCTTCCCTCTGTGGGTGTGCATTCCTGATGTCTG
>CM053578.1:63246569-63375876 GCA_028646485.1 Cryptoprocta ferox | reverse complement strand
CCATCTGCAAGCCAAGAAGAGTTGCCTCAGGAGAAAGAAAATCTACAGATATCTTGATCTTGATTTTGGACTTTTAGCTCCAGAACTGTGAGACAATATGTTGTTTAAGCTACCTTGTCCATGGAATTTGAAGGAAATGGAAATGTCAACAATTTTTGCTAGGCTATTTAACTGGATTTATGATGGCACTTTACACCAATAGAAAATCCTAAAAGAGGACAACGTGCTTGTATATTCTCCTATTCTTGAATTGGGCTGAACCTATTGATTAATTAATAGAATATGGCAGAAGTGTGATGGAATGTTTCTTCTGAGATTAGGTTACAAAATGACTTGGGCTCCCATCTTGATCTTATTCTCTTGCTCTCTTGCTTGCTGAGATGAAAGCCAGATGCCATATTGTGAATTGGCCTACAGTGGCAAGAACTAAGGAAGATGGCTGGTCAAAAGCCAGCTGAGACTCTCATCAAAGAGCCCAAGAGGAACTGAATTCTGCTAACAACCACATGAGTAGGTTTGGACGTGGATCCTTCTTTAGTGGAGCCTAGAGACAATAGCAGTTCTGGACACAGTGATTGCCACATATGAGAGAACTACCACCAGAGAGCCTGACTAAGCTGTGCCCTGATTCCTAATCCATGGAATCTGTGAGATAACAGGTGTTTGTTGTTTTAAGTCATGTTTGGGGAGCATTTGGTACACAGCCATAAATAACTAATATATCCAATAACTGTAGTAGTCTACTAGTTTGTCTACCTATGTCCAGTGGGGCTTCCTTCAAATCACTACTTCATGTGGTAGTCAGAGTGATCTTTTCTTAACATAAATCAATCTACTTTTCATACTCTTCAATAGCTTTTCATTTATTCCAGCTAACTGCTTAACATGGTAAACAAAGCACTGCATAGTCTGGCTCCTTTCCATCTCCCCATCCTCACTTCACACTCAGCTCTGCTCTCTGCTCAGCCATAACAAAATTCTTTCAGTCTCTTTATACTCACTATGCTGTATCCCACTACAGGCCATTTATATATGCAATTTCCTCTGCCTAACATGTTTATCAATCTTTTTCTCACATAGTTAACTCTGACTTGTCCTTCATATTTCAGTGCAAAATCTCATTTCCTCAAGGAGGCTACCTCTCTGCAGATCAAATCTCCTTTTAAATAACATTTTCCCAAAAACATTTGTACATGTAATTCTGTGATTAGTGCCTTTCCCTTCCACTACAGTGCATGTTGCATAGAGCAAGGGCCATATCTATTTGTTTGCTATCCTGTTTTGTTTTTTTAACATGGTATCTATCATGCCTAGTCCAGTGTCTAGAACATAGTAGGTACACAGTAAAACTTGTTAAACAAGCAGACAAACAAATAAATAAAATGTCAAATACCATTTGTTATCCTTCTTGCTTTTGTCTGGATTCTCCAGCCAACGACTTTACTTCTTGAAACTCTACAAGTTCAAAATTATATGGTGCTACTACCTCCTATAACTAGACTCTTCTTCCAAATACTTATGAGACTAAGTTATCTTTTTATGAGGCCTATTAAGAGAAAGACTATGTAAAACAATATTTATTAATTTATGACGTCATTTAACCCTTTGGATTTATGGCAAAATCATAATGGATTAAAAGGATATGGTTTGACGTCTGATACGGAATTCATTTGGCTCAAAACATTTATCCAAAAAGTTAATGTTGTTAGGACTTCTTTATTTGAAAATAGCACCTCTTATTTTAGTAAATCTGGATTACACAGCTGGGTGACAGATGTATATGTGTCATAGCCTTATAGGGGAAGAAGAGCATGTTGGCTGTGTGATCACATTATTTTGAGTGGAAGATTTTCATATGTTAGATAGCATCATGTGTTCCATCTGGATGTTATGGCAAACCAACACTGCTTGTGTGTCACATTTTTTGTGTGCAAATCATGCAATGTCTTTGATATATTTTTCTTACCACTCATGTGAACTTGACTTTGGGCATAACTATACCTTCAGCAGATTAAAATTTTAGGTAAATCTTTAGTAAGAACTGAAGGAAGATTCTCAGCACATTCATTAACATGACGGTAGTTAAATGAAAACTTCATTTAAATGTGTCTATTTTTCAATTCTGACTTCCTCTCCTATGTGTGTTTTAATATCAAGAAGGCTATACATGTAATTTAAGTAAATTAATTAGACTGGGTATTATTCTGGTAATCCAATGGCATAATATTTAATATGTTCATGGAACAACAGACATTCACACACATTGACAGGATGGTAATAGGGCATAGTGAAGACTGGGGCAAATTGGATAGTATATGACTATTTTAAGAGGAGGCAGAAACTATTTTTAACTTGCTAATTGTGGGGTCAATGCTGCCATATCTTCTGATTTCTTTTAGAGAAATCAGAAATCTAGATCTTACATGAAATACCCCAATTTTAGAATAATCTTCTAAAACTTTACAGAATGGTACAAATAAGTCTGTGGTTTTATGTGAAATAATGTCCCCTTTGAACTTTTTGGTATAGTGACAACACTGTGTATTTGAAAACACATGGATTTTGAAGAGAAACAGACCAGTATTTGAATTCTGGTGCAGACAGTTTCTTTTTTTGGTTGGACAGTTCTTTTAGTCCTTTTGAAACTCTGTTTTCTAATTTTGTAAATGAAGATGTTATGGTGTTTTTTAATGTGTATAATATAAATATATAATCAATAAATAGTTTTCATTACCATGACTCACTGTAACTAAATTTTCTTCCCATTTCAAGACTCCAATCTTTAATTATTTGCATGCATGCTTCCTTCAATAACCCTAAATAAAGTGACTATATAACCATAATTATTCATTTTGTCCTATGAACTCAGCCAAATGTATTTCACACTTTGATAATGGCAAAACAAGTTTTAAGTTGAAAACTGAAAGAGATTCTCTACACAATGCATCTAGAAGATGGCATCCTGGAGGAGAGCACCTTCAAGCACTTCAGTTATTTTTATAGGGAGGATGGTGACCAAATGTCTTTTATCCTTATTAAGGAATAATCAAGAGGAATGGCCATGCTGTGGCTCTAAGAAATAAAATGTATGAGGAAGATCATCCTATGAATCCTTAAATTCCAGGTATAATTATTGGTAAGATTGGAATTGATTATTCCAAGCATTCCAAAATCAAAATCAAAACTTCTATAGGAATCCAGGTTGGTCATTTCATCCTCAAGTTCCATTAGCATATTCATAGGATCACTTAGTGAAATTAATGTCTCTGTAAACTAGTTTCACCAAGCTTCTGGTGTTTTATTCAAATGTCAATCAGCTCTTGAGAAGTTCTAAAATAATTGCAATTCAAACACAGATATTAAACAGAGCAACCTGGTTTACATATAGAAATATTAATTGGGAACTAAATACAAACTATCAATTCAGCTAATATATTGATTGGCCAGGCTTACACCATGGTACTTAAAGTGTGAGGTCAAATTAGTCCAAAACCCAGTTCTCCCAGATGTTTGGTGTCATAAAGGCAAAACATCTGACTGGCTAAGTATTTTTATTCACTTAATTTAATGTTTGACATTGTACAGACACAACCTAAAGTAATAATTTTGTATGTAAAGTGTAAATAACTAACCTAACAAACCCAATGAAGAATTCAACTAGAATAAATTTTAGGACCTTTCTAGTTTAATCCCCTTATTTTACAGATGAAGAAACTGAGATCTAGAAAACTTAAATGACTTGCCCAACATCAAATGACTTAAAATCTCTTCCTCTTATTTACATATTCTTTCTGCCATGGTTATGCTGATCATATTGATAGATGAAGACAAAGGATTAATGAAGAAAAATTGTTCTCTCCAAAAGGAACAGACTAAAGAATATTGAGTAGAAAGAATGAGGTAAATATGGAGAGAACAAAGAAGATCAAAATGAATGAGTTGAAAGAGGGGAGGAATAAGGGAAGAAAATGCAAAAGTAGTTACATAGAATAAGGGGAATAGTAAAAAGACAGGCTACCTGAAGTTATTCATTATGGTAGAGAGTCTCCAGTTCATGATTTGAATCCATCTTCTGAGTCAAAAGATGGAACTATAAACAGGCCAATAGAGACACTGAACTCAGAAGAGAGATTTTTTTAAACCAGAAAAAAGGAGGATTTTTTTAAGCAAGTGCTTAAATGTTTTTAAAGTCATTAAAAACAACCCAAAATGTATTTGCCATGTTAAAATGTAGACATTTCAACTCAGTAAAAATTCTTTGTTTTATCAAGACATATTTCCTACTTTGTGCCAAGCAACCTACTTGACAAAGTTTCAAATCAAAGTGAACAGTATAAGGGCACCTGACTGGCTCAGTTGGTTAAGTGTCTGACTTCAGCTCAGGTCATGATCTCACAGTTCGTGGGTTTGAGCCCCACATCGAGCTCTGTGCTGACAACATGGAGCCTGGAGCCTGCTTCAGATTCTGTGTCTCCCTCTCTCTCTGCCCCTCCCCTGTTTGTACTCTGTCACTCTTACTCTCAGGAATAAATAAACATTAAAAAAGAAATTAAAAAAAAACAAAGTGAACAGTATAAAATCAGAGTCTCAGTGATTTAAAAAGGGAGCTTTGTAGTCAGAATACCTCATTTGGAATCTTGGCTCAACACCTTTGGCAAATGATTTAGACATTCTCTTGTATTTTTTTTCCTGAAAAAAATGGGAATAATGAGTATCCTCACCAGATTGTTGTGAGGAATAAATGAGATATCTCATGTAAATGATTTGGGACCATATCTAGCACAAAGTAATGTTAGCTATTTGCTGTTATTATTATTGATGTTGTTATTAATTTTATGTAAGGACAAAAACTAGCAAATATAATGTAGTAGTAGACCAAAATTTAAATATGTATAATTCATATAATTCATATTCCCAAATTAATATACTGAGAACATAATTTATACACAGTATTATTCAGATATACAAAAAGAATTTTAGCATCTTTATTTGGCCTATAATTGATATGATCTTCCTCATGTATCTACATACCTATTGGTAGACAAGAGTCAAATAAGCAAAACTGACTATTTGATTTTTAGCCCCATTGGCAACTCAGTGTCTTTAGTTATTTTAAATAGTTTCCTTCATACTTCTCTTCCCATCACTCCTCTTCTTTAAGGTAGAATTTTGTTATGGGACCAAGAGACTTATGGGACCTCTTGGCAATGATGAGGCAGCGTCGTCAGATCTGCAGAGTCCTCTGAATCTTCTGGTTTCTGAATGGCTCCTGCCTGCCTGACATTTATTTGACCAAGGCAATATCTGGGGTGAATTGTGTTTTTGTCTCACTTGTCTGAGCCTGAGACACAAAACCCTTCCTGGTTCAGCTCTACTGAAGAATTTGTGAAGCCTGAAGAAATTTGTGAACATTTGACTTTGTTCAGGTGATTTCCCTCATGACCTCTGTTCCCTTCATTGTTGGAGGCTTCCTCTGGCAATTTGCCCTTCCAGAGAGTCATCTGCTTCTTGCTCCCATCCACCTCATTCAGGAAGGCTACATATCATGGACTTTCCTGTCCAGCCACACACATATCACCACTGTTTATTTTGACCTGACATCCAGGAAGCAATTTCACTCCAGAGTCCTTTGCATGGAACACAGCAAAGACAGTTTTTACTCAGTTTCTTCTAATTTATCTCAATATTTCTTTTTTTAAAAAATGTTTATTTATTTATTTGGAACAAGAGAGAACCAGCCTGAGAGGGGCAGAGAGAGGAGACAGAGAATCTTAAGCAGGCTCCGCACTGTCACCGCAGAGTCTGATGTGGGGCTCCATCTCACAAACTGTAAGATCATGACCTGAGCCCAAATCAAGAGTCTGACGTTTGACTGAGACACCGAGCACCCTATCTTGATATTTCTAAACACCCACCAATCCTGGGGTCAGCTTGAGGGAGACAGACCGAAATGTGACCTTTGCCTCTGCTCTGTTTTTTCTTGTCCCCATTCTTTACTCACAATTCATTACAGCAGGAATTTCTTTTCCTGTATGAAACTTCTTTATGCACAAATATGATTTAATCAACCAAGTTTTACTTTTGATATTCCAGAGTGAGATGTAAGGCAGAGAGGCCATAGATGGAGAAAGAATTTAGAAAATCCTTTCTTTGTCAACAATGTTTTGCTGCCAAAATGTAAGAACATATTAACACTATCTTTATATTCTTGCTCTAAAAACTTATACTTTTAATGTAAGAATATATAACACTACCTTTATATTCTTGCTGAAAAAATCTTAAATATTTCTAGGGATAATATCAGGCACACAAAAATAAGAAGAGAAAAAAACATTAATGTTTTTAAAAATACATCTCTTGCATTGAAAAGCTTATCAAAAGAATTTCATCATTTTCCTGATGCTCAAATGCCATCCAGCAGCTCAATCATTTCTAAGAACATAGAATTCTGGAAGACAGCTGCCAGCATTTAGGGGAAGTTTCTTTCATAAGGTGAATTCTATTCTTTGCACTTCTGAAAAGTAAATGTCTCCACTTTAGTGATACTCATCTTGCGGCCAGAAGCACCAAGAACATAATTTTTGAAATGCTAGAAAAAACTAATATGAATTATATATAATAGTTTATTGCATGGTTTTAAAAATGGCATGAAAAACAAATGGGGAAAGTAAGTCTCATTCAATTAAGAGTCTGTCAAAAACCTGGTTTGCAAAGTACTCCCCATGTAGTTATGTTTCATGAATTTACGCCAGTTGAATGAACCGTTAAGCCACTGACTTTCCACTATATGGCGTTTCTTTACATAACTGAATGCCTCATGAGAGATTTGCCAAATTTATGATTGGATATCCTTTAAGTAAAAAGGTTTATTTTAGACTCAGATTTTAAATGAAAACTATATTTTAGATTATTATTTGATTTTGCACAAATACATATTTGGAAGAGTCACCATAAGCACTCCACTTTTATGGAGGGACTGAGGACTACAAATGAATCCATGGAGAGATCAAATGGAGGCTAGGTGGGAAAAGTTCTATGCCATTTCAATGTAATATGAAAAAAGCTAAAATTGAGAGGAGTTGCCTTTCCCCAAAGAAAGAGGAGGCAGCTGCAAAGTATAGGAGGAGAAAGGAGTTAGTTAAAAAAAAAAAAAAAGGACCTAAGTGGGAGTTATTTTGACATGATATATAATAAGTCACTGTGTATTAAGTTTCTTAAAAGGTTATTCTGGTAACCAGGTATAAAATTGATTAGCGGAGGGAGGATGGAATTAGGAATTTAGATACCAACACATAGTATTCATTTGAAGATGATAAAGAATTCTTAATTGTTAGTTTTAAGTAACTTTGCTTTTTTGTATTATGCTACCTTAAATATGAATTACTTCATATTTAACCCCCTACCCTAATTGCTGGTTAAGTAGCTTAATCTCAGTTGAAAATTACTTTAAACTCTAGAATATAAAAATACATTTATATATATAAATATATGTAAATTCTAAAATAATTATATATGTATAATTATATATATATTTATACACATATATATATAATTATTTTAGAGGCATTTATTACTCTGATTATACAATCAATACATATAACAGATATAGATTTAAAATATGCTACCTTCAGAGCTGGATTTTATAAACTTAATACAGAACTATATGTCAGTAGTAGAAATTTTGGAAAAATGAACTTTCTGCAATTTCTTAGACTAATGCCTTATATCCAATTATACTCATAGTTCATTGTGTCATATCATTGTGTCAATGTGTTGCCAAATATTTATGGTAAAGATGTAATTCACTGCAGTTTGGAACGGAGGGTGTTTTGTTATTGTTTGTGTTTTTGGTTTTTGGTAGTGATTATATGTTTGACCCAGTATTTATTTGCCTTAGGATAAATTTCCTTTGCAGAATAGAATCATACTTATTTTCCAAATAGGCTTGATTGATCTTAAAGCAATTGGCAAATATTCTGTGTTAAGAGGAATGTACACATGCCCAGATACTGAAATTGTCAGTCAGAGACTTTAAGGTAATAATAAATTTATAAGTAAAGATTACGGAAACCAAATTTAATGATTGAAAGAGAGATCTTGAGGTATACTAAAAGACAGAATATGATTCATGATGAATATTAATAAAACTTTATTGTTTTTATTCTTTGGAAAGTAACTATATTTTTTCTAAACACATTTGTTAATGCAAAGCTTATGTTAGATAGTCCAATATCTTTTATGTGAAATTTTAGATCTCTGAAACTTCCTAACATTATCTAACTTCTGCTAAAATGTTTTTGTTTTTGTCAGAATGAGTTGATAAACTTTAAGCACAGATACGGTTCAATTCTGAGTACCAGGCTCTGAATTATCCTTGGAGGTTAAGTGGAACCCAGAGGCAATTTAACTAATTTCAGACCTCTCATTGTATTGTTATGTTGCCCTGCCCTGCACATAGCCCAGTATCCACCCGGTTTGTTAATGTAATTAACTAAAGGCAGAAAGCTTTTAGTAGGTGTATAGAGGAACTCTATTGAACACATAGTTAGGAAGAATTGGCTGACACAGGTAACCTTATTCATACATGTGAAGTCACTGTCAGTTACTTATTTGGTGGCCAAATAATTTTTATCTTAGATCTATGGTGCAAGCCTAGGCTGCTTAGTAGTTTGGAGATATATAAGGAGCAAATAAGTCAACCATTGTGACATTGAAATGGTCAGAACATGTGAGATAAAGGCATTTAAGGCTGGGAGTTGGGCCATACAATCGGGAGAATAAATAGAGGTAGAAGGACAGAATGCAATCCCAGGGAAGGAAAGTGGGGAAACAAAAATGATGTGGGCAACCAAGAGTTCAGATACTAGACTAATAAATCTGGACAACAGGAATCAGAATCCAAGATCAGTATTTTTTCCCAATAGAAAAATAACAATTAATTAATTCAGTTATGTGCTACAGTTTCTGATCTGTGTCTGTCTGTGCCCCATCTCAAGCCTCTCTTTTCTTTGCTGATATCACCAGGATGTCCCCTAAACCATCAACTAAAAGGTGTTTGCAGAATTTGACAGTTTGGAAGTATATGAAAGGACTATGCCGAAAAATAAAGTAAGAGTTCCCTGAAACCTAAATGGCC
Source organism: Cryptoprocta ferox (assembly GCA_028646485.1). Taxonomy (NCBI): domain Eukaryota; kingdom Metazoa; phylum Chordata; class Mammalia; order Carnivora; family Eupleridae; genus Cryptoprocta; species Cryptoprocta ferox. The sequence goes on along the minus strand of CM053578.1, from coordinate 63,366,740 downwards.
CTGAGTACTTGGACAAAGCAGATTACCCCTCCTGCGGCCTCGATGACTTCATTGTGAAAGGGGATTAGATTCAGTGGTGCCCAAGTTTTTCCTATCACTAATATTCCATCTGAATATGTACCGTACATTCACTTCCATTAAGCATGTGCACAAAAGGAGATCATAACAGAAACTCCTAAGATGTCCCCAGGCTTGAGAGAGTCAACTTCAAAAAGAATTGTGCCTGGGGCGCCTGGGTGGCCGACTTGGTTAACTGTCCAGTTCTTGATTTTGGTTCAAATCATGATCTCATTGGTTATGAGTTCCAGCCCCGGCGTCAAGCCCGTGTAGGGCTCTATGCTGGGCATAGAACCTTCTTAGAAATGTCTCTCTGTCTCTCTCTCTCTCCCTCTACTTCTGCCGTTCCAATCCCCGTCTCTCTCAAAAAAGAGAAAGAAAAAAAAAGCATGGTGTCTGCAAAAGCAAGGGTTTCAAAAAACGCTAGCTTTATCCTGATGTGTATGAATTAGGTCTGAGCAACCAAGGAATTCACAGGTTTAAAGAGAAAGTACCAGACAACTGGGGTATGTATTAAATATTTCTCTGTCATCAAAAATCACAGTCCACGGGCACCTGGGTGCCTCAGTCGGGTAAGCAGCCGGCTTCAGCTCAGATCAAGATCTCGCGGTTTGTGAGTTTGAGTTCCGCTTCCGGCTCCGTGCTGTCAGCTTTGGAGTCTGGAGCCTGGTTTGGACTTTATGTCTCCCCCCTCCCTCTGCCTCTCCCCCACTCACACTCTGTCTCTGTTTCTGTCTCTCTGTCTCTCTCAAAAATAAAATAAACGTAAAAAAAAATCACAGTAGATAATTCAGAGTTCTCTACGCGAAAAATAATGGCACCATAAAACGCCACAAATATTTCATTTTAGAAGTACAGCAGAAAGCAATGGTGAAAACTGAAATATTTAGTGATTAACGGGAAGACCATATAATTGTTTTTTCAGGTACATCTTTATATGCCCCATTGACCTAAAGAGAGAATTATAACCTCATGTAAAAAAAAAAAAAATGCAGAACAGAATTTCTGTTTAATGCAAGGTCTACTAAGTACTTTCCCTTTCCAGAAAGTCTTTTTCACTAGTTCCAGATATGCACTTTTCCATTTTCTATCCTGAGGTTTACACACTCGAATGCCCAATGTGGTCAGAGAAGCAACCAGATGAGGTCAGCATGCTGGGTGTACACTGCACTGAAAAAATGGACACATGCCCTTGATAAAGGGAATGGAGACTACTCACCTCCAACCAGTTGTCATATAGTAGAAATTGGCTAATTGTTCACAAGCCATTTTCTTTTCCTTCTGAACACATAGCTAAAATATATTTCCCAGGGTTTATTGGACGAGGCAAGTGACTGACTTCTGGCTTATGAAACACAAATGAGACTGACAAACACCATATCTGGACGTGGCCCATAAACCACCCCCCACCACACATAATTCCCTATTCTCTTTCTTCTTCCTCTGCTGAATAGAAAGAACTCCAAAGATCTAGTGGAGGGTGCAATCAAAAAATAAAATAAGTCTGTGTCTTTGATATATCACTTGGAAGATAGTCGTCCAGAAAATGCACCAGATCATGAACACCTTTGTTGAATCATTGCTTTGGGAATAAATAAATATTTATTGTGCTGAGCTACTGAACATTTGCAGTTGTTTATTGCAGAATTCAGCCTAGTCTGATTAATTCAAACTGCCATGCTGAAAAAACAAGCTCAGAGTTTCCATCTCAGTGTTTCAAGACAAACCAAGAACCTGAAGTGTAATGTGAAACGTCCCAGTTATTAAATATTGACAAATAATTCAAATATTTTAAAAACACAACCCTGCCTAAGCAAACATGTTATAAACTAGATCTGATCTTCAGCTGTACATTTAATCCTGCTTTAGTTATACAGTACTGCTCACCATTTCCTGAACACTCCACCACTTTCCTTGGCTCATATATACATTCGCATTGTTCCTTCAGCCTGCAATGTCCTTGCTCATCTCTTTCTTCAGGGAAGACATTCCTGATGCTTCATTTGAATGGGTAGTTAAGGCTCTATTTGGTATTGAGTTCATTTGGTATAATACTAAGTATACTTGGGATATAAATTAAATGAGTCATATAGTAGGAAGCATGAAACAAGAGAGGAACAAATTCTCAGCAAGAAAAAGTACATCGTGGGGGTGTGCGAACATTGGAAAGAGACACAGAGGGAGGTTGGTAAAGGAAGTTGGGATTGAGGATAACCTATTAACTCTCTTCATAGGCAAAATTGCTCGAAGTTTAGTCTTTACTGCACAAAATATATCTGCTGTTATTTAATGACTTTATTTTTTAGAGTAGTTTTTAGGTTCATACCACAATTGAGAGGAAGATACAGAGGTTTCCTGTAAACTCCTTGTCCTACACATTTCCCACCAGAGTCATATACTGGGCTGAACTGACACATCACAATCACTCATAGCCCAGAGTTTACCTCCAGGTTCCCTCTTTGTCTTGTACATGCTATATGGGTTTGGACAAATGTATAAAGACCGGTTTCCATCATTATAATATACAGAGTACTTTCACTGTACTAAAAAAATCTCTGTGTTCCACAGTCATATAAGTTCCATGTATCACAATTTCCTCATGTATCAAACAAATAAAGCATCTAAACCAGGGATCTCCAGTATCCTCTGAGCTGAAAAGTTTTGATTTCATGATTAGTACATAAAATAAATGCAGCATTAACTAGATATTAGATTTATGCTGCTGTGGCAGTCGCTTTCATGGAATTATTATATATTTAGTTCAAGGGAAATTATAGCATCCTGAGCTTGGTTTGCCTCAGGCTAAAAATGAGTAGTGTAATTAGCAGGCATTTCCAGAAGATGTACATTTTTGGAAAAGGCGTGCTATAGGTTTAATAAAGATGTGAAAATAATATTTTATTTCATATTTTTAAAAATACACAAAACTCTTAAAAGACTGTTTAGTCATGGTCTTTCTTGCAACATTAAAGTTTGTCTGTTCTGCATGACAAAGATATTTACAGGCCTTAGAGAACTCAGTCTATTAGGAAATCCTCAACTGGCCATATGTGTGCTATTAAGCATTTTCATTTGGCTCTTCTTTGCAATTAGCATTCCAAAGGTTATGCTGACTGGTTGTGGATACCATATGTTTGGCATTAATCCTTAAAGTTCTGCCACGGGTTCATTTTGACTGCACAAGCACTGTGGGGAAGGGAAACAAAAGATTACCAAACATTTCAAATCAAAATCCAAGCTCTGCATTTTTAAATCAAGTAAGCGTAAAGACTATGATGATTACAGTTATTTGTTGGTTCACATTTGTCAAATGTCCATATGGTACTCAAAGCAAACCTTCTAAAACATATTCGAAACAAATAACAATGATACTATGAATACACAAACTGACCTTGAGTTATTTAATTTGTTTTAATGTTACCTAGAATTGAAAGATTGGAAGATAATCATCAGGGCCTTTAAGCCTCTTGTCTTGTGTCTTTATGGAAGGGGATGGGTAGGGATACTTCTCTGTGGGTATACAGCAAAAGGAGGTTCTTCACTGGAAATCAAAAGAGAATTTGGTTTTAGTCTGTTTCCACTAAAGCAAAGGAACATTGTCATCAAAATGGCTAACTGTCTAATAAAATGGTTCAAAAGATTTGCTGTCTTTGCTGTCCTTGTCTTTGGCTTGCTCTTTTTTTCTTTTTTGAATTCAATTTATGGTTATTTCCTAATTTTGGGTGAGTAAGTAGATTCAATTGATGGCTGCCTTAGTATAACTGAATAATCAGAAAGAATGACAAATTCTCCATATGCACAACAGGACCTAAAAGAAGCATAGTTGTTGGTAATCTCTTTAGCTGAAATGGTGAAATAGAGAATTTAAAAAATGTTCTATCTTTTATATTTTCAGCCACTTAATGACAGCTTTGAATAGCAATAGGTAGGAATAGTAAATCTCTGCTTCTGGATCCTGTAGTTAAGAAACAGTGATTCAGACTACATGGTGGTTGAACTGAATGAATGCTGTGAATAACGCCATATTTTAGGGCTAGATTTTTAAAACCATTTGACGTTAAGCTGGCAGGTGGTCCACCAACAAGTGTCAGAAGCACAAAACACAGACCTCTCTACACAGCCCCTGATTCTGTAGTTGGCTTGAAAAGACTGCAAGAATTAATACATCGCAAAAATTTTGTGAACTGAAACAAGACTCAGAGAGTGGACATTCCCATCTCCTTTGTTTTTACACCTGGTCAACCAGCGGGCACAAATTATTCCTGAACTTGTTCCAGGTTTCACAGGATTACGTGTGTTAGGTTGAACAGAAATTAGGTGCCAGAGACATGTTTTCTACATTCTTTACTCATACGAAAATATTTTTTAGCTACTACTTAGTGACAAGCACTCTATTTGACAAAGGAAATTCATCAGTGTTCAAGATGAGCATGATACCTACCCTCTTGGAGTTTAAAGTCCAGAAATAGAGCCTTTAAACTTAAACAGACAATTATACAAATTGGTATTTATTAAGAATAGTGTAACTTGACTTGAACATATAGTATTGGAAGCTATATGTGTGTATTGCTGGAGAACCTAAACTAGACGTAGGATTTGTGGGAAGTTTCCCTAAAAAGGGGACATTTATTTCATATGAAGTCTGAAAGATGAAGAAAAATCATCCAGACAAGGAAGGGGTCAGAGTGGAAAGTGAAACTCTTTAGTTCGAGCACAGACTCTGGGAGTAGGGGATGTTACTTTCTCAGATTATCACCTCTAAACAAAAAATCTTGGAGGCCAAACTATGATTCAGAAAAAAACAAATGCATTTTAGAAATTCTTACCACTTGTAGTAGCACAAACATAGACAAAGGAACTATATTGTAGAATAATCAGAAAATATGGAAATTGGAATAAGAAATGTATATATATATAATATTTTGAGGGGTTATAAAAATTAAAATGGATCATATTATAAAACATTCAGGAGCCAAATAAAACTATTAACATTAGCAACCTGACAGGTTTTTTGGGTTTTCCTGCCAATAAATAGTGTGAACTAATGGAAATTGATATTAATTTAGAATTGCTGCTGCCGGGGCACTTGGGTGGCTCAGTCGGTTGAGTGCCGACTGCGGTTCAGGTCAGAATATCAAGGTTCATGAGTTGGAGCCCTGCATCAGGCTCTGTGCTGACAGCTCACAGCTTGGAGCATGCTTTGGATTCTGGGTCTCCCTCTGTCTCTGCCTCTCCCCTATAAAGTAAACATAAAAAATTAAAAACAAAACAAGAATTGTTGCTGCTAAGACCGATGTGGGGAATTGAAAGCATTTCTCAAAGATCCCTGGCTGCAGCACTATTACAGTGTTCCTCTATTGGCTGAGTAGATTATCACACCCTCTTGAGGAGGAAAGGGAAAATCGTGCCCAACATGTTACTAGTGATGTTCTGGGCAATTGTTCCACACCCCTCCTTTCTCCTTATTGCCAATATTCCACATGCAATTTTCAGCACTGTTCTCTGAAACACAGTTAGGAATCACCTGATGGTAGCATTGAAAACATAAGTTAGAAGTATATGAAATCTAGCATAATAAGAAATGCATAACATGTAAATAATAGAGAAAAGAGTACAGTGTATTTTATTCCACAATATAAATCCTCTTAACTAATTTCAGAAATCCGTAAGCAGAGTGACTGGACCAAAGTATTGTCCTGCCACACAAAGCCACCCATGATTCAGGGTGCTTCAGCCATCATTCAGGCTATAGTCTTCAACTGGTTGGGGGCAGCACCAGTCTACCGGAAACTATGGGTTGCTGCGTGTCTGATAACGCTACCGGTCACTGGTCAGAGAGATCTGAGGGTACATCAAGAAAGTATCGAGGACTCCAAAAGGTCAGTGCGACCTAGGGCACATGAGTCAGCCCGCTTTTAAACTCCAGGAGCTTTCCCATAAGTTTTCTTTATTCTTGTGTCTCCAAGTCCAGTAAATGGAACAAATGGTTTGAGACACTCAAAAGCAGCCACTGGGGGAAGGATCAGGCTGTGTTTGCCTTTTGGAAACCTCAAAGCTTTGGCATCTACAGAGAAGCCAAGAAGGGTGGGGAGCATTGCTAGAGTCTGGAAAAGGGAGAGCCTGGAAGAGTGGTGCTGACTAGCAAGGGGAGCCAAATTGTAAGGTCATGGGGAAAAAGAGCTGGACGTTACTTAGAAGTAACTGAACTAGAGCCAGTATTTCTCAGCAAATGGCCTTGGGTGCCCCTGGAAGCAGATTTGCAAGGGATAACCCCTCTGCTCCAGTCTAATACAATTAAATGCACAGAGATTGCCAGTGATTCAGATGTCATAGAAGAAGGCTCCCCCGCCTTTTCCCCCCCCTTTGATTCTACAACTGTCCAAAGCAGGAGATTGGGTAGCTTTCACAAACCACTTTCACCCAAATAGGGCAGATGCTTTCTTTAGTTTCTAAAGTTTTAAATATTCTCTACAGCTTACAGTATTGGATAGATTCTAGATGTCTCCAGGTCCAACAAAAAATAAATTCAATGTAAGTCAAGTAACTGAGTCAGGTTACTACCTTAGAAGTCCAGTCCCAATACATTTGTAAAAACAGTAGTAGTAAGAATAACACCTTACATTTATGTAATAGATTTCCATAGAGCTTTCACATTTACCTCAGTCATTCACAACAACCAGTGAGGTAAGTGGAACAAGAGTTATTATCCACATTTTACAAATGAGGAAACTGAGACTCAGGAAGACTGGTATGCCCAAAGCAATGCTGAGGGGTAATGCCAGGACTGGAAACCAAGCTTCCAAATTCCAAGTTTATTCACTTTTCCATTACTCAATACTGCCTCTTTCCCCATCTTACAGGAGTAAGAGTCATCCAGTCTTATTTTTAATTTGAAAGGAAAAGGAGAAGATAAATATTTGAAAAGTGGCTTTAACATTGCAAGAAAAGAAAAAGAAAGAAAAGCAAAACCTAGTGTGGACCATTATATAATGAAGTCCTGCTTAGCTCACCAGTATGTAAATTATCTAATGCTTAGGACTGACTGAGTGGAAGAAAGCTAGCACAGACTGGTACAATTAATACTTCAATATACAGTTTGCAACCCAAAAGAATGGAAGGATTTATCTTTTGCTAAAAATTGCCATATTCATTCTAATACCCCAAAACTATATTAGTATGAGACATTTCTAATAACCTTCCACATTCTTTAATCATAAAATACACCTCCCACTTATTTTAGTTTCAAAATACAAGATATAAGACTGGTGCTTTTCATATCATTTTTTATTAACTGTTTTTTTTCTGTAGGAATAAAATATCTTGATAAGTCAATCCATTCAATACACATACATATTATTTTATATTCCTTTTAATATTTCAAAGAGGACTTGACAGTTAATAGTTAACTAAAATAAGATGTAATAATTTTTGAAAGCCTGGATTACTCTGTCCCCCAAATAATGAAAAATATTCGTTAGAATTCACAGTTTGAATTAGAACTCAAGTGACTATACATTAATGCAAGAATGCAAGTTTTTTTCTGTGACTACTTAAAAAATCCTTTGATTAAAATAAATTCGGAGCACCTGGGTGGCTCAGTCAGTTGAGCGTCCAACTTTGGCTCAGGTCATGCATGATCTCACGGTTCACGAGTTCAAGCCCCACATCCGGCTCTGTGCTGACAGCTCAGAGCCTGGAATCTGCTTTGGATTCTGTGTCTCCGTCTCTCTCTCTGCCCCTTCCCTGCTCATGCTCTGTCTCTCTTTCTCTCAAAAATAAATAAAAACATTAAAAAAGTAAAAAAAATAAATTAGCACCCTTGCCTCTTTAACGGTCTACCCATCAAAGATCAGCTACATTTATTAAATTGTAATTTGGCTTAAAATTCTATACTTTTGTATTGCTTTATAGACAGAAAGAAATGTCAGGTCAAGGATAGAGAATAGTCAAGCTGCTAATCCACTGAAGTGAACGAGGCACAGCTGTAAGTAGAAACATAAGGCAGTAAGCTAGCAACTGTAAGGGCTCTGACCCTGAGCGAACAACCAACCATGGAATCCAAAGACAGGAATTCCAGCTCCTTTCTCAGACTGGAACATCAATAACCCTGAAAAGAAACTGAAAACCTAAAAAGAATTTTACAGAAGGATGTTTTTCTAATACTGTAGAGGACACAGAAGGGTCATTTATAATTGAAACAGGAAACTTTCCTCTATCACACAGGAAATGACATCACTTCTTGGAATGTAAGTCAAACTTTCAAAATGAACAACTTTATTTTTTTCTACTAAACATAAGAGCCTGCTAAAACAGCTCTTTAAATATTTTAAGACCATATTAATATCTTAGATGCAGAGAATAAGAGTAAGAATGGTATGGGGCCATAGTGCTTGAACAATAAGGACCATAAACAATAAAATACCATGAAATTTGGTATTTTATTTTTAATTTTTAAATAAGTTTTTTTAAATTGAAATGAAGCATGATATGGAAAACATTTAAAATCAAAGTTCATTACTCTCTGTTTTTCCTGCCCACAGATAACCACTATTCTGCCTTCTGACACCAAAATTATAGTTGCCTTTCTTTGAACTTTATATGAAAGGAATCACACAGTTTGGAGTATTTTGAGTTCGAATCTTTTGTTCAGGATTTTGAGATTCGGTCATATTGTTGCATATCGAATTTTTGCTCATTTTCAGTGCTAATTGTGTCCATTGTATTATTGTGCCGCTATTCAGTTATGCTCTTTTACTGTTGAAGAATATTTAGATTATATCCTGTTTTGGCTATTACAAATAATTCTCTGAGGATTCTTGCACTTAAAACAATGTTTTGGTACACTACTGCTTGGCCTATGCCTCAAAGAGAATGTCTTGGGTTGCGGTATACGCACATGGTCAGATACTGTCAGTTTTTCAAAGTTATTTTACCAGTTTATATGCTTATCAGTGTGCTCTGCAGAGGACTCCTGTCCTCACCATCTAGAATTGTCATTTACAATTTTTTCTCATTTTAATTTGCATTCCCCAAGTAACTTTGCATTCCCCAAGTGATATATTTTTTCCTCCCTGTTCCCTACTCCCTTCTTTGGCTGCAGGATTCTCAATTTCCTTGAAGCCCTAATACCTTTGACTATGTTTTGTTGTCTCACCCCTGCCTGGAGAGGCAGGAGGGCTAGAGGAAGAAGGACTGAGAGAATTCCCTTCCCCTATCTAGGGTGAGGCTTAGAAGAGTGCTTTTTCCTTTAGAATAGCCTTTGTTGTGGAGAAGGTTCTGAGTATTTCACATTGATTACTTTCCCCCTTCTCTCTTCCAGAACCAAGAGGGGATTTTTTCTCAGATGTTCACAGTGAGAACCTGGTGGGCTTCCTGGAGGTAAGCCTACAAAAGGATAGAGGCACACAGGACTTTCTTGCTCTCAGGCTAGTCACTGTCAGCAATTCACCAAATTTACCATTTAAGCACTCTTGCCAATTTCTGGCTCTTGGGGTTTCTATTCCAGGTGATCAAATATTGACCCAGACTTCCTGGGTTTGCCCATCTTTCCAAATTGTGGTGGTGGTTTTTCCTGAAACCTCAGTTTTCTGACAGGTCAAAGGAAAGTTGACTGTCAGATTTCCAGCTTTTTCTTTTAAGGATGGAAGTGATAATTTACAAGCTCTTTACATGTCAGAGTTGAAATTCAAAGTCCAGTGTGTGTTTGGGGATCCTTTATATATTCTAATATGTTTTCTTTGCTTATTTTTGTACATTAAAGTATTTTCATTCACTGTGGCTATGAATTTCATTTTTCAAATAGTGTTTATGATGAAAAGAAGTTTCTTTTTTGTTAATATTTTTTCATGTTTGATTTATTTATTTTGAAAGAGAAAGAGAGGTAAAATGTGGGGAAGGGGAGGGAGGGAGGGAGACACAGAGAGAGAGAGAGAGAGAGAGAGAGAGAGAGGGAGAATCCTAAGCAGGCTCCACACTATCTGCGAGGAGCGAGGAGGGCGCCCTACTCGGGGCTTGATCCCATAAACCGGGAGACCTGAGCTGAAACCAAGAGTTGGGCACTTAACTGACTGAGCCACCCACACTCCCCAAGAAGTTTCTAATTTTAATGTCATACAATTATTCTTTCCTTTGCTGGTAGTAGTTTTGTGCCTTGTCCAATATTGCTAAAAGTTATGAAGATATTCTTGCATGATTTCATCCACAAGCTATATTGCTTGACTTTCCATATTTAGATCTATAATGCCCCTGTGAGATAAGATCAAGATTAATTTTTTTTCCATAGGCTTGGCACCTTCACTGAAAACACAACGCTGTTCCAAATGCTCTGATCTTAAATCCAGTGCCCCTATAATTGTAGATCTGTTTCTGACCTCTGTAATCTACTATGTTGGCTTATTTGTCTGTGTCTGTCTATCACACAATGCTAAATTTATGTAAAAAGGGTAGTTAACTACTTAACTACTTTATAATGTCTTGATAGTCAGTAGAATAAGTCTCCCAAATTTGTTCTTCTCCTTTAAGTTTGTCTAGACCAAGAGCTGGCCAAGTTTTTCTATAAAGGGATAGATGTAAGTGTTTCGCATTTTGCGGGGCCAAATACTATCCATCATAACTACTCAGCTCTGCTGTTGTAACTCACAAGCAACCATAGACAAGTGTGTAAAAACCTTAGTGTAACAATTTATTTACAAAACATGTAAATTCAGCCACAGGCTGTTGTCTGTAGAACCTGGCCTAGACTTTTTTCAATAATTTTGGGATTTTAAATGGGATTGAAATGAAGCCATACATAAAGTTAAGACATCACATCTTTACATGATCAAGAATTCTAATCCATGAATATAGGGTAGTTTATACATTTATTTTGGTCTTCTTTGTCTCAATAATGTTTGTGATTTTCTGTGTAAAAATTTTACAGAGCTCTTTTTGGATTTTTGCTAGATATTTGGATACTTGTAAATAATTATCTATAACTATAGATGATTATATGATTTTTCTTTTAAACTGTTGAATTGGGGCAAATGGGTAGCTCAGGCAGTTAAGCATCTGACTTCAGCTCAGATCATGATCTTGCAGTTTGTGAGTTTGAGGCCTGTGTCAAGCTCTGTGCAGATTACTAAGAGTCTGGAGCCTGCTTCAGATTCTGTGTCCCCCTCTCTCTCTGCCCCCCCACCTCGCTTGTGCTCTCTCTTTCTCTCTCTCTCTCTCAAAAATAAATAATAAACTTTAAAAATAATTTAAACCATTGAATTATAGGGGCACCTGGGTGTCTCAGTCAGTTGAGGGCCCAACTCTTGATTTTGGCTCAGGTCATGGGATTGAGACCTGTGTCGGGCTCAGCACTGAGCATGGAGCCTGCTTAAAATTCTCTCTCTCTCCCTCTGCCCCTCTCCTCCACTCATGTGCTCTCTCTCTCTCTAATTAAATAAATAATAAATAAATAATAAATAAATAAGCTGTTGGATTATCATGATAATTATCAAAAGTTAAGTCAGTGTTTTATTTCTGTAGTAAAACCCTATCTAACTGTAATGTATTATCCTTTTAATATATCCCTGTACTTTGTTTGCTTTTATTTTGTTTAGATTTTTCATGTTTGCTCATAAAAGAGATTGACCTCAATTTTCTCTTCTTGGGGTGCTTCTGTAAGCACTGTAAGTGCTTCTGTAAATTTTGCTATCAAAATTATGCTGGTGTGATAATAAAAGGCTGAGAAGGGCATCTGGCCTTGAGAATCCAACTCTTGATTTCAGCTCAGGTCATGGTCCCAGGATCATGGGGTGGAGCCCTGTGCGGGACTCTGGGCTGAGCGTGGAGCCTGCTTAAGATTCTCTCTCTCTCTCAATCTCTCTTTCTCTCTCTCTCTCCCTCCCTCCCTCTGCTGCCTGCTCTCTCTCTCTCTAAACAAAACAAAAAAAATTAATTAATTAAAATAAATATATTTAAAATTTTTGTTCTTTAGTTATGTAGTCACATTTCAACTGCTCGTTAGCCACAGGTAGCCAGTAGCTACTATACTGAATAGTGCAGATTATTCATTGCAGAAATTTCTATTGTACAGCACTACTCTAAATGTTCAAAGTCCATGGGATAGATTATATATTTTTTAATTAAATTTTTTTCTTTGAGAGAGAGAGAGCACAAGCAGGGAAGAGGGGTAGAGGGAGAGAGAGGGGATACCAAGCAGGCTCTGTGCTGAGCTACATCCTCAACCTTGGGCTCATGACAGGAGCCAAAACCAAGAATTAGACGCTCAATGAACTGAGCCACCCAGGCGCCCCATGACAAATATTTTTATAATACTTTCTTATCTTTTCAAGTGTGCTTGACATCTAAGATGTATCTCTTTATAATACTGATATTACCTAGTTATTTATTTTTATCATTCTCAGTAGAGTTATTTTTTTATTCCAAGCAATTGACTTTTGGCTTTTTTTCATCACGTTTCTGGATTTCTTCTCAAATTCATTAACTTCTGCTCTTTATTATTTTTTCTCTCCTATTTTTTCTTGAATTTAATTAGTGTTCATTTTGTAATGTTTGGGGAGTCAACACAGATAATTATTTCTCAGCTTTTGTTCTTTTCTAGTATTTGCATTTGAGGCTAAACTTTTTCCTTTAAGTGGTTAGTTGTATTCTACAAGTTATAGTATATTTTCATAAACACTCAGTTTATGAATATTGTTAATTTTTATTATAATTGGGTTCAGCAGTTATTATAAATTGTATAGTTTAATTTATAAATATTTATGGATCTGTTAGTTTCTAACATTAAGATCTGCATTAATCTATAGTGACTAGAGTGACATACTCTATACAATATTAGGCTTTTAAAATTTGAGACTTGCTTTATGAATAAAATAATAATCATTTTGGTAAATGTTTTAAATGCATTTGGAAATAATGCTTATTTTGCAATTTAAATTTCTTTAAAGTTTAATCCAGTGTAGATAACATACAATGTTATATTAGTTTCAGGTGTGCATATTAGTTTCAGGTGTGCAATTCAATTATTCCATATTTTACTCATCACTCATCAAGATAATTGTGCTCTTAATCCCCTTCATTATTTTGCAATTATTGAATGCAGCTTTCTATACTTGTTACATTAGTCAAATTTATTCAGTATTGCTCAAAATTTTATGTGTAAACTAATTCTTTTCAAAGATGTATGAGATAATCATATATTAATGTATGGAAACTAATAGGAAATAAATGAGAGCATTACAGCCTTTCTTTCCTGAAATCCTGTATTTTGATACCACCTTAAGATTACATCTTAATTCAAAATGTAACTCTATTAAGGGGATTTCAGATATAATTTTGTCAGTGAAGGGATGATTTTAGCATAATAATAGCTAATAATTATGGGAGGAGGAAATTTGATTGTTTCCGATTATTAAATAAATACACTCCTAAGTCCTATTCAGTGGTTGATATATTTGTTCACACATGCATTGTACCAACATATTTCAAGTAAGTGATAATAATAAATTCTTGTTTGTATTCTTATTAAAAGCAGACTGAATTAAATCAGATTTTATTACATCTTAGTTATTGATAATTCCAGGAATAAACACTAGACATTTCATTACAAATATATGCTTTGTTTTCTGTTCTAAATTAGTTAGAGTTTGGATTCATATATTCTAGAGGAGAGTGTTCTTTCAATCCTAAAAGATTATACAATCTGAGTTATCACAGATTTCTTACCACGCTTGATTCCTGTCATCCCCAGACTTGTGAAATAATTTTCCAGATATTATCACTCGATGTTTGACCCTGATCTCTCATGGATATTCATAAGTTTAACTGTCCTAGACCTTCCTTTGATGCCCCCAATACTTGTCACTGTATAACATTTAGAGATAAAATCAAGTCAATCTGTAACTTTTAAAACTCTTTTAAGACTTTGGTTGAAAGATTTGTACAGATGGGATTTCCATCACTACCTGACTTTATTGATTTCTCAGGAAAACAAACAGAAGCCTAGAGGCCGATATGGTCTACTAACACTAGACATGCTGAAAATATGTTCTATGGTATAAATATGGCAGAAATTGATTCCAAGACAGTTATACAGAGAAGGAAAATATACTTTGGATTTCACACAAAACACAGAGTGAACACAGCCAATCTCTTTCTTGCCACTAAATGGATCCTCCCAAGAAGTGATGACTCAACTCAGGCAGCTGGAGGAAGCATAAATGCCTTTAGGCATAAAAAGTTTCTCTAATTGTCTTGCCAACACAGACGCAAGATGTAAGAGCATTGCATTCAAGCGGACTTGTCACTGTCTTAATTTCTATGTAGCTTTAACCATAAAACTCATTCTGCCAATTGATCCTTAGAGGTAAAATGCCAATTGCAACCAATTTCATTCTTGTTAATGACTTATATTTACACTGTGAAAACTCCCAAGGGTCTTAGAGGGGCAGAATAGAAGATTTATGCTCCAATTGAAAATTCATTATTGTAACAGCCATGCTTTGTTCTAAGTACTTTCTCGACTTGAATTGTTGTCTATATGATATCAAATCATGTACATGGGAAGAAAAAAATAAATTCAAGCATCCATATAACAGACCATGATAAACTCATTTTGTTAAAGATTTGTTATATAAACTTAGGACTGAGTTTTTTCCATTTACACATTTGTTCAATTTAATATATGACCACTATTCTTTCTTTTTACACTTCATATTTTTCTAAATTTAAATCCAAGTTAGTTAACATATAGTGTAATGATTTCAGGAATAGAATTTAGTGATTCATCACTTCTATACAATATCCAGCGCTCATCCCAACAGGTGCCCTTGTTATATGGCCGCTATTCTTAAATAGAACAGGGGAAATGATATATGTCTACTTCTTTATTATAAACACTGCAATAAATTATTATGTACAATACTTTTAGAAAGGGATGCTATGTAGAAGAACATCTTACATTGAAATTTCACTCTATGCTTTTGTACCAATTCTGTGTCTAGATTGATAATCCTCTACTTTTGTGCAAAACCCTTTGTTTTTAAGACTCAGAAAATCTGGAAATACTACACCTTCCTTTCCTCATGTGTATATCTTATGACCATCTGGATACTCCCAACCTTCACTAACAATTTTGGCAATGAGCTCACCTACTTTTCTCT
Organism: Cryptoprocta ferox; assembly: GCA_028646485.1. Classification (NCBI taxonomy): domain Eukaryota; kingdom Metazoa; phylum Chordata; class Mammalia; order Carnivora; family Eupleridae; genus Cryptoprocta; species Cryptoprocta ferox. Next base: position 63,351,534 of record CM053578.1, on the reverse strand, counting down.
TCAAATTCCTCCAGTGTCTTAAGTGACTTCAACATCTAGCACTTTAGTTGTGGAACATTTCTTTTTTTTTTTTTAAGTTTATTTGTTTATTTTGAGAGAGAGACAGAGAAAGAACGAGCAGGAGAGGGGCAAAGAGAGACAGAGTAAGAGAATCCCAAGCAGGGTCTGCACTGTCAACACAGAGCTCAATGTAGGGCTCAAACCCATGAACTGTGAGATCATGGCCTGAGCTGAAATCAAGAGTCAGACTCTCAACTGACTGAGTCACCCAGGTCCCCAACCCCATGGAACATTTCTAATTTCAATACTCCTTCCTTCCAGTGACCTGTTCCCATAGCCATATGATGGATTTTGTCATTCCTTAGAACCACTTGACTCTGAAATGTTAAAATCAACTAAAGTGTTGTATATAGATCTCACTGCAATTTCACAATCCTGTCTGGTCTGCCCTCCCTTCTGATTAACTTGGCTCATCAATCTCACTGAGAAATTCATTCTGTTGAACTCTCTCTCTGCTCAACATCTCTTAACATCTTTGCATGTTTACATTATCCCAATTTTACTGTTTTGCCTTTCACTGTAATTGTTCTCTTGGAATATCTTGAGACCCCGTGTCCCCCTTAAATATTTTACAGTGCCTTATCAGCCAATTTCCAATCACAGATGAGAACAACAGTTTGCCACTGCCAATATAAAGCCATTGTTTGTAACTTTATGTTTTCAATATTAACCAGTAATCAAGATTACTGTATATTTTTAATCTCTCACTTTCCTCTTTGGAAACTCTTCACTCCTGCTTTCTTTTTCAACATTCTCAGTATGTGATTTGACTGTAATCTCATAAAGAACTTGGACAATAGAAAAGAACTTCCTCACTGTTCTCTCAAGAAGTTGTAAACTTGCATTCATCACCATCTTTTGCCTTTTCTATTCTCCTACAATATTTTATAAGGAAAGCCAGACAAGTGCAATATGTGAGAGCTATGGATTCAAACCTACTTGCAGTTCAATATACAGTTATGTGAAATATTATTTTGCTACCTAGAGCTCCAGATTTTATATTGGAAATAAGAATAATACAATTTCTACCATGCTATATTAGTGAATACATTAAAAAAGGTAATGCATATTCATAATCTTAATAGTAAAGAAGGAAAAAATATTTCAATAAAACAATTTGACAAAGTCAACACTGACTCATTCTTTTCAAAAGTGTTCTTATCACACACACATGCACAAAAGAAACTGGAGAAAAGTTTTGGAGGTGATGGATTTATTCACGGCAAAGACTGTGGTGATGGCTTCATGGAGATATGCTTATTTCCAAACTCATCAAGTTGTATACATTAAACATGGATAGGGTTTTTTTTTTGTATGTCAATCTTATTTCAGTAAAGTGGGTTTGTTTTTAAAAGAAAAGCAATAGGCAACAAGAAAATATTCAAAAAAGAATATATATTTTTAATGATTAGTTTCCTAGATATATAAACAACTTCTAGGAGTCAATAATAAAAAGACAACCAAGTGAGTAAAAATGGGCAAAATATTTAAACAGATAATTTGAAAGTCATCAGAAAAACACAAATAAATTGCAATAAGATAAAGATCCACCAGAATGACTGAAATTAAACATTAAGTAACCTAAAAATCTCATATAATGATGCCAAAACTTCTTTAATAGTATAACTATATTTGAAAAAAGTTCTGGCAGTTATTCAAAAGTTCAACATGCATCTTCTTTAAGCCCAGAAATTCCATTCCTAGGTATTTACCCAAGAAAAAGAAAGCATATCTCCGTTAAATGACTTTTTCAAGAATTTGCATACCACGTTTATTAACAGCCAAATAACTGTCCGAAGCCCAGGTATCCACTGAAAATAAAAGGATGAGAAAGTTGCAGTACATCACTAAAAATGGATTCCTATTTAGCAATAAAACAGAACAAATTACAAACAACTGAAACAGCATGGATGAAACTCAAACACAAATGAATGAATACATCCTGTACAACTCCACTTATATGAGGTTCTAGAACAGGGAAAACTAATCTAGGGTGAAAAAGAATCAGGACAGTGGGATTGGGGCAAGGATTTACTGGGAAGCAGAATAAAAGAACTTTCAGGGGGAGAGCAATGGAAGTTTTTTATATCTTGATAGAGGTTTGGCTTGTGCCATATTGGTGTATGCATTTTTCAAACTCGTTCAATCAATGGAACAATGAATATTTGTGCTTTTCACATCATGTTTTTTATAACAAAAAGTTAAAAATATTGAACCATAGTTAGTGATATACACATTGAAAGATTTAACAGTTATAGTAACAACCTACTTTGAACTATATGAAAAAAATAAGATGGATTTATGCAAGAATAGGAAAGAAATGTGGATAGATATGTGATTACTATTATCAGATAATCATGGAATCAAAGTAGTGAGAATATGGGTATTCAATTCTTATATCCTTTCTGCATATTTGAGTATGTTTATGCTAGAAATTTGAAAAAAAAAAGATACAAAACTAAATTGCTTATCACAGTATCTTACCCCATCCATGTTTATTCCTTCCTTATATTATCTGTATTGGATACTTTCCTTCATTTTGAGGGACGTTATACTAGCAATTACCCTTGATTTACTTATATCTTCACCTCTTTTTTTTCTTACTATTTAAACGTGCTCAAGCTTCTCCTATTTTAAAGAAAACATTACAAAGAAATTTCCTATATCTACTGTATTTACATCAGTTTTTCACTACCAAACTTTTGGAAAGACCCAGTGCCTCCATTTTATCCCCCTTTCATAACTGATCTACAATCTGGCCTCCATCTCCAGCACTCCACTGAAAGTAATCTTAAAGTAAAAAGGAATTCTATTGTTAAATCCAGGTGGCCAGCCCTCTTCCTTAATTGGCCTCTTGGCAGCATTTGTCATGGTTAATGCTTGTCTTCCCTGCTAGTTTGTATAATACATCAGTATCTGAATAATAAGTAGAGCTCACTAGGACCTAAGCCAGTCCCTCCATTCAGATCACCCTCTTATTCCACTACTTATCCAAACCTACCCATCTTTCAAGATCATCCTTAGGTTTTAGCCCACTCACAGCATATCCTTTGAATTTGCCATGGAAATCATTATCTTCTAAATTCATTCAATACTACTTTTAAAATAACATTTACTGAGCAGGTGCTTGGATCTGACTAATGTGCGTGGGATAGATTAGTGAACAAAAAAGATGAGATCTTTATATTACAGAGCTTTCTAAGAAGACAGAAACTATAAAGTATTGTCTTTAGCATTCATTTAAAATGTAGCCATAAGCACGAGTGTTAAAATACTGAGGGCTCCTGGGTGGCTCATTCAGTTAAGCGTATGGCTCTTGGTTTCAACCTCGGTATGGCACTTGGTTTCAACCTGTGATCTCACAGTTCATCAGTTCAAGCTCTGTGTCAGGTTCTGTGCTGACAGTGTGTAGCCTGCTTGGGATTCTCTCTCTCTCCCTTTCTCTCTGCTCCTCCCTTGCTCACTCTTTCTCTCTCTCAAAATAAATAAATAACCTTAAAAAATAAAATAATAAAATAAAATATTGAATTTAAATTCTTTCATACCATTTTCTTTTACTATTTTGAACTCATTTGTATGATGAAATGCTTTGTGCATCTTATCTCTCCATTAGATTTCATAATTATTTCATGAGCAAATCAAATATCAAAAGTCATATAACTTCTCATACATTTAGTAAAGTACTATACAAATGATAGACACTCAAAATGTAAATATAAATTCTATTTAAGAAAATATATTTTGTATTTATTTGTATTATTTGTATATTTAACTGTTTTGTTGTATAAAAGATGGTGTGGGGCAGAATGGAAGGATCAGGGAATGACAAGTACTAAGTGCCTTCTAAGCACATCACTCTACATTAATCTCATTTAACCCTTACAATCATTCAGTTTGGAAATGAGAATACTGAAGGTTAGTGGGATTAAGTTACCTGCCCAACTCACACTAACTGTAAGTATCCAGAGTAAAGCTTCGAAGACAATGTCATACTAGCTTCCTTGATGGATTCATACATGGTTATTATAAATAAATAAGAGAGGGATTCTTCCATTCTTTATCTAACCTCCCTATTCAAAAATAAGGATACATAGCAAATACAAACATGTGATAATTTTGATAGCAATGACTTATTATAATGGTCTTTAACAAATATATATATATTCTATATATTCATATATATTCTATAATATGCCAGCATGTTGTAAGAGAAAAGCAGTGCCCTCAGAGTAAGAAGTAAGTAAGAAGCTCTGATATAGGACTATCATGGTTTTGGTTACTTAATAATTAATTAATTAATTATGAGTATGGTACCTACATTTTCTTGGGTTTTATGTTTTGCAAGTCATTTCAATATAATATTTGATGTGATATTAAATTGGTTTTTAATCAATCCTATTTACCAAGACTAAAGAACATCCAACACTTCATATATCTGTCTTCTCTGTAATAGTAATGTTGAAAAACTTTTTGTTCATAAATGAGTTCAGAGCAATTATTTCTGTAATAGCACAGCTAGCTAGCAATGTTGGGTATCTCTAAATAATTACCACATTATTTTGTGGCAGATAAATGAAGCTTAAGGTCAATATTGCAAGTTGACTTACTGATCTGGGCTCTGCTCAACCATGGTACCTTCAGTAACAGATCCAAGGGTCCAATCTTTTTTTCTTTTCTCTTTTTATGATTTGAATTACCCCAATGTCCTCTATAATAATACACAGAGTTCATGCACTCTGCATTACTAGGAGACACCAAATTCCACAAACCTCAAATTACCTGAAAAGTAATATTGTCATCTTACAGAAGAAAAGCAATAGATGATGTCTTAAACTTAAAAATGCTCTTCCAGAATAGAAAGATAATAGATAAATAACCAAATTCTAAAAGAACTACTGCCTACTGCTGCAAGCCTATGAAAGCAGAAATAGGGGAAGGTAAGGCTGAATAAACAATGAAAATGAGCCAAAAGGTACAGAGGAGTTAGGAGAAAGACATACAAAAATTTTCCCAGAATAAAAAATTCCATCACTAAGTGCCAATGTACTGAGTGCAGTTTGGGACTTGAAAGCTTGGGAAAAGGGGCTCAAAAGTAAGTGGGACCATGGGTTTCAGCTCTGGAGAAGTATTACTTTTGGATGACTCAGGTGTTAAGGAGAAGCAGTGATATCATTTGGCAATGCAGATATATGGAGGAAGAAAGAAAAATTAGTTCTTTGGAAAAAACAAATGAGAGAAAAAAGCATGCACCCTCTCTGTCCCCAAAATTATTCTTCAAGGAAATTGTGTAAAAGGGGAAAGAAGCTTCTCTCAAAGCAGGAAAATTCCCCTCCCCACACAACAAACATGAAACAGAAGAAAACCACCCCACTATATTCCACTACTTTCCAGCACCAAGCAAACTTTAGGAATAGGAGAAAGTACCATGAATCAGAAATACCTGGTATCTTCATGTTTGAGTTGTCTGTGTTATTTTTACTCTTTGATGATTATTTGATTCCTTTTGAGAGGGTACATGGAGTAATTCAAAATTAGGCTCACAAGTCTACTGCTTGTTTTTTGGTCTTTAAGTTTTACATATTATCTATTATCTTTCTACTCTGGAAGATAATTTTTAAGTTTTAGACATAGTTACTGCTTTTACTCTGTAAGATGAAGATATAACACTTTTATAACAAAGTTCGTCCTCATGAGGTCTCTCAGGAAGGGTGTATATGTGCACCTGAATGCTCACAGTGACTCAAACAAAACACCAACTTTCATACCTATATTCTTTGTTCGAGTTTTTAACTTTTGTTGGAATGTTCTTTCTCCTCATCTTAACCTGGTCGACCACATTCATACTTTTAAGATCTAGGCCTAATACCATTTTGTCCTTAAAGACTTCTTGAATCTTCCCATAAGCCCAAATTAAAAGTTCTAGTAGACAAATTTTAACACATTGTGCATATAGATATAGTCTTAAGAATTAATCCAAGGTTGCTTGAGTGGCTCAGTCAGTTAAGCATCCAACTCTTGATTTCTTTCTGCTAAGGTCATGATCTCATGATTTGTGAGTTCAAGCCCTGCTTCAGGCTCTGCACTGACAGTGCAGATCCTGCTTGGGATCCTCTCTCTCCTCTCTCTGTCCCTTCCTTGTTTGCACACATGCACATGCTCTCTCTCTCTCTCAAAATAAATAAACTTAAAAAAAAAGAATTAATCCAGCCAACTCCATCTAACATTAGCTGTAGCAAAAAAAATAAAATAAAATAGAACAAAAAAATTAAGGTACTCTATCTGCACTGAATTGCCACCCATTTTTTGCACAAATTAAAACTTTGCTACTAAAATTGAAGCTACAATCCCTGTGTCTTGTAAATGCTAGAAAGCAGGTGAGTATATATCACATTATTTTCTTGATACAGTCTCAAGATTTTTGAGGTGAACTTAGCACAATTTGATGACATCAAAGCCATTAAATGCTCTGGAATTTAGACAACGCTTTCCTTCCTCTATGATCTAGAATTTACTAGCATTAAAAAGTGAAGAAGTTTGGAATTTTATGGCTACTGAAATCAGAGTCAACCGATATGCCTACATCCAGAAGGATAAGTAACTTAGCTAGACAAACAGTTCTATTTATTGAAGTTTAAGAGATACTATGTTTGTCGTGGGTTTCAATATTAGGGTTTGGGGTAATTTTTGAGTCTCTGTCTACAGTCTTTAGGATGCAGTTCATCAAGAATTGTTCATTGGAATAAATGGTTGTCTGATTGCCTATTTTTGTGTCTACTCACAAAAATATGACTTCTTCATGTAATTTTATGAATAATCACATTTTTCAGTGAATGATCTCTAGGAAAATAGGAATTTCAAAATTACAAGTCCTAGTGACAATAACTTTCTTGACGATATAACTTCTGAAGATGGAAAATGAATATGCTCATAGGAACATGTATTAAATGCTGTATAAATTTTTGAAATTTTATAATAATTGCTTATTTTCTGTGACTGGCAGTGTTTCTTTTCCATTTGAATAGCCAACTTACTTTGCATCTTACTGACTTAAAGGGCTACTTTTTTTAAAAAGTGTTTAAAAAGTTGTAATTGAAGTAAAATTCACATAATATAAAATTAATCACTTTTCAGGTGAACAATCTAGTGGTATTTAGTACATTTGCAATGTGTGCAATAATGTGTGCAATCATCACCTCTGTTTCCAAAACATTTTAGTCACCTCAAAGGGAAAGCTTGTACCCATTGAACAGTTGTTTGCCTGTTTCCCCCACCCTCTATCTCTGGCAACCCCCAATCTGCATTTTGTCCCTATGGATTTACCCATTTTGGATATTCCATATAAATGAAATCATACAATATGTCACCTTTGGCATCTAGCTTCTTTCATTCAATATGTTTTTGAAGTATATATATGTTGAGGCATGTATCAGTATTTCATTCCTTTTTATGGATCAATAACATTCCATTGTATGTATATGCAACAATTTGTTTATTCATTTATCCAGTGATGGACATTGGACTGTTTTCACCTTCTGACTATTTATAGCACTGCTATAAATATGTGTGTACATGTATTTGTTTGAGAACCAATGTTCAATATAAGAGTGGGAGTTATATAGAAGGACTACTTTTATGGTAAATGATATAAACATTTCTGAATGAGTTTTGAAAGATCCAAAATGAAAAATGAGACAGTGAAAGAAATATTAAAACAAAGACTAATTGGGGTGCCTGGAGTAAGTTAAGAATTGGACTCTTGATCTCGACTCAGGTCATGATCTCAAGATTTGTGAGTTTGAGCCCCACATCCAGCTCCATGGTGACAGTGTGGTGCCTCTTGGGATTCCTTCACCCTCTCTCTCTGCCTCCCCCTTTATTTATAAATAAATAAACAAACATTAAAAATTTTAAAACAAAGTCTTATCATACTGGGGAGGTGTAAGTGAATAAATACAATGACATTTGTTGCCTCCCATTTCTGGATTCCATTAACTATGTCTTTTTTCATTCCCTTCATCTCACTTCCCTTCACCCTTCTACCATATTCCTTTTCATTTCCATCCCTATGTCACATCTTATCTCATCTAAGGAAATGAATGGGGTTAAATAGTAATGATTTCTGTCATGTATCAAGGTAAATTTCAGATTTCTTTTAGCCATTCAAGACACAACATCTGTGATTTTATGGGACATGGTCTTGCTTATTTCAGCTAAACTACTCACAAACCTTTAGTAGAGTGCTTTACTTGATAAATGGAAATGTGGACAAATGCTTTCTCAATGTATTAAAACGTTTGTGTTTTATGGCCATTCTAACAAGTCTAGCTAAGTTTTATTTAAATGAGATTTGAAGCCATGGATCTCTCTTCCTTTAATGGGTTTGTATGATAGAAATAATTGGAACATGGCATGGTTGACTCTCTTAAACTATATTTTGGATTTGACTATTGAATTTGCAGAAACGATTGAAAATACTGAATCAACTTTGTTAGATATAATTACAATAATAATGATGTCTGCAAGAAATTTTAAATGCTCACAAAAGTAATAATGCTTCATCTGTTTGGGGACCTGAACTTTGAAGGAAGCCTGACATGTTATCTTTTTATAAACAAAGCTGTATGGAAAACAAAATAAATGCTTCATATTTGAATGTATTACCCCTTTTTGTTAGAATTAGATGGTAATCTCTGTGACCTAAGCTTTCAATTCATTTCACTCTTCTGACTTATACTCCCAGACCCTCTTAAAAGCTAAAGGTTTGAAGTGCTATATGAAAATCATAACTTACTTCTCACAGTCATGTCGTTTCAAGCTTTTCATCTCATTCATAAAACGTAATATTTTTTTTTCTGTTAAGTGCTTGTTCATGAGTAAACTTTTTCTACTTCATTCCATCCTTACTAAATAATTCTCTTAGAGACAACAAATCATCATGATTTACACTAGATTTTCTTTGGGAGAAAAGTGTCTGGGATTTACCGTCAAAGCATTTTTACTTTCAACTTTTATCAGTATTACTGCCTCTGCATAATTTCTTTGATGTGGTCTGTGTTTTAACCTGCAACTCAACAAAGCGGGTAGGGCTGACTATTTTAAGGAAAGTAGACGGATTGTAAAAATAAGTAATTACTTAAAGTTAGAGCAAACTACATTTCTCTAAACTTAATATTTGTTTCTTTTTTCTTTAAATATATATGCTAAGTACTAACTTATAATAAGGCATAATAATATGGCAATTTTGTTGTTTATGTATATATTATATATGTGCATTATATAGATGTATATATTTTCCTTGTATGTATTATATATGTACATTAGTAAATTTAAAAGTTCAGTTGAATATTCAGTCTTAAAATATACTAGTTTTATTTTTTTCTTTCAGCATTTTCCCCTCGCCATTTCAATTTTAGTCTGGATTTTATTATAGAAAAAAGTCTCTTTCCCTGACTTTTCTGGCCTGCCCCATGTGATTAATGGTACTCCCTTCAGTTATGATATCATTGCAGTCTCAAATTCACAGACATGGCACATGTTGTAGACTTCTGCTTTTCTAATTACCAAAAGCCAAAATACACTAGGTAGTATTTAAACACAACTAAGGGGAGAATTCCTATTAGGTCAGAAAGCAGGAAAGAGAGGCTTAATGCTGAATTTACCAGTTGGAGCTATAAAGCCCCAAGTACGTTTTGTGATTTCTGCACGTCTTAGGCCCAAGTAGGTCTGACAAAGCGCCATCGGAGCACACATTTCCTGTCTTAAGTCAACGTTGGATCAAGCCCCAGAAGCTCACAGTGTTGCACTGACTGTTTCCAGACTCTGGTCAGGACTAAGCCTTGTCTCACTGATGCATTTCTAGCCTGATTCCCTGACTTAGGAAAGCTGAAAGTGTCTGTTTTGTTCAATCGATGTAAAGTTTACTGCCGAGAGTGAGAAATAAGTTACCTGTCATCTTGGCCTGAACTACACATATGGTCTAAATGTTGGGAGCATTCAGTTTCAAGCAAACTTTGTTTTACCTAGTTCTGCAGAAACATTATTTAAATACAAAATGTTTCTCTGGGAAAAATCGTTTTTCAAAATCTTGCTATAAACATTCAAGCCAAATTGGAACTTAGTCATTGGGAACCAGGGAGGGCATTTCAACATTTAGGAAAATCCTCCACAGAAAATTACAACTCCCCACAGAGTTTTGGAAAAACACATGTTACCCCCTTACTTGCCATGGTAAGAGGATCTCAAAGTTAATTTAATATCTTTAAAGAAACTAGTTAGAAAGTGAATAAGGAGATGCTTAGTCAAGACAACCACAGTTAGTCATCAAAATACTTTCCTGCTATGACAGATCAATGTGGTTTACGATTGTTCACTAACAGTTATATTTCTTTATACATATGATTTTCAATTTTTTTCATGAAACCCAACATGAGATTTGTTTTTAATTTTTTTATTCTTTATTTATTTTGAGAGAGAGACAGAGACAGAGACAGAGACAGAGCATGAGCTGGGAAGAACAGAGAGAGAGAGAGAGACAGAATCCGAAGCAGGCTCCAGGCCCTGAGTTGTCAGCACAGAGCCTGACACGGGGCTCAAACCCACCAACTGTGAGATCATGACCAGAGCTGAAGTCGGAAGTTTAACCGACTGAGCCACCCAGGTGCCCCTCAATATGAGAAGATTTTTATGACTTATTTCATTCATAGCGATATATAATCTAGTATTAGAGATAGCCAACCTTGCACTGGGGGGAATTCAGTAGTCTCCTAGGAAGAAGGCCTGAAAGAGAAAAGAAAGAAAAGAGAAAGAAAGAAAGAAAGGAAGGAAGGAAGGAAGGAAGGAAGGAAGGAAGGAAGGAAGGAAGAAAAGAAAAGAAAAGAAAAGAAAAGAAAAGAAAAGAAAAGAAAAGAAAAGAAAAGAAAAGAAAAAAAAGATACCACTTTTTTTTTCTCATTTCTCTAATAAACAGCAACTTAGTCTTATTGATATAGTTTCCTACTGTAGAGCAAAAAGAGATAAATAGTATTGTACTTCGCCTTCACTTGCTCCCTGTGGTCTCCTTCTGTGCTCAGTGAGGAGGAAAGCATTAGGATAATTGCATTTGATTTATGAAAGGGAACAGAAGCCCCCTTTTTCCATAGTCAAAGACCCTCAACAGTAAAGTTATTGGTCACTAAATATCCTCTAATTCAGGAGGTCTTCACTGCAGTTTGTGTTAACAAATGATAAAACTGAAAATTTTGCTTTTATTTTGGGTTAGCACAGCTTCTCTCTTGAGAACAATTATCTACAACCTCACTGTAAGGGCTTTAAAGGGATTCCTTAAGCATCGGTGGCAGAAACCAGGCCCATGACAAAAGGACTCCCTAACTATTCCTTTTAACATATGTGCATTTTAGGAGTTTGGAAAGCAAAGAATACAATAACATTTCAATTAAAGTGGGTGAGGCAAAGCCTTTTGCTTACTTGTGTTTGTTTTGCTGTGTGTCATTTAATGAAATCACCAGTTTACAAAACAATAATCCATCTTAAGCTGCTTTGCCTATCTCAACAAGAACACTCTGCTAGTCAGCCAAGGTACAAGGCCACACAATGGTCTAGATGTGCTGCCCTTTGCCTGTGACCAGGTAAAGGTAAATAGCATGGGAGATGTGTAGTTATAAAGATGGTCTTCAGTGTCAATACTGTCATGTGTCTTTTCTTGCTATACTATTTTCATTCTCAGTAGTAGTCCCTTTTTCCATCAAAGTGCTGATTGTTTCTTAGGTTGGTCTGCAACCCCAATCTAATAGCAATGGACCTAAAATCATTATTTGGAATAATTATAGATTATATGTCAATATGAGTGGAAAAAATAAAAATAAGAAAGGGTGCATTATGTTTTATCGAAATCACATTAATCATTGGTCCAATTGGTATTTTGTTGTCTTTTAATATACCATAAATAAAATTTGCCTTTTGATATTCTAGAATTTATCTTTGTATCTTCTATACTTTTCTTCTTTTGGTAACAAAATATAATAATTCTTCCAGAAGTAGAATATACCGTTTTAAATTATTGAAGTTGAACTATAACAGAATGTTATCTGAACCAAACTTTAAGCGTCTTTGAAATTTTAAAACCTGGGAAGAGATAATGTAAATACATGAAAATTAAGATGGAGAAAATATATCTACTGGATTGTTTTGATAGCACTTTGCTTTTAATGTTAGATTCCCTTTTATAGATCATTGAGAACCCAGAATTTATATCTGTGCTGGAGTAATATATTTTGAGAGCCTGGCTAAAAACAAGAAAAACTGGCACTCAGATGACGAAGAATGGAATAAAAGTGATTCAGGGACAAAACCAAGTCTAGACATTCTTTCCAACCAGGTCACCAATCAGAAAAAAGCAGACCCAAAGAAATCAAGTGTGAGGCAATAGGAGGAAATGACAGAAACAGAACAAGATTTGAGTGGCCTAAAAATTAACCACAATTATTATTAATATGGTTTCCAGATCTCAGTGACATGAATGAATTGTTAAGGTCACAATAAGTCAGGACATTGTTCAACACAATCATACATAAAAGTATATTTAATTTCCACACGGGCCCATTGGACCCATTGAATATATTGGACTCTGAGTATTACTGTCAAAACCCCTGCCATCGCTGATCAAAGGACTAAATCTTGCTATTATCACCATGGAATACTGTGATATGTTCTAGTCTTTGCATCACTAGCTCTTAATTCAAAGTCTGAGGTGGGCATATCTTATTAGTGGACCTCTTGTGTTTGCACTTTACCTCCAAGGGTACTTGGAAAGCAAGTGTATTCTCAGGTTTTACAATGAGAACATTCTACTTATCAGCCAGACTTGTAATATTGGGAATTCGCACATAACTTGAAGGGGGTTTAGGGTATTGAGAAGTTAAAAATAAAAAGAGAGAGAGAATGGCAAATGTCTAGTTAAGCTCATGTAGTTAAAACAAACCATCCTTGCCACCATGAGCCCATGGATCTAGGGCTGAAGTGAGGAGAAAAGGGTGGGTTAACATCCACATAGCAATTCTCCATTTCTATTTAGATATTAAGAACCTTGACCACAAAGGAAGTGTTTTCAAATTCTAAGCCTATTTTGAAAGATCCATACATTTTCAAAAATATCTTGTACCCATTCTTTAATTTTGTTCTTGATTGACCATTCACACATATCATTAACAACCATCAATGAATGCATGCAAACCTTAACTTCAGCTCATTTCAGATTAAGTATAAAAGATATGGCACTCAAAATTTTGCCAAAGGGCATCTTCTCTGCTTCCATTAGCCTTTATATCCCACCTAGGTAGAGTTTTCTACCACAGAATTGCACTGCCAGCTGGTGTAAACTTATGGCATGGGACCCTAAAGTAGACAAAGGTATTTTTCTCTTTAGTCAGTTGGTTGTAAGAAATTCTCCGGGAAGCTGTTTGTAACATTGATTTAAATTGAGCGAGTGATGGAATTGAAATAAGAGGAGGCACATTAGGAAGGTGAGTCATCAGGTCATTCAAATTATGTGTGCTTCCAGAACGTCTTTGGACTAAATTCCATCTGTTAGGCTTCCACTAATATGCATACCAGACTTTATGGGTAGATGAATCAGATAACACATACTTCATGAGCTTGAGGAGTTTTGATCACCTAGTAGTCTCATAGTAATACATTCAGATTTTTATTTCTAACTTTTTGTTGTGGAAACTTGCAAATATATATAAAAGTAAAAGAATGGTATAACAAATCCCCAAATACCTCTCATCTCAAGCTATTCAGTAACTATCAACATGCAGACAGTCTTGTTTATCTATGCCTACATTTTCACCCTTGACTAGAATTTTTTAAAAAAAAAAATACCAGACATGTTATCATTTTAACCATAAATAATTCATATGAATGTCTAAGGGATAAGAACCACATTTAAAAATATTTGGGGTGCCTGGGTGGCTCAGTCGTTTAAGTGCTCGACTTTGGCTCAGGTCATGATCTCATGGTCCGAGAGTTCGAGCCCCACATGGGCCTCTGTGCTGACAGCTCAGAGTCTGGAGCCTGCTTTGGATTCTGTGGCTCCCTCTCTCTCTCTGCCCCTGCCCTGCTCATTCTCTGTCTCTGTCTCTCTCTCAAAAATTAAATAAAATAACCCAATAAATAAATAAGTAAATATCTATAATGATGCCATTAGCACAGCTAAAAATTAACATTAACTCTTCATATAATCTAATATTCAGTTTCAAATTTCTCCCTCTGCTATACACATGTACTTTAAAGTTAGTTTGTTAAAATAGAATTCAAACCAAAGAAAAAAGAAGATAAAACATATCTGGAAAAATGTTAATATCTGTGGAAGCTGGATGAAAAATTTATGGAAATCTTTTGTACTATTCTTGCAACTTTTCTAAGGTCTATCCTCTATAACAAAATAAAAGTGAAAAAAATGATAGATCTGGGACTTGATTAAATTTATATTCAATAATTTGGTAAGAGCCTTAATAGTGGCTTCCTACTGTATTACATCAGCAAGGACATTATGTCTGGTTGTCTCTCTTTTAAAGTGATGTTAAGACTGGTAAGTAGGTTTAGATGTTTAGCCTTATCCTTACCCTGTCATTGGAAAGATGCCATCAGCTTTTCACCTGTTTTTTTTTTTTTTTTTTTTAGCAACTATTGATGATGATGGCCTAGATTCATTCTCATTAGGGACTGCAAAATATTTATATTTTAAATCTCACCATTCCTTCTGCATTTCCAGGCTAGAATTCTCCTGCAGAGAGCTTTCACTTATCTACTGTTTGGGTAGCTGGCAAAAGAGTTCATTTGGTAGAGATAACAGAGATACTGTCTTTCTCTCTCTTTAATAGATTTTAGGAAAATGATATACCAACAAGGCCTTTTTAGTTATCATGTTGAACTCCTAAAATATAATACATTTAGTGTATTTCAATGCATTGCTGCCATTATATTTCTTTATGTTAAATTTTCTCAAGTTGGAGTCCTTGGGTGTGGGAGTCCTTCAAGTTGATTCTTAGGTATTTTATTATCATTGTTGTTGTTGTTGGTGGTGGTGGTGGTGGTGATGTGTGTGTGTAATTTATTAATTGAAGTTCCCTTTACTGGTTTTGCTTCCATGAGTGGCTGTGACCAGGGGAAAGGGAAGAGGAACCAGGAGGTTCAAGGACGGGTTATCTCCACAACATTCCATTTATACACGGAACTAAACAGAAAAACACAGAGTCACTATTGTAGTTAGAAACTGGAAGCTGGGAAAAAGGAGGAATAGGTGGGGAATTGGGGTGTCATTAAAAAAATACAGCCTTCCCCCAACTGGGGTGCTTGGAGGGATCTTGTTCTGTTTGAAAGTCACCATAGTCTTTGAGGACTCCCTTTTTCCTGATTTAGTATATTTCTTGACCCAGAACTTAAACCAGTCATTCCTTCAATGATTCTTGGTACTTTTTATTGAGGAAGAGTATCGGGGGTCTTTATTAGTTTTCTACTTTTGCATAACAAATTACCACAAACTAGTGGTAATTAAAACGTAAAACACAGGTGCATACCTATATATACACATTATATATATATCATATATATTCATATGTAATCTGCTTATATATACAAATAATATATCAAAGTATATAATATATAAATAAAATTATACATTATATTTATTATATGTATAAATGCATATATAAAAAATCCTATAGTAGGTCAGAAATTTGAGTATGACTTATTTCACTTTTCTGTTTAGGATTATTACAAGGATGAACTCAAGGATTTAGCATAACTGCAGTCTTATCTGGAGGCTTAAGTAGGGAAGAATCCACTTTTCAAACTCATTTAGGTTGCTGGCAGAATTTATTTTCTTAGGACTGTGTGACGGAGGACCCACCTTCTTATTCTGGTCCTAGATGCCACCTGCAGTCCCCTGTCACCTGGCCCTCTCCATAGGTAGTTGACATCACTACTGCTTGCTTCTTCAAGGTCACAGGAGAATCTCTCTCACAAATGTCTCCTGACATGGAGTTTTATGTAATGTAGTATAATCATGAGAGTGATATCACAGCATCACTGTCTGTTCTATTGGCTAAAAACAAGTCACAGGTTCTACACGCACTCAAAGTGAAGTTAATACAAGGTCATGATTCATCGAGGTTTCTTTAAGGTTTGTCCACAACCCGAGTATTTGTGGTAGTCACTGCTTCTGAGTTGGTCATTGCTTTTAGGCCTTCTGAGTGGACTGGTTAGGAAATACATTTCTTTGAAAAAGAAAAAATATGTGTTTATTAATCGTGGTCACTCTTTTAGTCTGTTAGGGGTGCTGTAACAAAATAGCACAGTCTGAGTGGTTATAAACAACAGAAATTTATTTCTCACAATTCTGGGAACTGGAAGCCCAAGATCAGGGTGACAGTGTGGTTGGGTTCTGGTGAAAGTCTTTTTTTTGGGTTAAAAACTGCCAACTTCTCACAATGTCTTCATATGATAGTAAGACAAAGGAACTCTCTCAAATCTCTTCAATAGGACATTAATTTCCTTCTCTACTTGCTCTGCCCTCGTGACCTAGTCGCCTCCCAAATGCTTTACCACCTAATACCAACACACTGAGCATTAGGACTTGAACAAATGAATTTGGGGAGGGGACACAAATATTCAGACCATAATAGTACCTAATTATTTTGATTTATTAAAATCTCTTTATTCTTACTCTGAAAATTTTTATTCCTAAGGACTATCATAATCTACTTACTTGCTTTGTTATATATGTATATGTATATGTATGTACGTATACATATATGTGCATATACATACATATATAGTTTAAAATAACAATCATATTGCAAACATATTTGTTAGATATAGTTCAGGTCTTTTTACATTTTTAATAGCACTCTCTTAAATTTTTGTGCCCTCTATGTGTCAAAACTAGGATATTGATTTCTAAAAATGCCTCTGATTCCTAATTTGGATGATTGTGTCTTTATGGAGCCGTTTGACATGAGCTTCTCTCCCCTGAAGTTCTTGTAAAGTGTTATCAGAGGCTTCATTTTATTCAGGTACAAATTTTTAACAAGAACACTTCACATGGAATATTCTTTATTTCCTGTTGTTTCACATTGGGGAGTACAAACTGTCTAGATATTCACGTTCAGTTATGCTAGGATTTATCAGTGGTTTCAGATGTAGTCAGCCTAACTATAGAATTTTCCATCGACCTGACCTCTAATGGTTTTAGCAATCACTGATTATTGGTGTATAGATCCATCATTTGCTTTGGTGTCTTACAATGATAACTTTTTAATTCTATAATTATTTCTGCTTCCATTAGTTGTGATATTTGTATAAAAAATATACAAATACAAATATTTGGTTCACCTGAAATAATAGACCAAAAAAGAAAGATAGAATAAATACTTGAGTCTTTTTCTCTATTGGTCATTATTCAAAACAATGAGTTGGGGCCATAGTTGGGGTAAGCTCTAGAAATGTCCAAAATTTTTAAACACTAATAGATTTTTATGTATTTGATATGCTGCAATTATTTCAATCACTATTCATTCTAATATTAAATTGTTCCATATTTGGACAGTAAGAGTTCCTTTAAGTTGGCACCTTTTTTATTGGGTGCAACTAATGACTCCACTAATATTTGACAGTTTTCTTGTGTTCAGTAAGGAGACATCCCTCACTCATATTTGCCTGTAACATTAGTCAATGTTTCCTGCCTCAGGATTATAGTCAACCTTTTCCCCAAGAAGCCTGGTTTGTTTTAGTAGAAAATAGTATTTTAAAAGCATAATCTGGAAGTATTCCTTTGCATTTTTTAGCATTAGCCTTTAGCATTATTTTGTATTAGTATTATTAAGTCTGGTGGGTATGGAAATAATAATAAAATAAGTAGAAATATATATATTGTGTGTATGTCAACTGTGCTGTGAAATTTACTCTGAATCCTTTGAAAATATACTTTAAGTATACAACTTGGGAAAGGGCATTGTATTTATTTTAGTTAGCTGATAACACAGATGCCCAAGGCTCTCACTTTTCTAGGACATAGTTGCTCCAGCTGCTGTTTATATTACACAGCTGTTCTCAGAATTTTCCATTTTCTATAGTACAACATAAAGCCAGATATTTCCAACAGTTTCATAGTTCATGGCTCCCTAGTGAATATACAAATATCCTGCAAATGACGTGACCTAGAACACTGCAAACACATGGATGAGACAACTAACCAAAAAACTGCATGTATCCTGACTCACTGTTTGTTAGAAATTATTGTCAGTACCAAATATGGATCAGCACATGCATGAGGAGTAATTACAATTAGAGAGAGAGACATCATTTAAATAAAATGTGAGGGAGAAGAGCAAATATTTCTGAATATAATTAAAAGTGGTATGTGCTCTAGATTTAAATAGTTGAAGAAAATTAGCAATGTTTTGGAGATTGCATGCCAATATCTTTTTTTCTCTAATTTTTTAACAGTTATTCATTTCTGAGAGACAGAGTGTGAGTCGTGGAGGGGCAGAGAGAGAGGGAGACACAGAATCTGAAGCAGACTCTAGGCTCTGAGCTGTCAGCACAGAGCCCGACACGAGGCTCATACTCACTGATGGGGAGGTCAGGACCTGAGCTGAAGTCAGACGCTTAACCGACTGAGCCACCCAGGTGCCCCTGCATACCAGTATCTTTTTTATTTATTCCTAATGGTGAGGGAACATGAGAGTACTAGAGGGTTAGATCTTCAGGTGTTAACTTTTAAATTGAAAAGACTCTGAGACCAATTACATATTAAGTTGTTGTTAGCTATGTTTGTTTTTCATCAACAGTTTGCAGGAAGTAAGTGTACAGGTGTCTGTGAGTGAGAAGCTGTTGTGGGAGAGATACCTAGGAAGCTCTCCTGGAGAGCAAGAAATGGGGAAATGGCATCAAGAACAAAGACAGATGTGTTACTGGGAAAGGTAACTGTTAAGTCTCATATTTATTGATTACTTACTCTGTGTTAGGCTTAGTGCTAAGTAATTCTTGTGTGTGAATTCATTTATCACATAAAATCTCATGGGATAGGTGTGACTTATTTCAACTTTATAAATAAGAGAGCTGAATTGCAGAGACTGGAACATTTTGCCAGATTGGTAAAGGATAGAGCCAGGATTCAAATCCAGAAAGTGATTCCATAACCAGTGTCATTAATTATTATGCTAGAGCTATTGTCAAGGGCACCTATGAAAGATTATTGAAATTGAACAGAGATATTTCTTAGATATACAAGGACACAACCTGTTTTATTCGTTTGTTGGTTAAACTTCAAGGAAGAAATAGGATATAGCTGAAGTAGTGTATGCCTCAAGGAACTGAGGCAATGTGTAGGAATCTTATAGGGAAGCAGAGGAAATGATTTAAAGAGTTAAAAATTGTCTTTCTCAGGATCAGTCTGGTAGGGAATGTCTTAACTCATTTACTCAGCATACATTTATTAAGTATCTGCTATGTGCTGGGCACTGGGGATGGGGTTATGAATAAGACAGATGTTGGGTTCGCCCTCTTGGAACTTATAATCTAGTAGATTTTCCAAAAGAAGAAATCAACTGGAGGGATATATGTTGGTCTTTTTGTTTGTTCAACACATATTAATTGAGCACCTACTATATGTCCAGCACCCTTATAATTTTGCATATATCACGTTTGAGACCATTCTAAAGTCTCAAAAACTTAGCTATAGCGAAGGCACTTTTCACTTATCTAGAAGCATGTATCAAGTTTCCCATTATTTTTCCCTCGCTTTGATGTAATCTCTTTTCAAACACCTCCATTTTTTCATTTCTTTCATGGAAACTGTTTTATCCAAAAGTTGTGCAGCATCCAAACAGACTATTACTTGACTAATGTTTCTGCCATCACTGACATCCAATTATTCTAGAAATGTTTACATTTTATTTATTTAGTGGTAGCTTTTTACAATATCAAAGAACAGAGATGTTTCATATATAACACAGTATGTGAAATTGTGCAAAACCTTGCGTTGTACAGTATTGAATATTATATATAAGTGGGCTTATGAGATCAAAGTTGGGCAAAATACTTCAAACCTGTTGAAATTTGTATCTGTGTCATTAACAAAATTGAGCCTTTCTATCTAAAACACTAGCTCAGGGGCTCCCCTGGTGGCTCAGTCAGTTAAGTAGCCGACTTCAGCTCAGGTCATGAGCTTACCGTTAGTGGGTTCGAGCTCCTGCATCGGGCTCTGTGCTGACAGCTCAGAGCCTGGAGCCTGCTTCAGATTCTGTCTCTGTCTCTCTCTGCCCCTCTCCCCTCCTCAAAAAATGAGTAAACATTTTTAAAAATACTAGTACAGTTTTAAGGATTTTAAAATTACTAATAAGGAAAAGAATTATTGCAAATATAAAGTTTTACCTTTTTTAAAAATCATGCCGGTGGATGAATAGAAGATCGTATAAGAAAGGCTGAGGTAGGAAGATAAGGGTATAATGTAAATAATTAGAAAGAGGTGCACAATAAGCCCTTCACAACCTGATCACATGATGAAACTGAGCCAAGAGAAAGAATGAGGAATGAAGGGGGTTCCTGGGCAGTACCGTATTGCTCTGTGGTCTGGCGCATTTAACTATTCTACTCGCACTTTGAACGCAACTGTGATACTGTGATGGCATACAAATTAATATGCTACGAAAAATTTCATACGGACCTACATGAACTTGTATTATACAGACATCAGCCTCCACTACCGACAGCACATGTACTCATTCATCTACAGAAGCACATGTTTTTTTAAAAACTACGCTAGATTTAAGTATCCATATGTATTAACCATATGGACAGATTATAGGTTTTTTTAAAAAAATTTAACGTCCATTTATTTTTGAGAGAGAGAGAGAGAGAAACAGAGCAAGAGTGAGGCAGAGAGAGAGGGAGACACAGAATCAGAAGCAGGCTCCAGTCTCCAGCTGTCAGCACAGAGCCTGACATGGGACTCAAACTCGCAAAACGGAAGATCATGACCTGAGCTGAAATCGAACACTCAGCTGACTGAGGCACCCAGGCGCCCCCAGATTATTGTGGGTTTTTTTTTTTTTTTAGAGTTTATTTATCCATTTGTAGAACGAAAGAAAATGTGAGCAGAAGAAGGGCAGAGGGAGAGAGAGAGAGGGAGAGAGAGAGAGAGAGAGAGAGAGAGAGAGAGAGAGAGAGAGAGAACCCCAAGCAGGCTCTGTTCTGCCAGCCCAGAGCCAGACCCGGGGCTCAATTCCGCAAACTGTGAGATCATGACCTGAGCTGAAATCAAGAGTCAAGCTTAACTGACTGAGCCACCCAGCACCCCTGAACAGACTAATGCTTGAGCTCACCTTTTCCTTTAATAGAAATGCTGCAGATTTTATATTTATTTGATGAAAATAAACATACATATAAGTTTTCATCTATGAGGAAATAATTCCAATCTAGTATGTTCTTATAATGAGATGTGAATGTGATGTTATCCTTTGGGTAGTAGATGTGGGATGATATTTTATGTGAAAGAGAGCTAGAATGATTCTTCAGTCACCCTAGTAATGACAACCTGCCAGCATTCCCAGGCTATATAATGAATTAGCTACATTGAATTGAATAAACTTTTGTTGAATGGATGAATTAAAGAACAGAACTTATTCATTAAAAACTGTTATTATCAGCCCCTAGTACATTACTCTAGGTAGTTTCTTTTTAAATTCTCATGCTTAGGGGCACTTAGGTGGCTCAATTTGTTAAGCATCTGACTTTGGCTCAGGTGATGATCTCACGGTAGTGGCATGGAGCCCTGAGTTGGGCTGTGTGCTGATGGCCTGGAGCCTGCTTGGGATTCTCTCTCTCTCTTCCTCTCTCTCTGCCCCTCCCCCTCTCACAATTTTTCTCTCTCTCAAGATAAATAATCTTTAAAAATTATGTTTAAGGTGACATTTCAATATTATTTCTTATAAAACTGAATGAGATTCTTAGTGATTTTTAATCAACAGAAATACAAATCTTATATAAACTTTTACTAAAATATCAATATAATTATATTAATTTCTTAATGGGAGAGTATACACTGCTATTATAACTTAAAACCACAATAACTACCTGGTGAAAAACATTTCTTCAAATAACCAGGGACACTGTATAGTAGTAAACAATGTGAATGGGCCAGACAAGAATTACAAAGAAGGCAAGAGAGGATTAGAATACAAAAATGAAACAATGTTTCCTTCTAAATTGTGAGTGATGTAGAGGAAATTGAAAGAAGACTAGGCTATTGGATGACTTTTTAGATCCTGTTAACACTAAGTTCCTGCATTTCTTTTGAAAGAAATTAATTGGGAATACCAGTGAACTCTCACTTAGCACAAATAGGGTGTTAAAGCTAAGGAGAACATGGTAAGGGCGTGCAAGTTTTGGGTCTTAAAATATGTCAGCTAGATTTTAATAAAGATGCATGACTATAGCATTTATCATAGGCAAAATCAAGACAGTTATCATTAAACATGTACATGATAACTTCCTCAAAGACACTAAAAATTAATTAAATTATTGTAGAGAACTGTGGGTAAGATGAAGCAAATGAATTTCCTTTTTTATTTCTAGATATCCCCTTTTATTTATTGGTATCCCCTCTCATTTCTTCTTAACATGAGCTAGAAAGGAAAATTATGTGAAGATATGATATTCTTGAATTATACTAAATCATAAATAGTAAGTAAAAGAAGACAGAACACATTAGATTAGTTTTTAGTCTTTTTATAAAGACAAGATAATTTTTATTGTGGTCATTGAACTAGACCCATCTCTCTATCATCTATGCATCTACATATGTGTGTCTCTGTCTATCTATTGATAGTTCACTATGCTTTAATCATGATCTAAGAGCTTTTAAATATGTATATACATATATATATATTGTATAAAAAGATACAGAAAATTATATATATATATGTTCTCAAAATTACTCTGATAAAGTCCAATCTAACTATCCTTCCAAATGAGAATAAGTTTCAGGACAATCAACTAGTGCTAACCCTTGAATGAATGTGGCATACATGTCCAAGCTGGCCCAAAACCTTCTGCTAGGAAAAAAAAAAAAAAGAATATCAGTGTTGAGGATACCCATTTTACAGGAGATAGGGATAGAAGTTAGGCTTCTAAAATAATGTGATACTCTATGAACAAATGCAGCAACCTTATCAGAGATCCAGTGTACAAGGCAACACACTGGGTAACTTGTCTTCATTTTACCCCCACCTCCCCAAAGCATTACTCCACTTCCTGCAAAGGAATAGAGTGGATTGCAGACCAACTGTTTGAACTTCTTTGGCCCAATGATGTAGTTAGGGAGACAGGACCATTTTACACTTTATCTTTGATCATGGCAGACTTTCTCTCGCCCTCAAGGTCTCACTTTATACTTCCAAATACCTCCAAGGTATTTTCTTCCAAAAAACACAGTATCCCAATTAATAGAAATTCTGCAGTAATTCTTGAAATAATATATCTTACCCCTCACTACACCTGCATCACTATTTACAGAATTTCTGAACATGAAGGTAAGTATGGCTGGACTGGGTACCCTAGTATGGTTTCTCATTACCAGCTCACCCCAACTCTACCAAGATGGTGGGTTTGCCAAGGCACTTATTTCTTAATCACAAGAAATCTGAAGCACGATCTGTAGAAGTGATATTCCCTTTTAAAATTATGAGACCTTCTATCACTAGTGGTAATAAGCATGTTGTAAACTCTCACTTTTAATTTAACTGTCCAGCCAACAATTTAATTCAACTTCCTATACAGCATAGACAGAAGATACAATGAGTGACAATATCACTTATACTTACTTGCCCTGGGAAATGTTATCCATGGACAATTCTGTGAAAATGTGTCATCTTTGACATTGTTCTGTTTCAACTAACTCACCCTCTCAAAGCTAGAGTGCAGATATTTCTGAGTTCATTTATCAGGTCTCTGAAGAGTTGACATGATATTATTTTTATTCCTACATATAAACCTACATATAAACCCCTACTCCTATTTTTCTTTCAAAAGAGTCCTGAAATTATCATGGAGTTTTTTTTATTTTATTGTTTATACCTCTAAATGTTACCAGTCTCACTTATGATATTCATAAATTGTTGCTTCTTCTCAGTGAAAGAGGGTGAGTTTTCCAGAAGTAATATCTACCTTGATGGAATATATTACATATTAAAAATTATTCAAGTATGGGTACCTGTGTGGGTCAGTTGGTTAAGTGTCCAACTTCAGCTCAGGTCATGATCTCACCATTTGTGAGTTCGAGCCCTGCCTCGGGCTCTGTGCTGACAGCTCAGAGCCTGGAGCCTGCTTCAAATTTGGTGTCTCCCTCTCTCTCTCTTTCCCTCTCTTGTTCTCACTGTGTGTGTCTCTCTCTCAAAAATAAATAAACATTTAAAAATTATTCAAGTAAATTTTAATTAGCACAAAACAATTTGCTTTTCCTTTAAGTTGTTTTCTTAGAAAAGTTTGCATCTTGCTTTTGTAGCAGTAAGCTATATAGTTTTTTTAAATAAACAAATTTTTCTCCTTTTTTTCCTCTGTCCTTATTGTTATGAAACACATTCTGTGCCTATCCAGCTGTGCTGGCTGTGTGTCAGTAATGTGAATCACTGCCTGATGTTCTCTGTACACGAACAGGAACTAACGCAAAGAAAAATAAAAGTTATTCCTTTTGGATTTTGTTTACAGCCAAATATTAGGGATGGAAGGCAATTGTGTGATTTTCACTGAGGTTTAACTATAACTATTTCATTCTATTTGCCATGACAGTGATAGTTTTGGTTAGTTGTAGAAGATCAAAGAGATGGAATTGGTACAAGAAAAGAAGTGGTCTTCAGAGATATCTCTTGATAATATTTTGGCTAGGAAATCCTTTGACAATATTAGCAAACATTTTTATTAAAATATCATGAAATCAAAACATTACTGATAAAGTGTTAACTAAATGTGGGCTTTTCAAATCCATAAAATCTTGCAAAAACTGCCAGTCCACTGGCAACATTAGGATATATCTCTTTCTGTCCTTCAATCTCTTTCTATGAATTGATTAGAATCACGGTACTTGAGACCTGGAGAGAATCTTATAAATCATGCAGTAAAATATTTGAGAAATATTACTCCTAATTTTTACAGATAAGACAATCAAATTCCAGTAATCTTCAGGGATATACTCAGACTCATATAGATATATTTTGTCAGGATCAAGGTTAGCATTTAATTTCCTGACCAAGACTACTCTGATTTCCAGAATACCCCTTCCATTATTTCCCCATCCTCTGCTCTAATATCAACAAAGAAAATAACTCAGTGGTGTTTACTAAACCCTACATTGTCTCTGATAATTAAATAAAATTCTCATTTGACCCAGGTCATCAACTGGCACTTGGATTGAAAGGGGTTAAACACCTGGGTTAAACCATATGCGGGGACTCACAAGGTTCTAATTAAAGAGCAATTGTACTTCTCACTGCCAATCAGAAAAGAAACAGATTTACAAACATATTCTCATGCCTCATAGATGAGAAAGCTTTAATAAAGCCAGTTGGCTGGAAAAGTACTTTTTTTCTCCCCCTCTCTCTCTCCCTAAGGAGGGGAAGGGTGAGAAAGAGTCCAAGGGCAAAAGTGAATCTGTGGATGAAGATATGCCACGTAGCTCTCAGGGAAAAAAAAAAGTTCATATCTTTCAGAAAAATAAAAAGGCATAAATCCTACATTCTAAAAGTTCAAAAAATTGAGTTTTCTCTGCAATGATCCCCAAACTATAAGCCAGGCTTATTCAGTTCACTTTTATTACTTTATTAACTTCTTTCTTTAAAAAAAGGGGAAAAAAGGAACTTGTAGTAACTCTGCTTTTTTAATTTGGCCATGTGAAGAATGGGGATATGTGTACAATATGAGGAGTCTGTCGTTATGTAGTTAAATATTTACCTGACATATACTTTGTGTGTCAATAAGTTAAATTCATTATAGAGTTCTTCTTTGAGAACTCTGTGTTTCTGCAAGTGGCTAGAACCAAAGAGCTTGTTACAAGCCCAGTTCTCCTGATCCTGTTATGAACAGTTAACTGTCTGTCCTTTATCTTGTGGGCCCAGACAGTTAAGTATTGTATAAATATTGTCGACCGAATAACTACTGCTATTTTTGTCTCTGACTCTTTGTAGGGCCCAAATGTTAACTCCCTTTACTGAAGCCTCCTTGGTAAAGTGTTCTGGGAAGTTTCAAGAGCATAAAATAAAAAAAGAAAACAGCGATAAACTGCCTTAGAAATGCAATTTTACAAAGTTGTCAAGTAAACCTATTAGAGCCCGGGAAATGTTGTAAAGTATGGTAAAAATCTCCATCTTAGGGAGAAAAAGACAGTGAGCTTTGCTTCCTTTCCACCTGTTCTCCTTTACCCACAGATTTCCTCCCCCAAACTAAGAGTAGGCATTAGGAAGCATAGGTGGGGGGCAGTTTTCTTCGGGGAAATGGAAAGAGACAAGAAGGAAGACTGGAAGAATGTAAACATACGGGGATGGGAGAGAGAATTTTGGAGCCCAGAGTAGCTTCTACTGATTGTAGCTCTTTGACCTAGATGGTAAGTATTGCCATTTGGTCTGGTGTTCATTTTGGCTTGGAAATGATGGGAGGTGAAGTTGGCATGCAGAGACTGCAGCAGATAGATCATTGCCAAGGACTTATTTTCAACCGTTGGCTCAAAGGCAAAAGACTAATGAGCCTGTAGATACATTCGTGTATTTGTTAGCTTAGTTTAAAAAATACAAGTGCTCAAAATTCTCAATCCAGTATGAAGCTTGAGTTTCCCTGGTGTCATGTTTTAGCACTTTCTCCCAATTGGGAGAAATGACTCTTCCAAATGACTCACTTTTATTTCAGATGATTTGCTTGCTACTGTCCTTTCCCAGAGAACAGAATTACCATTCCTTAGAAATATTATTTGGAGGTATATTTCTCCTGGGTAGAAAGTTAGAGATTTTACAGCAGAGAAATGCAGCATCATGTAAAAAGAGGAGGAAAAAAATGTTTAAGAAATCTCAGAGCATTGCCTGTATAATTCCTCACATGTTATGTACTGACAAAATTCATTTCTGAGAAAGCTTTTAAGTAGGCGTTTCAGTTCTAGGAAGTGGAGTATCTATAGGGAGAAGTTAAGAAAAACACATAAATTCCCCGTGTAGTGAAGTAACTGGTGTTACTCTTAAGAGCAGATGGTTTGTTTGGGTTTTTTTGTTTGTTTGTTTGATTTGTTGCATGTGGATTTATTCTATATGTTGTTGGCTAGTGGAATGGGAAGGAGAAATGGTAAGCAGTGAGCCTCTTTCAATTTTGAGGCTCTGGAGACAGAACAGGTCTGTGCTTAAGGAGAGTGACAGACCCAAAAGAGAGTTTTTTAACGCAAATGGTGAAAAACTTAAGAAACATGATATCTATACGAAGTTTCAAATTATTTTATGTTCTGTGTTGTGATTCTCCTCCATCATCTTCAAGGATTCCATATAGTCTAATGCACACACTAGCCGTGTGTTAAAAGGGCCTTACAGAGTAATTTATGTCCACACTTGGGAACAGCTGGTGCCGGGAAAGAACAGTGCCCATCATGAACAGTGAGCAGTGAAGTAGTGGTGATTACAGCAAGCCAGGAGTTCAGAAGGGGAGGTAGGAATGACCAAGAAAAAATATATGCGTTCTGGTCATCTTCAGAATTATGGCAGAGGGCTCTGGACTTGATACAGTTACATTAGATGAGAAGGGGTTTGGAGACATTTGGATTACTTAAAAAAAAAAACAGGTTATCAAATTATTTTCAGGATGTTGAGAAAATAAAATTAGAACTTCGAAATATCTATAAATTAGGTCTATAAATAGCATTTTCCCAGAGGTTTAAAAAGCAAATCATTGTAATGAGAGAGGATCTGGAAGATCAAAGAAAGAGGGTGACAAAAAAGAGAAGGGCTGTTGCCCACTTGGCGTGGCCGTGGTACAGATGACGCTCATGCCTGAGGGCAGTGGAAGGGCTGGTTTATGTCAGTCTCCTTTCGAGGCATGTGTTTAGTCATCTAAGGGTGAGAGGTCTGTACTGTCCTCAAGAGCATAATTAAAGGATTCAACATTTTTGAAATTCATGTCCACATCTTTTCACAGTTCATGGATAAACATACTTGGAGACAGGGGAAAGATTAGAAACATGAATCTTTGACTTTTAAGAAGAGCAACGATCAGCAAGTAGACTTTACGAAGTTTTATCTGTTAAGAACAAAGTATTATGTTATCTCTCTAGATCTAGTTTAAGTGAGTAATTTTTTAATGTTTATTTATTTTTGAGAGAGAGAGAGCACAAGCAGGGCAGAGCGAGACACAGAATCCAAAGCAGGCTCCAGGCTCCGAGCTGTCAGCACAGAGCCTGACAAGGGCTTGAAATCACAAACTGCAAGACCATGACCTGAGCTAAAGTCGAATGTTTAGCCCTCTTAGTCACCTGGGTGCCCTTAAATGAGTAATTATTTTGATACAATTTCATATAAATGATTTGAGTAGGCTATACATTCCTTGAGGGTGGTCATATATTTATTCTTCTGGCAGTCTATAGTGCTTTATGTCCATTAGACATTTATTTACGTCCATTAGATATATTTACATGTAATATATTGAATAATGACAGGTTTCGGTAACATACACTTCTAAGAACTCTTTAAAAACTTAGAAAATAGATTTTTCACTTCTTTTATTCTGCTGAAATCTGCCATATAAAAAAAAGTTCCAAATTCTTTGGGGGACAGAATTTTGAGGCTTCTGAAGCATATAAAACATTACTATCTTTAGTAACCTCTAAGGTTATTCTAAGATGTCAAAGAATATTTTTACATCCTACTTTTATTCTCTGACGCTTTTAAGCCCAACAAAAGTGAAACTCCCCAGAATTAGAGTCTGAGTCCACAAGGCCCCATTTTCATGTCAGCTTTTTGATCAGAACCTGAAATATATCACATCACAGAAATATATATTTCGTTGTCCATAGCAGTGTATACCTGAAGGCTACTAATTTGTACACCAAGATACTTTGTGGGTAAATTGAGGCTCTCTGTCCTCTTTTATTGTCAGATTGCCTGTTTACTTGGTCAGATTGCAGGTTCGACTGAAACAGATATTACATTGTTAGGAAAAAGTGTACTTTTTGCTTTCAATTAGAGATTCCCCTAAAAAACCAGAGTTTCCCTACTTAGCTCTATTTGCATCTATAGATAATCTTTGGATGTTCTTAGCTAGAACCGTGAGCCACAAAAACTAAAAAAATCATGTGAGATGTTGACTTTTGGACTGAGTTCAGAACATTATTATATGACACAAAGATCACAGTAGTAGTGGGGCGCTTGGGTGGCTCAATCGGTTAAGAGTCCAACTTTGACTCAGGTAATGATCTCATGGCTCATGATTTTGAGCCCTTTGTTGGGCTCCTTGCCTGAGTCTGTTTCAGAGTCTGTCTCCCTCTCTCTTCCCCTTCCCCCCGCCTCAAAAATAAATAACATCAAAAATTTCTTAAAACATTACAGTAGTAGTAAGATCAAATTGAAATTCTTTTTAACAGTTGTTACATTTCATCCATAGTTGCTAAAACATAACTGTAATTCATATATAATTTTAAAATCTTTCTCTCTATCATACTATATATTATATAAGTATATATTTATATTTTATATAAAATACATATTTTTTCAAATATTATATCAATGATTAAGAAAGGTGATGTTTACCAGAAGATTGGTCTGTGGATGGGAAGTATCATGTTGAGAAGTATGAAGTGTAATGGATAGAAAAAAATATTTTAAATAGGTCTGGATTATAGAATTATTATATATTTAAATGACTATAATTTAATTATATATTATGTATTTATGTAATATACATATTTATAAACACACACACCACTAAAATAACTAAATAATGTTTCTGACACCAGTGTCTTATGATGAGAAAAAATTAAACAGGATTTTGTAAGTAATCTGCTATAAATGCTTTAAGAAAATCATTTTGATATTTAGTGAGTCACATTTTGTTAATGAAAAAGTTTTTTGACAGAAAATGAAATATTACCCATGATAATATTTACAAATTATTAAGATATAGAAAATGTATTTTTTTCATTCACCTCAGAATGAGTCAGCATTTAGTTTGAATTGAAATCAATGTAATTTGGAGTATAAAAGTGAAGAAAGTTTTTAAACATTGAGGAGTATAATAAGAACAGAGTTATAATATAACTTTGCTCTTATAGAGGTGCCTGCCTGGCTCAGTCAGTAGAACATGCAATTCTTGATCTGAAGAGTTGTGAGTTTGAGCTCTGCATTGGGTGTGGAGATTACTTAAAAATAAAATATTTAAAACAAAACAAAACAAAACAAAACCCTGCTCTGGTAAAGCAAATTTATTATTGAGTTAAGCATTAGTGTAATTTAAAGGAGATCTGGGGGTGGTGCCTGGGTGGCTCAGTCACTTAAGCATCTGACTCCTGATTTCAGCTCAAGTGATGATCTCACAGTTGGTGGGATTGAGCCCTGCATCAGCCTCTGTGCTGACAGCATGGAGCCTGCTTGGGATTCTCCCTCTCTCTCTGCCACCACCATGTTCACACACTATCTTTCTCTTTCAAAATAAATAAATAACTGTTTATAGAAATAAAGGAGAGTTGGGGATGGCAAAGCATGTCTGATGGTGAAGGGAAGAACAGAATTCCTGGAGGAGGGCTGTGTAATCAGATCTAGGATTGAGTGTTGCTGAATTATATAGCCTTTCTCTGCAATCCACAAGGCATATTATTCCTTGCCACTGTCAGAGTGGCAATAATGGCATTTGGAATATTCATTTTCATTATGTCTACTGGTCTAAGAACAAAGATTTTAATGGCTTCCCTTCTTACTATTTCCAGAGTTTGCCCCCAAACTCAAATTCTTTCTATTTATGCTACAGGCTAAAACTATATATAGAAAAACAAATATATTATATACAAATCCAGGAAATGATGAGGTACAGTCTGGCCGTCATTTTACTTTCGGCAAAAAAAAAACAAAAAACAAAAAAATATTTTGGATGTTAACAATTTACTAAATTCAGGGGTCACTCTGGGACTAAGGTATAACTCTCCAACTTTTATGTGTTAGTGTAAACTGAAAAGCTTTATTGCTAGTTAAAAGAAAATTTAGACAGGAGAATATAGGTAGAATGAGTGGAGTTGGGGGTGGTACTGAAGGGATGAGAGAATCCAAGGAAAACTCTTTGTTGCTGAAATGTGTAAAGATAACAGCTTCAGGTTTTGTTGTTATTGTTGTTGCTTTAAAGAGGGCGAAAGGAGATGAACCTCAACTTCTGTCCCTCTTGCCTAAGATTTCTGGGTTCTAGGAATCTATCTTATTTTCATGGTGCCCTTTCAATTTTCCTTTTCCCTTGATGCTAGCCTAGGTCTTGGCCCATGTTTCTTGTATTACACAGTTATTAGGCAACATACTGTGGGCTCAGGTTTCTGTCTCTCAGCTGATACAAGAATGCAGGAAGCAAAGAAGTATGTGGAGCAAAGTAGGTAGGAAAGCAAGAGCTTAGAACTCAGATCAAACAGAGTTTGAATTTCTTTTCATTCATTTAATCATGTTACAAGGGCAAATTAATTCATATATCTGAGCTTCCTTTTATGTTTTGGCTGCTAAATGAGATTAGCTGAATAAAACAGCACAGAGTCTGGCACATAACAAGCGCTCATCAATCGTTGTGGGAGGCAATATATGAATAAAGTAATTACTGCTATTACATTATTATAATTATTATTTAGATATTATTCAATCTAATCTTTCATCCAATTAAGCAATCTCCTCTACATCTTAACTTCTAGATGACTATCCAGTCTTTTTCTGTTTTATTTTTGACAATTTACAGTACAATTTACTCCATTCAACTTATACTCTTTGATTTTGCCCTGTCTTGCTCAATAGGATATATATATATATATATATATATATATATATATATATCCACATACATCCATATATATACATGTCTATATAATTCCATATGTATTCATGTATATCCATATCCACATATGGATATATATTCATATTTATCTTAAAACACATACACTTTCACATTTATTTAGCACCATGAGTGTGCTTGGGAATGAGTTGGATTCTAGAGTTATAAGAAATGAGCCAGATACGATATCTATAAGGGCTTGCAAAATAGTAGTCAGAAAGATATCTGTGAGTATTATAAACACTAGGATAGGGTATAATAGAAAGACAAATACTGTATGATACACATAGGAGGTATCTAAAATAGTCAAACTCATAACAGAGAATACAATAGTGGTTGCCAGGTGTTTGGGGGGTGTGGGAAGTGAGGAGCTGCTGTTCAGGGGACGTAAAGTTTTAGTCATTCTAGATGAATAAGTTCCAGAGATCTACTGTACAACAGAGGGCCTATACTTTACCATATGGGATTGTGCACTTCGAAATTTGTTAAAAGGGTAAATCTCACGTTAAGTACACTTACCACAGAAAAATAAAAATAAATAAAATCTCCCCTTAAAAAAAAAGATAGGAGAGCTCACTTAACCCAAAGTAGTTCTTAATGCATGTGATGATTAAATTGCATCTTGAAAGATGATAAGGATTACCCCAAGGATACTGAGTCAAGAGTGAAGATTGGAACAGAGGAAGGAGAAATCCCAACAGAGGGTACACTGTGGGTAAAGACATGAGGAACGGAGACACTCTGGAGTGACAAGGTAGTTTGTTTCTGTTTGTGACTCCAGGGTAAGAGGGACAGAGAGAGTGGGCACAGATGAGGCCGGGAGATTAAGAGGAATCTTACCCCACGGGAATGTGTATGTCGTACTGATGAATTTGAACACTTTCACCTAAAGCAACAGAGAGCCACAGACTGATTTTAAGATGGAAATTTTTGTGTTAAAATTTCAAAATATCATTTTGTACTTGTGTAAAATGAATTGGAGAGTGGGCGCTATTAAAGGCAGGGAAACATCTAATCACTTAGAAGTGTGCTGAAGTGATTCTGGCACCATCTCAGTTCTTCAGATAATGATTTCTATTGTTTTCAGTATGCTCACCATGCCACATGAGCTTTCATGATTTTTTAAGCAATTAAATCATACTTTTCACTTATAAGCATGCAGTGGTCAACTAAAACCCTAAGTAGTTTTCATATAATCAGCTCATTGAAGACTCACTATTCTCTACTATAGCAGCTGAGTTCAACATACAGCAATATAATCTCTTAATTTTAGCCCATTGTTCCCACCATAAAAATCTATTTTTCTTTAATTCCCTTTGGAGTTTAGGATGCTTAAAATTTCCAGAGTGACATCATTGCAATATGCCCTTTTAAATCACTATCATGCAACTGTTACTTTAGCATTTGATTGAGTCAAGAGGCTGTTACCATGCAGATTAATGCAGCTAAATGTGGCAGAAAAAGACTGGAATTCAGATCCTCTGACCCAGTTCCTGGATGTCATCAACCACGTAATAGCTATTACTCAGTGTGCATTCCTGCCCAGACAAATTATGTAACAAACACAGCTAATCTTCATATTGTAAGCCAAAAAGAACTGGGTTTTGAAAGTACGTGAATATATACTATGGAGATTTAAAATGTCACACATTTTCCCAAGAAATTTCTTTTTTTAAATGCAATGAATCTATCTTTCCGATTCAATGGGAAAATATTAGGTTCATTAGTAATTATTTGAATAAGGTCAAATCTGTCAGAAAAGAAGGAATTTAAGAACAAAAACTAGTAAAGAAAGAGCAGTAGAAATGCAATACTGACCAAATTCACTCCAAGATGCCTCTTACTACATTATCTATTCATAATAAAACATGTTCTAGACCTGTTATATGTAGAGAACACATGAATTTGAATTTTAATATCCAATGGCCATAAGTTTTTTAAAAATATTTATTTATTTATTTTGAGAGAGAGAGAGAGAGAGAGAGAGAGAGCAGGGGAAGGGCAGAGAGAGAGGGAGGGAAAGAATCCCAAGCAGGGTCCAGCTCAGCACAGAGCTCTGACATGGAGCCTCATCTTATGACTGTAAGATCATGACCTGAGTCGAAATCAAGAATCAGAGCCTTAAACGACTGAGCCTGGCCATAGGTTTTTAAATTATATTACCCAAGCTCATAAGCATATTAAAAAAAATGTTTTGAAAAAAAAAAAGAATTGTCATCTTTTACAGATTTCCAGCATTTTACAATGTAGAGAGCTGTAAAACGAAGTGTGTCTTAATGGGTGACTAAATTGATGCATGGCTAGTTTTCATCTGGATGAGTAGCATCTAATGGTTTTCATTAGAAGTATAACAGCAGTAACAAAGGGAGGATTATAAGGTTGTTATTTTTCTCCTACCTCCCCATTCTTGCTACTCTAATAATCACATGTGCCCATCATCCCAACAAAATAAAAAGTATTATACTGGAACTTTAAAGACCATCAGACCAACTGGCAAAACATCTCCTGGCATGACCATTAGTCTTACCCACAGGGAGACCAACTGCATGCAGCAATGTAGGGCATCAGCAATGTTTTTGAAATAATTTGATTTTTGATATTTCAAAAATTGTGAAGTAGTTTTCATGGCAAAATCATAACATTTTGTAATTTACAATTACTTTATAATTTAGGTTTGTTTTCTTTTTTTAAATTTTAAACCAAAGCAGGAAACCATAATCTTTTCAGTGCTTAGAACTGCAAAAAAAAAAAAAAAAAAAAAAAATCCTTTTGGCTCTGTTTCTTTTCCCTGTGATGCTATTTAAGTTATAAAAATAACTAAATTCGATTGCTACTTAAAATTACAAAGGAGTATATCAATTCCAAAATTATTTTCAGATTTTGTTAAGAATAATGCTCATAAGCTGAACTGAATATTCTATTTTGTGATTTTATGACCACCTATGAAGAAAATATGTCTGTTTCCTTTGTTTAATCCTGATTGACTGAATTATGACTTAATATTGGTGCTTTTTTTCTTTGACTTAGCCCTCTATTCATTTTTGTAGGTGGATTGACTATAATGGGCAGAGTAACTTCTCCTTGGAATTAGCAGTATTTACTATCTACAGACCTCTGTGATAATAAAGCCAAATCTCCAGATAGATATCATTGATTCCACAGAGGTGCATACCATTTCTTACATTTGGTTCTGTGTTCTGGGAATGTGGATTCCTTAATTAAAATCAGAATTTAGTATAAAAATATATTTTACTTGCTAATAGTGGCATTTTCCAGGCAAAGCTCTTGTCAGCCTAGAAAATTCATAAATAGATGTCAAAATGATGGTTACATATGTAACTGTGTTCCTAGATCAATATGATTTCCTAAGGGTTCAAAGCAATATCTGAGAGATGACAAGAACAGAACCCAAGTCATAACAACATTTAAGGGCAGGGTTACAAAGTTGTTCCACAGAATGTAGTTCATTTGTATTCAGAGTGCAACTATAGTGAACACCAGTGTGTCTGTTATTTAAATGTCTCAATCCTCAACTTCCAGCTACTGAGTTATCAAGCCCAAGAAGAAACATCAGAAATTGTTATTCAACGTTAAAAGATCATTAAATAGGTCTTCTAAATCTCAAATGAATCCTGATACTTGTTTTGATGCATCTTTAAATTACTTTTCCACTTCGATGCTTCTGCTTTTTTTTTTAAAGTCATATTGTGCTAGAAAGTTTATTTGGAAATGATAACATCTGGAGAAAGCATATAAATAAAGATTCTATGGAAGATTAACTTTTTGGGACACCAATATTATCTCAGAACTTAGCTGTAAAGCTATACTTTCAGCTTATAGAAGAAGTATAAAAATATTCAATATTTAGATTAATAACAAATATGTAGACTTCACATGTTACTGCTTATAATATATATATCAACCTAAATACTCCATATTTCATCTAACTGCAACCAAACTGATTTCTAGGAGGCTGAGTTAAAGAAATCAAATGTATTTTATGAGATGTATTCTCTCACAGAATGAGCTGCCAACAGGTAAGAGCCAGAGATGGAAATCAGCAGTGGACATTTTTCTGACACTGATAAATTGAATTTAATTTTACAGTCCATATATAAGGGATACGTTTTCTTTTAGGAACACTTGGAAATTGTGACTCTCACTACCATAGCTCGGAATTAAGTTTTTCCACATTGGTGTCAAGTGTTTTTCATCCTGAGGTATGAAAATGAACATTTGTTCTCCAGTTTAAAAATGGCCCACTGTTCTTTTAAAACTTAGAAAAAAGATTTCCACATATTTTTTACCCTGTTCAAGATTTCCCCATGCTCTAACCACAACTTACATTCTCAGTCACATTGCTCCTAAAGAGTAGAATCAAAAGTAAATATTGTCTGATATTTAGATAAATCTCATAACTTTTTATCTCTTTGCCTAATGATGTTCACTCTGATCTTTCCCTGAATTTCAAGAGCACAGCATCCATCCAACAATGGCAGATACACACTTTTCAAGTGCACTGGGGCATTTTCCATGATACCCCATATGATAGGCTGTAAAACAGCCTCAGGAAATACATTTAAAAGGATTGAAATCATACAAAGTATGTTCTCTAACCACAATGGAATAAAACAAAAAATCAATAACAAAAGGAAACTTTGTAAATTCACAAATATGTGAAAAGTAAAAAACAATCTTAAAAGAACAATAGAGCAAAGAAGAAATCGAGAGGAAATTAGAACATACATTGAGATGAATGAAAATGAACACAAAACATACTAAAACTATGAAATAGAGGTCTGCATTACATGGAGGGAATTTGATAGCTGTGAAGCCCTGTATTAAATATGTGTGTGTGTGTGTGCGTGTGTATATATATAGTTTTCTATATATGTATATATACACACACGTATATAGTTTTTTTATTGCTACTGTAACAAATCAATGCAACTTTAGTGGATTAAATCAACACAAATTATCTTACAGTTCTGTAGGTTGGAAGTCTTATTAAGCTAAAATCAAGGTATCAGTGAACTATATTCCTTTCTGAATTCTCTGTAGGAGAGAATTTCTTTCTTTATCCTTTTCTAGCCACTGAAGGAACCATATTCGATGGCTCATGTCCCTCTTTCTTCATCTTTAAAACTAGCAACGGTGGATCCAGCTCTTTTCACATCCCATCACTCTGACCTCCTCTTCTGCCACCATCTTCCATTCGTAAGGACTTCTGTGGTTTTATTAGGCTCACTCCACAACCCAGGATAATTTCTCTATTTAAGATAACTCATTAGCAACCTTAATTCCATCTGCAACTTTAATTCCCCTTAACTGTGTTGCCTGACGTATTTATAGGTGTCAGCAATTGCATGTGGACATCTTTGGAGATAGAATATTGGTCACCCATGTAATGTACTTTGAAAACATCATAATAATTGAATGAACCAGTCACAAAGAATCACACATTTAATGTTTCCATTTCTATGAAATATCCAGAATAGACAATTCTATAGAAACAGAATGTATATTTAGGCAGTTGCCTAAGCTGGGGTGGGGGCTACAGGCGTGGGGGTAGGGGATATTCGAAGAGTGATTGCTAATGGGTACGAAATTTCTTCTTGGAGTGATGACAATACACTAAAATCGATTGTAGTGTTAATTACCCAACTCTGAATATATAAATATAAAGTTTCCGTGAGGGTACAACAGCATGTCAGTACATGTTTTTATTTTTTTTTTAATTTTGAGATTAACATATTTTTAAAGCTTATTTATTTATTTGGGAGGTATGGGCAGAGAGAGAGGGAGAGAGAATCCCAAGCAGGCTCCGCACTGTCAGCATAGAGCCTGACTTGGGGTTCGACCCCACAAACCATGAAATCATAACCTGCGCCGAAACCAAGAGTCAGTCGCTTAACCAACTGAGGCACCTGGGTGCCCCGAGTTAAACATATTTTTAATATTAGATCCTTACAAATTTAATTTTCTTAAAGTTATTAAAGGCATTGCAGGTATTTGCTTGTTTTTAAAAATACAATTCTTTTATTGAGACAATTTTAGATGTACATGCTCTTATAAGATACAATACAGAGTGATCCTGTGTATAGAGTTTGCCTCAGTACTAACGCACAAAACTTTAATACAAGTCATAATCAGGATTTTGATATTAAGACAGTCAAGGTATAATCAAAAATTTTATAGTATGCCCTTATTATCCTATTGATTTTTATAGTGTCTGAGTGAAATTTCCTGTTTCATTACTGATATGGTTAATTTGTGTCTTTTCTTCTTTCTTTTCAGTCTTGCTGGGAGTTTGCCAATTTTATTAATATTTTTGAGGAATAAGCCTTTAATTTCATTGATTTTTCTTCTTTTTTGTTTTTAATTTCATTGATATCTACTCTTGTTATTCTTTAAGTAATCTCTATGCCCAAAGTGGGTCTTGAACCCATGACCCTGAGATCAAGAGTTGCATACATTTCTGACTGACCCAGACAGGTGCCACAATGTCTACTTTTAGTTTTTATTAAGTCTTTCTATTTTGGGGGTTTATTTTGCTCTTCTTTTTCTAGATTCTTTAGCATGGATGATTGTGACTTTACCTCTTTTCCATTATATTTTTAGTGTTATAAATATTTTTCTCAGCACTACTTTAGCTGTGTCCCAAAAATTCTGGTGTATCATATTTTTGTTTTCATTCCATTTGATGTCCCCTTAATCTGGCTATGGACACATGAAAAGCAGCAAGAACATGATGCCCATCTCTTCCTCGTCCCCCTTTACCTGTTACCTCTTTCCTGCTATTTCTCCTATGCCATTATTCCACCTCACCTCCCACCCCTAAAGCTCTTCTTGCTGCTTCTCCCTCTTTTCTCTGTTGCATTCCTTTTTCTTTTCTTTTATCTCTTCTAAGATAAAACATAAAGAAGAGAAACAAAAACAGTATGATTAAAGTAATGCCTCTTCTCTCTTCTACTCCAATGCATCCTCCTTAGGGTTACAAAGCCATCTTTCCCACTTTTAACATGATCATTTAACTTCCCAACTTAAAATCATTCTGTAACTCTGCATTTCTTAAAAACACTGTCCCAAATCTTTACTGTTGTGTACCAGGCTCTGCATGTATTGAAATAATATGTTTGTGCATCTATATTCCTGACTAAACTGAGAGTCTCACAGGACAGAAACTGATTGGGGAGGGTGTATGTGTGCACATATTTATGAGTTTATCTTCCGTCTGTGTTCTCAGCATTTAATTTAGTGCCAAGTACCAAGAAGAGTTATAATAAATGATTGTTGAGTAAAGCAGTTTATAGAAGTTGTGTCTCACTTTTAGCAATATGTTCTCTTGACTGTAAAGATGGAAAGCTCTTAGTTCACTGGCATGCTGAAGTTTAACAAAGAATAAAATAAGCCCCTCCTTGACCTCTGCCCCAAAATAATAGTTACAAAATTTAACAGGGGTATTCTGGATAAAAAGATCTGTCTTTGTTGTATTATTATGAGGACTAATTCTAATGGCAAAATGTTCTTAAAAGCAGGCGACAAGGCCAGCAGTCTTGCAGAGCTGTGTAGACATAGATGCTCAAGTGGGTGGATTTTGATTCCTTTTAAATTGAGAGTCAGCTGGGGTGCCTGGGAGGCTCAGTAGGTTAAGTGTCTGACTCTTGATTTCAGCTCAGGTCTTAGCTCAGGTTCATGGGATTGAGCCCCACATCAGGCTCTGTGCTGAGAATGTGGAACCTGCTTGAGATTCTCTCTCTCTCCCTCTCTGCCCTTCCCCTGCTTGTTTTCTCTCTCTCTCTCTCTCTCTCTCTCTGTCGTAAAATAAATAAATAAACATTTATAAATAAATAAATAAATAAAATGAGGGTCAGTTGCTTATTTGTGTCGCATTAGGTCTTTTCACCTAGAAAAGGCCTTATAAATAATAAGTCCATATTTTGTTTTAAATAATTTTAAAGTATTGTTAACACTTAATATGCTTACATTAAGGGTAATTTTCACATAATGCATGGTGAATATTTTCTAAAATTTTCTTATATTTTAAGCTTCACAAATTTTACACTAGTGAGCATTCGCAACCTTGGCACGTGGTCTTTTCTTTTTTGCAAAAATGTAGAACTTATTTGGGAGGAGAAATTGAGAGTCAACCACCACATCAAATCTGAGTCTCCACTCATGCATAGGTTAT
This sequence comes from Cryptoprocta ferox, assembly GCA_028646485.1. NCBI lineage: Eukaryota > Metazoa > Chordata > Mammalia > Carnivora > Eupleridae > Cryptoprocta > Cryptoprocta ferox. The sequence goes on along the minus strand of CM053578.1, from coordinate 63,311,195 downwards.
ACAGGCCACCATGAAACTCTGTATACCTAGTGCTTATTCTCAATTGTTTAAAAGGATGCTAGATGGTCAAAGATAAATATTGATCAATATGTGTGGTTGTTCCATTCACAAACAAGAGAGGTAGGATTTAATGTTAAATTAATTATGTCAGTGGAAACTTTTGCATGCTGACAGAAAATGGCACATGAAATTCAAAGAACAATTATAAATTATTTTCTGCAGACTTCAGTGCACACTAGAAAAAATCTAGCGAACACATCTGTAAACTATCTGTTCATGATTCTTTCCCCTCTCTTCTTCAGTTCACAGTTCAAAGTCTTCCTCTGCCAAATCCTGTGAAGTAATAGAGAACAGGTTTGTCTTAATTATGTGGTTTGATAATGGAACACTTGTTTGAAGCCAATTTCTGCCCTTGAATAATTAATTTTATGATAATTATTGTTTCTATATTTCTCTTGTAAAACCACATCGAGTATTATTCTGGGTACATTTATATCAGAAAGTCTTCTAAAAGCTGGTGGGAATACAAAGAAGAATACATGAAGAATAGAAAGGTTGTGTTAAAAATATGGTATTGATTTATTCAAACAGATGAAAAGAACTAAATCTTTTCAGCTAGGCCAACTAATGAGTAAGAGGGAAGAGGGCTAAAAGAATTTGAAGGGTGTGAACAAAAAACATGAACAACAAATGTTTAGCATTATGCAAATGTTCACTGGGTAAAACAGCAACACGCAGGGTAAATTCTGGTTCTAATAAAATGATAGCTAGACAAAAACATTGTCATTGGACGGAAAATTAATCGCTCGAATTGTTTAAACTTAGCAAATAAAAAATGTCAAATGTTTGAGCAGCTATGAGGCTATATTAAGAGGCCATATATGGAGATCTAATGAATAATGCAAATCAAACCAAAAGTTTTCAAACATCACCTTTCACCATCTCATGAAAGTCTGACTCAAAGATGCTGAAAATGTCATTATATCTGATTTTATATTTCATTCTGGTTAGACTGTTCAGGGTCCTGAGACTCGGCACAAAAGCAGCAGGTTGAAAAGCACCTACACCATATGTGAAGGAGCTTCATTGGCTAAACTTACAGCACCTGCCAGGGGGACATGGGTCTGTGGGAATTCTCTCCAGGGCTGAAGGCATAGGCAGGCAACATTTTTGCACTTTCCCTGTACCTCGTTAGCACCACCCTTGCACTCTCCTGCTGCTGGGATCCAGTCCTCGAGGCCAAAGGCACATGAAAAGGTCATGTTCAACACCACTAATCCTTAGGAAATGCAAATCAGAATCACAATGAGATACGACCTCATACCAGTCAGAATGATTATTATCAAAGAGACAATAACAAGCGTTGTCAAGGCTGTGGAGAAAAGAAAAACCCTGCACACTGTTGCTGGGAATGTAGATTGGTAGAACCACTGTGGAAAACAGTATAGAATTTCTGCAAAAAACTAAAAATAGAACTTCCATATGATTCAGTACTTCCACTTTGTGTGTTTATCTGAAGGAAATAGAAACACTCATTTGAAAAAATGTATGTGTCCTTATGTTCATTGCAGCATTATTCACAATAGCCAAATATAGAAACAACCGAAGTGTCCATTGATGAATGAATGACTAAAGAAGATGTGATGTATATATACACGATGGAACACTACCCAGACAGAAAAAAGAATGAACTCTTGCTGTTTGTGACAACATGGATGAAATCTGAAGGTATTACCCTAAGTGCAATAAGTCAGACAGAGAAAGACAAATACCTTATAATTTCACTTATATGTTGAATCTAAAAAACAAAGGAAACATCCAAAAAACAAAGCCCACAGATGCAGAGAACAGATTTGGCAGTTGCCAATGGGAGGGGCCATTGGGAATGGGTGAAATGGGAGATGGGGTTCAAGAGATACTAACTTCCAGTCATAAAATAAATAAGTCACAGAGAAGTAAAAGTACAGCATGGTGACTCGAGTCAACAATACTGCATTGCATATCACATAAGTTTATATGGTGATCGTGGGACACTAGACTTACTATGGTGGCCATTTTGAAGTGTAGATAAATATCAAATCATGTTGCACACCTGCAATTCATATTATGTGTCAGTTGTAACTCAATAAAAACAATTCAGATATTTTAAAAATCATCTCAATTTCAGAGCACTGACTATTCAGTTCTGAGCATGGAAGCTTGAAAATCAAGAAAGAGGAAAATAAGGCATTTCAGTTCAGTGATTTTAGTTTAATATTTAATGAGTGTTGGGAGAAAAGAACAATGTTGAGCAGAGAGGGGGTTGTAAAGAAAACAAAGTAACCCTTGCTCGATAGTAGTTTATCAAAAAGTAGTCATAAAACATATTCACAAAACTATGATGGAGTGATTAAAGCAGTATGCATGACAGAAATACCAGTTCTCCATAGGAAAAGTAATTAGCTCATAGCTGAGGCTGAATATTTCAAGCACACAAAAGTACAAATGGAAGGAGAGACATTCTAGATGGAGAAAACGGGGTCGAGTACTCACAGGTCATGAGCAATTTCACAGTGGTTCATGGGCATTATGGCTGCAACACAGCCAGTGCTAAATCTAGATCCTGGCCAGATTGTGGGACATTCAGCAAGGATAGAGGTGTGGGTTTTATTCCATAGGAAAATCAGTGGAGTTTCTTAACAGGAGAGTGGCACATGAAGTAAATGCTTTCATTAATTTCTCAGAAACACAAAGGAACAGTTAAACTGGGTAAAAATGTAGTCATGAAGGTCACTTCATAATCTTAAATTACTGCAGAATCTTGAAATAATCAGAAACTGAAGTATGAGTCTGGGAGCAGAAATGGAAAAGAAAGAAGGAAAGAAGGAAATCTTTGAGTATACTACAGTATGTTCCTAAAATTTTACCCTGGTGATGCATTTTAATACCACTTCACTTAAATTGGGGATATACCAGTAAATTTCATTACTTAAATTAGTGATAATATTTAGAAGTAAAATATATTCATGCACAATGTTACGCAGATGTCTTAGATGTAATCATTTTTAACAGTTCAATATATGGTAGTTTAGCAAACGTGCTTTACATTTAATAATGTATTTTTAAATTGCCATTAAGAATCAGTATTTACTTAAATTAGAATGTGAAGGAAGGAGTTAAAGGTCTAAAGTAAGTAGGAGTAAATATAATTTCATCATCGTGAATCAGTGAAGATAAAATCAACAGGTAGCTATTGAAGAATTACTTCATACTACTTTTTGAGAATAAATAGTATACCTGTAAACAAACAATCTAGATTTTAAAAATGGTTTCTAAGAAACTAAAGATTTCACAAATGAATAAAAATTAAAAATTGAATAAAAATTACTCATAATAAGTGCAACAATTTATGTTATGTCACTGAAAGGGAAAGTTAAAGCCTCACCTATAGAGAAACCCTGAAAAATAAGTGATGTTAGACAAGTTAGTATTATTTTCTTATTTAAATATTTCTCAGCAGAACTATTTATTCTCCAATAAATACTGTTTTTCACTATTTTCTTAAATCATTATGCTGTGCTATGTGCATATAACTTGAGATTTCGGTGTGTGTAGTATTTGGGCATTGGACTAAGTAACTGGATTTTTACTGGACGGTGGACTGATGTTTTTTTTTATAGTCTTTATTTTTCCCATTGGTTTCTCTTTCTCATTTCTGCTTGTGCTGTTCTCCTAATTAAACCATCATGTGACACTGCTAGCCAAATAGATAGAGATTTCTTTCAATCTTTTGTGTTGGTCCTCTTTGTTTCATTCATTGTTGCTGAGTACTAAGAAACTGCTTCCTTGGCCACCAGACACTTTCTCCTTGGTGTGTTCCCTCCCATTACACTTGGGAGTCATATTAGGAGAAATATGTAAAACCATGATGGGCCCCATTGGGGATATTCATGAGAACTAGGAGATAAAATTCTTTGGAAATCCTAGCAACACCACTGAACCTCCTTTTAACAAAAGTTATACTTATATGCCATTTTGAAATTTATTCTTTAATAACATCAAAGGAATAAACTTTTGTTTTTCTTGTTAATAGTCATATTACTATTTCTTAAAATTTTCTCAACAAAATTGTTTTCACAAGTCATTCTTGGGAATTAGATGATGACAGAACTGGGCCTAGATGCTAAGTCACTTCATATTCAATCTGGTTCTGTTTACTTAACTGAGAGTCACTTTTCCTTTTTGTGTCTGCTTCTTCAGTGAAGAAAGGAGCAGATCATCTGTAAGTGCTCCATCCATTCTTTATTTCTAAGAATTATAATGAAGGTTTGGAACCCAACTGCCAATCACTTTGAAAATATGCTTAGACGAGATAATGTTGAGCATGAGACCATGAATGTTGCTTTAGATAAATTATTTAGCTCCCTATGGAGATCAAAATGGTAACTTTATTTTTATGATTACTCCTTGAGAAATGGTGCATTTAGTCTGAACACAAGGTTTCAGAATGATATAATTGTTAAAAATATATCAAGGATTAATGTGATCCTCATATAATTTTAAATGACTTTTGTTCTCATACTCATATTGAATAAAACAAAGAGAAAAATAAGTAATGAATAAAATCTTGGTTCTAAAGCATAAACTAGTTGGAAGTTAGTTGAATAATATTACATTTTTATTAGCTCATTCAATTGAGTCATTCCTCAAATATATTTTCTGAATAAAGTTTATATCTCAAAAAAATGAATTAGGTAATTTTTACTTTAAGTTTTTTTATAAAATATTTTCAAATTTTAATTCCTATGGGATTTTTGAGAGGATCAAAATTTTCTTCTTTTCTTTTAATTTTTAATCCAAATATACACAGATAATTATGATTGGACCATATTGCTAAATAAATTTTAGTGCAAAGAATATGAGAATGCTAATTTAAAGGATATATGCACCTTTATGTTTAGTGCAGTCTCCTCTCCATTCCCCAGCAACCAGAGTGATCTCTTCATGGTCACTCAACAGTGCTAACACAGCCTTGAGGCACCATCTGAGCTTATATCATTCATGAGACAAGAATATACCTACTTGGCATCAGAAGTGGTCCATATTGATGGTCAATATAATCATAATCAATTGAGCAAACTCTGTAAAGAATCTGTTGGTAATAATAATCACAATCATTTGCATTAATAGACTTTAGTCCTCACAGGGATTCTTTAAAATGGGGGCTCTTCCCTTTTACAGAGGAGGAAACTGAGGTTTGAGAGGTTAGTCATCTGTCCAAGGTCACACAGTTCACATGTGATAGAACTGAGTTTTATCCCCTGTCTGCATGTTCCACAGTTCATGCTCTTACCCATCATGTGGTACTCATTTCACTATCACATCACATGGAAGATATACTCACTGGAGCACAGCCAGAAAAAAAGTTTTATACTGCATATGTTATTAAAATGTATCTTTTAGAGACCATTAAATAGTTTGCATCAAAACTGGTCTTAGGAAATTTCACTCTACTGTAACTTTATTTCAAGTTTATTTCAAGTGTGAATTTTAAGAAAAGGGCAATTTTGTGTTTGTGTCTTTATCTCCAATGTATTTTGGCACTTATGACACAGTATGATCCTAAATTCCTTTAAGAATAAAATAGAACTGGTTTTTTTCAAACATACTCATCCGTTCTCATTTTATTACTGTTCTGTACTTCAAACGCACTTACAGTTACCATTAAATCCCATAATTTCCATCCACAACATCTGGATAAATGCACATAGATTCTATGCCAAAGAGCCATAGTACCTGAAAAAAATACTCTTGGCATTCATTAAGCTTTTCCGTTTCTTTAAAATTAGGCTTTACTCCTCTGGTAAGCAGAGATGAAAGCATGTAATTAGCTAATTTTTTTTTCTACTCAATGTTATATTTGCTATTTTATTTTCTATGCCAATTCCTCCCCCAACACATCTGTTGCTTCTCCTTGGGATAGAGAAGCTTCTCATCCTAATGATACTTAAGGACTCCTTATTTTCCTTTATTGTGTATAAAGAAGCATACGTTCAATTTTCCTCCATGCTTTACTGATATTCTTTTTTTTAAGGATTTCACACTAGTACTTGGATAGGATATGTTTTTGCAAAGTATACTATTTTGTGATAAGTTTTATATTTTGTTTCTTGTGGGGAATAAGCTTAGGAATTTCCTGGGCTTGCACCAATGGGTTAACAAGGCATAATGAAATAGAAAGCCACAGGATAAATGCATCAAGATTAGGTAAACAAGATTAGGTAAACAGGGCAAAGGCCCCCAGTATAGGACAAAGGTATAGGAATAGGGAATCTCAGGATGAAAACAAGCAAGATGAGGTAAACAAGATTGGTATGCGGGGCTAAAATGCCTCCCAAATTAGTACAATAGCAGAAAGCTGCTTTCACAGGAGGGAAGGACTAAAATAGGTAAACAGGTAAACAGAGCTATAGACCACAGCAGGACAAAGTTGCCCTGAGTGTAGCTAATTAGCAAAAAGGTGCCTTATTGATCCTGAGGGAGCATGCTCTGTCTGTCTTGTCTCTTAGGCTAGCTAAAATAAACAGACGAGGCACCTCATGCCTGCCATAGTAAACAATCATCTTCCCTGTACCAGGACTTTGTTTTGTATTTACCCAAACCCCTACCCCTGCATATCTTCAAAACCCCCTTTTCCTTCACGTCCATGAGTTAATGTTCATGATTTCATTGTCTCTTTGTGTACATCCATCACACTTGTAATCCTTCTGACCCTAATAAAAATGGAGCAAGGACCCTTACTCAGGGCTCTTGTCTCCTCCAGGACATTAATTCCTCTTGCATTTTAATCCTGCATCTGCTCTCTTGCTGGACAAGAGAAAACTCCAGACCCAAAGTCTACAATAGTTTCTTAGTTGAAAACTCCGGGTCCACAATGATCAAGAAGGACATATAAATATTGTCTCCCATAGATGTACTTGCCAGTATAACGTGCCTGAGAAATAAAACTAAATATTTGACAAGTTAGAAATTTTTATCACTTGAGAACATTCTTTCTGATGGTTACAATAACCTTGGATGTCAGAATTATTCACTGACCTCTAAATGATGCATAATTGTGGAGCTCTTTAGTAAAACTGGAAGGGACAGAATTATATTTGTCATTAAACTCCATGAACATTTTGCTAACATAGATTTATTGGCTTTCAACCCTCTTTCCCCCAGCTCTTTATTAGAAAAAATCTAGGGAGAGTACAGAATAGAATTTTCACCTTGCTTACCAAACTCTTATTTTAGTAACAAACCTGTACCTGAATTTCAATTACAGATACTGTTGGAAAGCAGTGTTTATTTCTGCATTGTGAACTATGAGTATTAAGGATTTTAGTTATTAAATGTTAGCTTCTAACATAGCTTACTTTGTATTAAGCTGTTTGGGGGACAGGGGAGATTAACTCTGTGATTTAATTAAATCTATCTGTGTTTAAAAGCAGATTGGGGCACCTGGGTGGCACAGTTGGTTAAGTGTCTGACCTCAGCTCAGATCATGATCTCACAGTTTATTAGTTTGAGCCCTGCATCAGGCACTCTGCTGTCAGCACAGACCCCACTTTGGATCCTCTATCCCCTTCTCCCTCTGCCCCTCCCCTGCTTGCATTCTCTCTCTGTATTAAAAAAAAAAAAAAAAGAAGAAGTCTTTAAAAAAAATAAAAGCAGAATCCGACCTATAATTACAGAGAACAAACTGATGGTTGCCAGCGGGGAGAAGGGTGGAGAGGTGGGTAAAATGGGTGAATGTGTGGGCCATATAGTCTTCTAGTTATGGAATAAATAAGCCACAGGAATAAAAAGCACAGTGTAAGCAATATAGTCAATGATACCGCCTTAGCATTGTACAATGGCAGATGGTAGCTACACTTGTGAGCATAGCATAATGTATAGAGAAGTTGAGTCACTATGTTGTACACCTGAAACTAATGTAACATAGCATCAGCTATAATCAAAGTAAATCTCTAAAAAATAAGTAACTAAACAAATCTATGCATTTGAAGGGGGTAAATTTTATGCTTCAAGGAGACAGAGATTTTCTTATACCTCCATTCCCCCACCCTAACATTTTCCTTATAATTCTTTTCATCAGCACTAGAAAAGTGATGATTTTATTTTAATAATTGGAAATTGATTTTAACAGTACTGATGATGAGTGACAGGGGATGAGAATTATCATTCAATTCATTTGTTGATTTGGTTCATTCAGACATTAGTCTACGTGAAAGGAAATAATAAAAACTTGATTTTCAACATTTTGCTTTGGATAACAACACACCACACAACATATCTGGATTTCAGATTTGAGGCATAATTAAACCATGAGCTAATTTGTCAATCAATAAAGCAGTTAAAACTATGAAAGAAAATTAATTTTATATTACTTTTATTTATACTATTTCCAGTTCTCCTAATTCCACTGTATAGTAGATTCAAGTTTTTGTCATATACATTTTGCTTGAAGGACTTGTAACATTCTTGTTGCAGAGATTTAGTTTAAACTCTTGGGTTTTTTTTTTTTTTTGACCTGAAAAAGTCTATATCTCTTTTATATTTAAGTTGTTTATGCTAGAGTATTTTTTCCTTTAAGAATTTTAATGAACTTTTATTTTTTTATGTTTATTTTTGAGAGAGAGAGAGACAGAGTGTGAGAAAGGGAGGAGCAGAGAGAGAGGGAGACACAGAATCTGAAGTAGGCTCCAGGCTCTGAGTTGTCAGCACAGAGCCCCATGCAAGGCTCTAACCCACAATGGTGAGATCATGACCTGAGCCGAAGTCAGATGCTTAACTGACTGAGTCACCCAAGCGCCCCATCCTTTTAGGCATTTTAAAGATGTCACTTGATGATCTTCTGGCTTTAATAACTTCTGACGTAAATTCTTGAGAAGTCTGGAGTAATTTATTTATTATTTTTAAAATTTTAAAATGTTTATTTATTTGAGAGAGAAAGACAGAGAGACAGAGAGTGAGCAGGGGAGAGGCAGAGAGAGAGGGAAACACAAAATCTGAAACAGGCTTCAGGCTCTGAGCTGTCAGCACAGAGCCTGACTCAGGGCTCGAACTCATGAGCCATAAGATCATGACCTGAGGCAAAGTTGGCTGCTTAACCGACTGAACCACCCAGGTGCCCCTGGTTTTCAGCACTTTGAATATATTTGTTTTATTTAATATTTATTCCACTTGGTGTTCTGTGAATTTTTTAATCTGTGGTTTCATGTCTTTCAATATTTTTGGAAAATTCTCACTTGTTAACTTACAATACGTTCCACGTTTTTTCTCTTTTGTGATTCCTATTACACGAATATTAGATTGATATTGTCCCAAGTTTTTTCAAGGTTTTTATGATTTTTTAATTCATTATAATTTAGCATAGTTAATTTCTATTGAACTATTTTCATCTTTACTCATTCCTCTTTCTTTGGCTCTCTTAAGTCTATTAATAAGCCTGTCAAAAACATTTTTCTTATCTCAGTTACTGTGTTTATTACATCAAGTATTTCCCTTTGATTCTTTTTACAGGGTCATCCTAATAAAATTTAAAATCTGTTCTTATAATTTTTTTCTCTCTGATATAATACATGCATGTTTTCCACTTTTTTAACAAGAGCTTTCAAGAACATTAACCATAGTTAATTTATATTTTCTGTTTGATAGTTCCAACATCTGGGTCTTATACGAGTATAGTTCTATTAATTGCTTCTACTATATCTTAACAGTATATTGTTTTTCTTGTTTGATTGCTCTGCAATTATTGTTGAAAACTGGCCATTGTGTCTAAGACAGTACAACTTGAGATAAATATTGTCGATGTCTGAAAATGGACACGTATCTTTCTATGCTAGGTTCTTAATGTGGTGGTGTGAGTTAATTTAGTTACAGAATGAGGTGATTTTGGGTTTTGTTGTTATGATTTCACCTTTAGGTTTAGACTTTCTATATATTGACTCATCAGAGGTCTCTCCATGTTCTTGCCTTTTTCTCAACAGTACATTGATTCTGGTTATTACTCATATTTTAAAGGTCTGGTGATGGGAGGTGAAAGGTTCTCTCTTGTCTTGCTTTAATGTCAGTCTTAGGCAACCACTCTGCTCTGGGATGTTGGGATTTTCTTAGTGACCCTACCACTCCACCAGTTGCAGAGAACCTCTAAAGTTCTGACTTTGCTTGTTATCAAAGGCCTTTCTTTTTTACTCTTTCTTTCTCTAAGCTGCAATGGATTTCCACATGTTCCTGAAAGCTGCAAGGTTTTCCGCCCCTCCCTCAGTGGCATAAGGCTTTTGTCCAAGTGGAGGAAGGCAAAAATAATCTAGGTGGGGCTTTGTGTCTTTCCCATAATTGTTGCCACTTTCTTCACCAATACCTGATCAAACAGGAGGTAATCTTTAATTTCCCCACCTGACCCAAATCTTTCTCCCAAGCACCCAGAGATGGGAGTAGACAAAAGCTTGAATTAAGTACAATCTTCCCTTATGTCTACAGCTCCAAGGATTTTATACTGTTGTTATACTATCCAACAGCAACATTCAGAAGTTTGTTAAAATATTTAAGTGTTCTAACCAGTACTCACATCTTGTTTTTCTTTGGAGACACCTGTGTTTCCTTAGATTTGAGACTTCTTGATTTTCCTGACCTCCGTACTTTGATGGATTTAAGAAAATTTATGAATTGGTATATTTTCCAACTTGTCACTATGCTCTTTTAAGCTTTGACCATCCTAATACAAAACCAAAACCCTTCTCAATTGATTTTGAATATATGACTTCTAGGATAAAATAAAGTATATGACCTACACTGATAATTTGTTACATGTAACCCATAAATTTAAAGTATAAAATAGCTTTGAAGCATTATTAATCAACATAAATTTTCCTTGTCTTGAACATCCTAAGAGTTGCTAAATAAAAAGGGTAAAAATTAATGATGCAGAATATATTGGATTATTGAGCAAATAATTGGACCCATTTCATAGGTAGCCTTCACTGTTTGTTTGTATCATTAACTCAGTATATGAATGATGAGATCACTGTTTGATTTTTTTTAATCACAAAATTTGAGGTTGAAGAAAGACATAAATGCCTTTTCAGGGTCCTAAATTTTTTGAGATTATAATATAAAGTGGTGTGTTTAATGCATACTAATGATTTGAAATAATTATCCAATAGCAACAAACTTGCTTTAATTCAATTTTAAGCCATTAATCAAATAGGATGTTTTAAATTCATAAATTGTCATAATAAATTACAAGTTAGTTCTTTAGTCAGATACTAAAGTAATTTCAACTATTTTTTGGTTGAGTCATAAATAATTCAAATAACTTGTGTTTACAAAATATAGACATTATTCATTTATTTTACTGTAGAGAGAGAGAGAGCACACATGTGTGAGTTAGAGAGAGAAGCAGAGAGAGAGAGAGAGAATCCTAAGTAGGCTCCAAACCCAGTGCGGACCCCAATGCCAGGCCCAATCCCATGACCCTGGGATCGTGACTTGAGCTGAAATCCAGAGTCGGACATTCAACTGGGTGAGCCACCCAGACACCCTGACATTATTATTTAAAATATAATATAATTTTCAGCATTTAAAAATGTAAGCTTTGTAAAACTGTTCCATAGTTTCATTGTAATTTCAATCTAAACTGTATTGAAAAAATAGGAAATAAGACTTTGAAGAAATGATTCTCTCTTTAAAACATTTACAAGGTGACACAAACTGAGTAGACATAGATTTTGGATTAAGAAAAACATCTTTACGCTTTAATTTGACAGGGTTTTTTTAAAAACAAAGATTCATATAATGTCTTCTACGGCCAGGCAATGTGCTGGGTAAAAGTAGAGATAAATGTCAAAGAGATTGACACAGTCCTAAGAGATCAAGAAGCATAAGTATAAAATGGTTGGCCAAACACCAGAGACAAAGCCAGAAGCTAAACAGGCATAGATGAAAGAAAAAAAAAGCCTACTTTATTCATCTTTAAAAGCCCCTAAAAATCAACAAGAAAAGCTGAACAACATAATTAAAAATGTGCAAAGTGACATGAATATTATACCTAAAAGGAAAAAAATCATCCATTAAGCTTGCAAAACATATGCAACCTCACTTGTAATAAGAGAAATGGAAAATGAAGCTATAAGTTATTTTTCACCTGTCACAGTGGAAGGATTTAAAAAGTTGTTACAAGGAGGAAGAAAAAAACAAGCTCCCCCATACATTTTTGGTGGGAGAGTAAATTGATATAAAGTCTTTAGATATCATTTTGCCAATATCAATCAAAGAATAAAATGTATGTAAATACTTCCAGCAATTCATTTTACTCTTCAAGTGTCCAGGGTTACATGAATATGAATATATACTGAAGCATGTCTACTGATAATAATCAAGGTATCCGGAAACATATCAAATATCCATTAGTAAAGAACATTCATTACATTATATATACATAAAATAAAATAAGAATACATTGTGTAATATGCCAAATATGTCATCGTACATTCGTATAGGAGAATACTAGGCTACCAGGAAAGCAAATATTGTATTTATAGGAACTATCATGGAATTATCTCTAAGATATATTAAGTGGGATATGTAAATTGTAGAACATTATAGAAAATATGCTGCAAGTTTTATAACAATAAAAATGCATGTCAGTGTGCTTTTACACGTTTAAGCTAATTTATGTTTGTATTTGCATGAAACATTTTTGAAGGATCCAAAAGAAAACTAAATTAATTGTTATCTCCAGAAGGAATCTGGGGATTTAGGAAATATTGAGGAAAACTTTATTTTACCTCATGTAATCTCTCTCCCTTATCAAATATATGTTATACATAAAATTATAACCAAAGGAATTTCAGTAACAGAGGTAGGAGTGCCCTAGTTTGGGTAGTAATCTCAAGATGCAATTAAGAAATAAAACCAATGGGTGCCATTTGGATATGAGTAGTTAGAAAAAAAATATCTAAGATGCTACATGATTTTTGGCTTAGTATCTGCCTGGCCTAGAGATCAAAGTCTATCAAATTCTCTCACATTCGCAAATATTTATTTTCCTTTTATCCATTACCAATTTCTAAAGTTTCATTGACATAAATGACTTTATTTTTACTTTTTTATCTTTATTTGCACTTACAGAAATTCATCTCATTTACAATAACCAAATATTAATGAGAAGTCTGTGTGCCTATCTGACAGTGAACAGCATTATCCGTTGGCCCATAGGGGAGCCGCAGGACCAGATACTCTTCGGTACATTGTGGGTGGTAGAACTCAGGTGCCTTAGTGGATCTCAGTCTGAGCTGTGAATGAGAGTGGGGCTCCTCAAAGCAGATTCCTGGCCATATATCTATTTACATCTATTAGAATTTCTTTTGTTCATGAATTCATTACTTTTTAAAATATTCCTTTTTATAAAATTATTAGAAGATATATATTGTTAACATATTACAATCAACAAAATATTATTTCTTTTATATGTAAAATGTTTATAAAAATTAAACACACATCTTATACGTTAGCATGTGTTATAACTTACGACCTATATCCATCCCACCATATATCCTGCACAGAAAGTGACGGAACCAATGATGGACGTTTCTGTTCCTCACCGCTCGGGCATGTCTGTCTGAATCCACTTCTTCCAACTTGGCAAAGATCTTTTTTTTTTAAGTTCCAACATTAACTATTTTTAATTCATTAGTTTGGCACACTATGATAATAAGTAATATGGAACATATTCTATACCTTAAGGACTAGCCATAAAATTACAGACAGAGTACATTTCTAAAACAGTCCCTTCAGTGAGTCTGAGCCAACTGTGACTCACCTGAGCAAGGATTACCCACAGAATTTTCTTCTCACCCTCTTTTTCAGTATCTGACTTTACCAATCACTAAGGTATAGATAAAACGGCATGTCTTTATTTTTTCTCATTCAACTAGCATTTTTCTGAAAAAACTGTTTAATAATAAAGTTTTAAGTTTAGTTTCTAAACTAAAGTTTGAAAAAAGTTTGTTCTTTAAGGAAAGTCAGGGATAAATCTTTTAAAGTTTTAAATTATAATGCTGGGGATTTTTTTCTTTCTAAAATTTTCAGTTGTTACATAATGGATTCTTTCTGAATGGGGTATGACGAGTATCATGATGTGAATTATTCATCGCTTTCATGTTGGCTAATCTTGTAAATCTGTAGCATCTTATATAAGTTACAGTGAGCAAAGATTTGGTAGGATTTCCTAAACATAAACAGAAGGGAACATGAGGTATTTCAAAATGTTACAAATTTATGAAACTTTCTTTTTAAGAATTTAGCTAATTTCAGGACATAATCTGATAGTCCTTTAATAATTAAATATAGAATTACCATATGACTCAGTAATTCTACTCCTAGTTATATACCCCAAAAAATGAAAACACATGTCCATGTACACACACAAAAAACCTGTTCACCAATGTTCATAGCAGCATCATTTATAAAAGCTAAAAGGTGGAAACAACACAGCCACTATCAACTAAAAATGAAAAAACAAACTGCAGTATATCCATACAATGGACTTCCCTTTTATTTATCCATAAAAAGGAAGACATGTATGGTGATACATGATAAAACATGGACCAACCTTGAACACATGTTGCTAACTGAAAGAAGTCAATACAAAAGACCAAGTATCATATGATTCCATTCATACAAAAATCCATAATAGCAAAATCTGTATTCGTTGCCTAGGGCTGGGGAGTGAGGGAATAACAGCTAAAGGGGACAGGGTTTCTTTTGAGGTTGGGAAAATATTCTAAATTGACTGATGGTGGAGGGAATGATTACACGTATCAGTGAATATACTAAAAACATTGAATTGTATATTTTAAATGAGTGAATTGTATGGCATGTAAATTATATCTCAATAAAGCTATTTTTTAAATTAAAAAAAAAGAAAAGAAGAGTCTGACACTGGACCCATCAAGAGTGGTATATAGCTATTCAAAGTTTTATTAGGAACAGAATCTTCTGGTCATCCACCCCTTCTTACATGTGGTTTTGATCATTATGATCTCGATATGACTCCTTCACCTCTCTATCATGACCACACTCCAGTATGAAAAAGAAGCAAATAATATATAGCAACTATAACAGGAAAGCAAAAACTTACTCAGAAACTCTCATTGTTTTGCCTTTGGAGAAAGAAATAACGGCATCTTCAGCAGCAAGAGATGTGGGGAATTTGGTATCTTTGCCTGGATACTTTTCCACATCAAATAAAATCTGCAGAAATGTATGTTAGGAAGGCAATTTTCAGAAAATGTCACAGATTTGTATGAATAATAGATATTTGAATTCACAAGTCTTTCAATTTTTACCAGAGACCAGGATTGAGAGGATTTTTTAAAAAAATCAATATAAATACAGAAGCATAAGAGTTTTTTTTATAAAAGAGACTCTATTTGGGATTAAAATAATAAGCAATGAATATTTCCTTCTTAATCATATTAGCTTACTATTACTAAATCTTCACAGAGAATTTTTTAAATTAGCAAAAATAACATAAGAGCATAAAGCTGACATTTGTTTCCATACATTTTTATATAAATTCATAAAATTAATGGATTTATTAGCTTAATAATAATTGATTAAGGATATTCTTATTCATGTCCTTTCAAGTTGCTGGGCAAGTATAGGTTTCTAATTCTATGATACTATAGAGGATATTTTAACTACCTGGATGGGATTTAGGGCTGTTTTACATTAAAGATTATATTTGGACTGATTCTTAAAAAAATTATTTATAATCAGAAAAGAGAGGAGGGTGAGATGCAGTTGCTGAAGTATATTGAGGTGCTAATTAGCATCATCTTACTCTGTAGGCCATGTGAGCCATGGGCACAATTTAAGAAGATTTAGTAATGCCATGTGCATTTTACAAATTATAAATAAAGTATAAATAAAATAAATGAGTAATGAATGGCTGGTGGTATTACAATACTGAATAAGTGACTCTTCCTTATAAAGTTCAAAAGAAATCTAGTCTCTCTTTGGCCTGAAAATTACAACTACTTTACCTCCAAAAGATTTAATATATTACAGTGTACACTCAACAAAGATATGGTGGTTATAATATATGTTTTAAAATATATTTTTTAAGCGCCTGTTTGGCTCAGTCTGTTAAGCATCTGACTTTGGCTCAGGTCATGATCTCTCAGTTTGTGAGTTCAAGCCCTGCATCTGGCTCTGTGCTGACAGCTCAGATCAGATCAGTTTATTTTTTCAGCATTTACTCTTATTACTAAGATTTTATTTATTTTATTTCATAGAATGTTGCAATTAATTGGCAATTTTACCTGTTATTTTTAGTCATGTTTTTATTTAGTAGTGTTGCAACTGAAATAACTCTTATTTTTTGTGAGAGACAAAATCTTTTTTAATATATTTCAAAATATTTTGTTTTATAATTTAATATTTTATATACCCAAGAGTATAGTAGTAGTTATGTTTATCTATTGCTCCATTTTATTTTGGAAAGTTTGAGGGAACTCCTAAGATTTACTTGAGTTCAAAATCTGGAATATTTCTAGAACATTTCAGGTATAAAAATAATATAAAAAACTTGTATAAAATTTTTAACAGTAAAGCCTAGATTTTTTTTTCTGACCTATGAGGAATTCTAGAAATGGTGCAGTGTAGAATAAAATTGGACATTTACTTTAGTTATCTCAGAAAAAGAAATATATTATAATTTTATACAGATAGCCATATGTTAATGCTGGAATCAGGATTCTTGGTTTTAATTGTGTATCTGCCATGAGCTTCTACTGTGGATCCTACTGGCCTAAACCCACCCTTCCCAAGGGTAGGGAAGAGAAACTTTCTTTTCCTGGGCACTGTATTGTGTATGGATCATACCTGGAGTTGCTATAGCCATTTTGCCACCATGATGGAAAATATCCCATGGCCAAAGTTGACATGGTAGATAGAGATGAAGGCATCACTGGGAAATGGAGTTGGAGCTTCAGTCAAATCATTCCTGAAGGCCTCCTACTTCTAAAATTTCAAGTTTCATGTAAGCTGGTACACACTTTTATTGTTTAAAGACAAAAAGTTTTAATTGTTTCTATTTATTTGCAAATAAAAATCATATAATTGACACAGATTGGAATATACTAAAATTAAAAATAAATTTTATTCAGATATATTTTTTATTATATCATAAGAGATAGAAATGTAAAAGAGAGACAGGAAATTTGAGCTCTAATTTTGTGCATGGTGCAGTGTCCTGGACATTGAATAAACACTGGAGGGTTGCATAAGAATCTGTGTCTAAGGTGTCTGGATGACTCAATCAGTTGAGCCTCTGACTCTTGATTTCTGCTCAGGTCATGATCTCACAGTTTGTGGGTTCGAGCCCTGCATTGGGCTCTATGCTGAAAGCATGGAGCCTGTTTGGGATTCTCTGTCTTCCTCTCTCTCTGCCCCTCCCCTGCTCTCTTGCTGTCTCAAAATAAATAAATTAACTTAAACAACAATAGAAAACATCTTCTCTAGCTTAAAGGTTCTTAACTCAGCTATGTCAACACGCTAATAAACACATCAAGGCATTTTTCATTTCTATTACAGTGTTTTGTTTTGTTTTGTTTTTATCTCCAGGATTTAGTTTTGGTTCTTTCTTAAAAGCAGAGAAGATGATGTTAGAATCTGTCTAACATCAAAGAGTTACAGTGACTAGGGAGGAAACTGGCAGAGAAACCGATGATTTTGCTAAAATATTATCTGTGTGTATGTGCACATGTGGGTGCGTGTTCAAAAGCTATGATTAGTATGTTCATAGAAGAAAGACAATCATTATATGACTTCTTGAGGGTGTCTAAAAGAACCAGTCATTACTAGAATAGAGAAAGTGGGATGACTTAACACATGAACAAAAACATAATAGCATAAAATAGATCATTGTTATTGGAGAGTTATTTGGCTTAAACCTAGAAGTTGCAGGGATAGGTCATGAATGGGAGGCATGCATTGCTCTGAGCAGTTCTGGCTTTAAAACTGCAAACTGGAGGGATACCTGGGTGGCTCAGTCAGTTAAGCACTGCACTCTTGATTTCGGCTCAGATCATGATCTCGGCATCATGAGATCTAGCCCCAAGTTGGGCTCCACACTGGGCGTGGAGCCTGCTTTGGATTCTCTCTGTCTCTCTCCCTCCACCCTTCCCCAGTTTTGAGGTGTGCACATGCACATGCTCTGTCTGTCTCTCAAAAAACAAAACCTGCAAACTGGAAAGTAACAGTATGTTACACAAAAATAATAAAATATTTAATTCACTGATGTTTACTGAACTCAATAAAACACATGGGATACGTTCAGAAACTGATAGCAGAAGAAAGGAATCACATATGTATATGAAAAGAATATTATTTAAAAAAATCTTCTCAAAGTTAAAAATGGTTTATTCTGACAAAATCCACTAATGATAAACATTTAAAAGGACATAATGCCCCCAAATAAGACTCAATAGAACAAATCAGCCAAGTTATATATTGACATTATTTATGTTTAAACTTGGAGGAAAAGGTTGTTTGACAAAATCAAGAAAGATGCCATTTTATTCTGTAGAGATAGCCTGCAAAATAGCAAATTATAAACTATAAGAAAAGTCTGTCTGGAGAGGGTTTGGGGCTCCATATGTAAGGAGTTTGGAAGTCACCACTCCTTTCCAACAACAAATAGAAAAGCTGAACAGACTGAAAAACCAACAACCCTTCTTGGAACCATAATAGAGCAGAGGACACAGGGCAAACCGCTGCCCTCAACATTGGAGAGACAGGTGAAAGCAGGGACTCACAGCTAATCAGAGCAGAGATGCATGACCACAAACTGCTCCAGGAACCAGCTTAGAAATACTTGAACTAGAAGTGATGAATTGCTAGAGGCTTAATGTGGATGACTTTGGGAGATAAAGACTCCAGGGGGACCCAGTCACAGGGGCCCTCCCACAGTGTTGTGAGATTTACTTCCAGGAATTGACGAGGTTCTTACAATAGAAGCTGAGAAAAATCCCTCATATTCTAGCAGAAGGAGGAGAAAGAGAACAAATTTGAAATACACCATCTTCTTCACAAGGCCTTTCATCAGGGGGAACTGATTAAGCAGTCCCTAACCTGTTGGGGTACATCAGAGCCTAACTGACCAGCAGGAGGGATTACCCAACTCCAGCCCACTCTAACCATCCTGTCCCACCTGAGGAGGAGAAAAACAGAGAACTCTTGTGAAGTTAGCAGCCTGGAGACATAGGCTCTCTAAAATTTCTCTAAATGACCTAATCACAGGATTCTAGAACACTTCCCCTCCCCCCACACCTCACCACCACATTACTAAGGCTGATTCACAACAGTTCCCTTTACCCAGTACAACACATTCAGGAAGGAAGAAAAATTACAAGGTACACCAAAAGGCTAATAATAATAATAATAATAATAATAAAAACAACAACAACAAAAAAACAAAAATAAAATTTAAAGAAATAGGAAAAAGCATCAGAACCAGCCATGGAAGGGATGTTGGGATTTTCAGTCCAGAAATTAAAAAAAAACAATTCTAATATACTAAAGGCTCTAATGGATAAAGTAGACAGCATACAAGAACAGATGGGTAATGTAAGTAGAAAGATGGAAATTTTAAGAAAGAACCAAAACTAAATCCTGGAGATAAAAACAAAACAAAACAAAACACTGTAATAGAAATGAAAAATGCCTTGATGGGTTTATTAGCATGTTGACATAGCTGAGTTAAGAACCTGAGTTAAGCTAGAGAAGATGTCAGTAGAATCTCTGAAAATTAAAAAGCAAAGAGAACAAAGACTGGGGAAAGAAAACCAAAATATTCGAGGACTGTGGGACAATTGCAAAAGGTGTAACATATGCATAATAAGAATACCGAAGGAAAAGAAAGAGAGAAAAGAAGAGAAATATTTGAAAAAATAATGACTAAGAATTTCCTCAAACTGTGTCGCAAACCAAACCACTGATCCAAATAGGTCTGAGGACACCAAGCAAAATACATACCACCCCCCCAAAGCCTACACCCAGGCACACCATTTTCAAATTACAGAAAATCAAAGATAAGGAAAAAATCCTGAAAGAAGCCAGAGGAAAAACACCACACCTACAGAAGAACAAAGATAACAATTACATTCAATTTCTCAGAAACCATACAAGCAAGAGGGGAATGAGGTTAAATAATTTAAGTTTTGAGAGAAAAACCTACCACCCTAGAATTCTGTAACCTAGAAAACTATCCTCTAAAGTGAAAGGGAAAGAAAGAATTTCTCAGACAAACAAAAATTGGAGGAATGTATTGCTAGTAGATATGTCTTCTAGAAAATGTTAAAAGTTATTAAGAGAAAAGGAAGACAATATACATCAGAAATTCAGATCTACATAAACCAAGGAAGAGCATCAAAGGAGGAATAAGTGAAGGTAAAAGTAAACAATTGTTCCTACTCTCATCTAACACATAACAGTTTGTTCAAAATAATAATACCAACAATTTATTTGGTTGCTATGTTTATGTATACGTATTATATACATAATTATATATGTTATATATACTTATATATAAATGAAATTAAGTACAGTGATGAACCAACTGATGGAAGGGAGGAATTAAGATTATTTTTGCTATTATAAAGTATTCACATTACCCATGAAACGATATAGTGTCATTTGAAAGTGAACTTGGATTAGCTGAAAGGGAATATGGCAAACTCTAGAAAAACCACTGGAAAAAAAGTAAAAAAAAAAAAAAAAGGAATAAAATCAATATGCCAAGAAAGGAGAGAAAATAGAACAAAACAAGAACAAAAATCAAGAGTAACAAATAGATAACAGTAACAAATATGGTAGCTATACTGCAACTATGTCAATAATCACTTTGAAGGTCGATGGTCTAAATGCACCAGTCAAAAGACAGAGATTGCCAGAATGGATCAAAAAACATGACCCAACTGTGTATGGTCTATAAGAAATCCACTTTAAGTGTAAAGACACATATAGATTAAAAGTAAGTGGATGGAGGAAACTTTAACATGCTGACACTAATCAAAAGAAAAGTCAATCTTCATAGAAACAGAGGAGAATGGACATATAGTAGGAGATGATATCAGACATAAAGGTGGGGTGAATGCCTGGTGAAGTAAAGAGGGCAGTATAAAAAAGTGTTTAATCATAGCCTCCTAGTCATTAGGTTAGGTGAATTACATGATATATGTGCCTAGTACCTGCTAAAGTTCATTAATTGTTAACTATTGCTTTTATTTTTTTGATTTTTATTAAATCTCAAGGCCTTCCCATGAGTCATACCATAAAGATCAAGTAAGAATTCTACAAAGATCAAGATTGCTTTCTCCCAGTAGTGTCCTGAGTCAATTTCAGTCTTTACTTGTCAGTATCCCTCTGACTATCTGATTCCTCAGCTTCTTGCTAGAAATTTAGAGACTTCTCTGGCTTAACTCTCTACACTCCTGAATTCTGTTGGTTTTTGTCCCCTGACTATAGGCATATCAGATTCCACAGTCTTGACCTGAAGGAACTTGTAGGCTATATTACCAATTATATTCATCCTGCCTCTCAAATGTGTATTGACATTTAGAAATCACATATTCCATTTTCATTAGTTGGAAACTGCCCATATTGAGGTCATTGGCTCTCTTTCATTTTGCAGGTTAGTAACTTAACTAACTTCAATAAATTTTATATTCTTTTATAGACATGACCACATAACCACAGAGAGCTTTGTAAACACCAGCCCTATTAAAGTGTAGCAGGTATATTTTAGCACACTTAAATTTGGGTGAGGGCACTGGAAATAATTAGTTTTCCTCTCTGTGATGACACAATCCTCATTTACTATATGCACTCTAAGTAACACGTACCACCTATGGGAACAGTTCAAATTTTTGGTACACTTCTCTCAGAGGTATATCAAAGCCAAAAATATTACTAACTAGTACATGCCACACCCTAAAATAACCACTGGTAAATTCTCTTGTGCTTTGGGGAAATAGATTTCTATTTTATAATAACAATAATGGGCATCAACTAACCACATTCCATACCCATAGCATGAGGTCTGAATTATTATTTTACTTTATTTTTTATTTTATTCTATGTTTATGTTTTTTGAGTAATTGATTATTTTAAAGCATGTGGCCAATTAAGTAAATTTCTTATTGTCCAGAAATAAATACCTAGAAAAGAAGTGTGTGTTTATGCAGAACTGTGAAAATTAATCTCTTTTATCTTCTTTAAACACTTAAAAGCCTATAGTTTTATGATCTAAATAAATAATTCTCTGGTTTCTATTTTCATATTTTTATTTTTTAAATATTTATATGTGTATTTTTTTGAGACAGGGAAAGAAAGAGAGCAGTCAGGGGAGGGGCAGAGAGAAAGAAGAAGACAGAGAATCCCAAGCAGGTTCTACACTGTCAGCGCAGAGCTTGATGTGAGCTCAGACTCATGAACTGTGAGATCATGACCTGAGGCGAAACCAAGAGTAAGATGCTTAACTGACTGAGCCTCCCAGGCACCCTTATTTTTATATTTTTAAAATGTTATGTAAATCCTTTATCAGTTACCTGGAATAAGATGTGAGCTGAATGATGACTCTATCAGCAAGGTAAATAAGATTCTTCAAAGATCATTGCAGTTGTCCAGTTAATAATAAACTAAATGAAGTCAACAAAATAAATTATAAGTAAATATAATAAATACTTACACACACATTGCCATGTCAAATCCTCAGAAAATAGTCCTTACCAATTGTAAATTTCTACTAGGTTTCTTTAGACAAATAGGTTAGGAAAATCTTAGCTACTCATTCCTCTCTGACAGTGATGATATGCAGTAATTTATATTTGCAGAACTTGTTCTTAGCAAAGGATAGCAATTCCAGAATTCTTCCTTTTATCTGGTAGGTCAAATCTCTGTGACGGGAATTTTTAAAAAATATATTGTAAATAACATGAGAATTGAATTCACAAAACGGTGTTAGAGTGCTAGTACTATTGTGTGAATTTCAGCCTGTTATTTATCAGTCCTGTACTTCAATCTTATTTTTTGCTGAAGATGATATAAATAATACTGGTTCTGATAGTTGAGAATTTGAATAACATAGCAAATGTTGAGTCACTTGTAAGTTCTTAAATGATATGAAAGTGTGGTTATACAGCATATTACTACAATAGTGCTTGCAGTGCCGGCTGTGGGTTGGAAAGCTCTCCTCATCTTTGTATGTCTAAAACTGTCTTTTAGGAGTTTTTTGCTCTTTCACCTTATGTTCTGATACACCCTAAAGCTCTTAAAGATACAGTGATGAAACTATGTATTTAGATAGAGCTTAATATATGTTTCTCATATATGAGTTTCAATAAACTCCATAGCAATCTTTGAGGGGGGGTGATGTCTTTATTTGATCTACTTTTTCAGGTGATGGATTAATTGAATGTCAGATTCTGGGTTGGTGGTTCTTTTGTTGATAATATGGTTTTTGTTGTTGATCTTTCTTCTCTCTTTATCCGATGTTTTGCTTCACAAAGAACTTACCCATTGATATTTATTTCTTTATCATCTACACCTTGCTTTGTGATTTCAACAATCTCTTTCATCTGAAGTTACATGTCTTCAATTCTGCAAAAATGTCTCAACCATTTTCTTCTCAAACATTTCTTTTCTGCCCTTTCCCCTACTATTTTCCTCTGGAACTCCTCTCAGATCTATACTGACGCATCTAAACCTACCATCCATATCTTGGACTGTTGTCATATATTTAAATCTTTATCTCTTAATCCTGCATCCTCGGGGAGTTCCTCAGGACTACTCTGCAGTTATTCATTCAGTAGTGTGTGACTTTCAGTGGTTCTAGATTTCATTTTCAGGGCACCCAATTGCTTCTTGTGGCAATTCTACCTATTTTTGTAATTTTCATTCTCTGTACATTGCTGTTATTCATCTTTTTAAGAATCATAAGTATATTTCTCAAAAAATTGATTTTAGATTGTTAATTGATTTGGAATGGACTTTTTTTAATGTTTATTTATTTTTGAGAGAGAGACAGAGTGTGAGCAGCATAGGGGCAGAGGGAGAGAGAGACACAGAATCTGAAGCAGGCTCCAGGTTCTGAGCTGTCAGCACAGAGCCTGAGTCTGGAAACCCACAGACGGTTGAGATCATGACCTGAGCGAAGTCGGATGTCCAAACAACTGAGCCACCCAGGTGCCCCTGGAGTGAACTTTTAAAAATGTTGATTTTGTTTGCTATCCATTTTAACATTAGTTTTCTTCACATATTTTGGAATTTTGATTCATATGATAATAGGTATTAGGAAGGTTTATGTCACTCATTCTCTGTCATTTCCATGCAGATCCCCAGGCCTCACCAATTGGGAGCAGGTCTTGTGTTTGCAGTTCAAATGCTACATTATGTTAAAAACTGGGGCGCCTGGGTGGCTCAGTGGGTTAAGCCTCAGACTCTTGGTTTCAGCTGGGATCACGATCTGAGGTTTGTGAGTTCTAGCCCTTTGTTGGGCTCTGTGCTGACTGTGCAGATCCTGCTTGGGAGTCTCTCTCTCTCTCCTCTCTCTCTGCCCCTCCCCTGCTTGCGTGCTCTCTAAAAATAAATAAATAAACTTTAAAAAGTGTCAAAATTACTATTTTAGTGATTGATATGAAAAAGTTCTTTTAGGTATCACCCCTTATTTTATTTAGAAAAATCCCTTTAGGGAGCTGGATATTATGATAGGTTGGATTATTGTTCTCTGCTCATCACTGCTCCCTGTTGTGGAATTATACGGAAGCACACTTTGCCATGTGACAACACAACCTCCCATTAGAATAGGTGGAGATAATGGTAAAAAAAAAAAAAAAAGTACATCACAAATTATCCCACTTGCGACAAGTAATATGTATAAAATTTCAGTAATATTATATTTGAAATGAGAGATTTCTTTATTGTTACAAAAGTTAAAAATAATTAAATACTTTTAAATAATACAAGATCAAATTGGTGTATAGATTCTCGCCAGATTTGTTTCTTCCCAGAAGTTCTATGTAAAACTACTTAGTGATTACTATCTCCAACATAAATTGCAGACTTTGAGATATTTAAGAGATTAATCATCCTGACAAAGTTTCAATAATATTAAAGCAAGAACTTTAAAAAAAAAAAGCCTAAGTCTTAGATAACATTCAATATAAAAAACAGATAAATATTGCTGTAATTAAGGGATTTTATTTAATTTTATTTTAAAGTACATATATAAAAATATTTAAAATCTTTGTTCATGAAAAATATTATACTGCAATTTCCTTTTTTAAATAATATTTTTATCAGGCTTTTCATCAGGATTAGGTTCATAAAATTAATTGGGATATATTCTAATTTTTCATTTTTTACATGAAATATTTCCATTTTTGTTTTCAGTTGAAGTATAGGTTTATAAATTTTATTAAAGTTGGCTTTTGCTTTATTATTTTTCCTTATTATTTGCTATTTTTCTATTTATTATCTTTATAATTTCATTTCTTCTTTTTTTTTTTTACAATTTCTTTTCTTGTACTTTAAATTTAACTTTCTGTTCTGTTTCTAGCTTCTTAATGTGAAGATTTGATCCTTAATATTAGACCTCTTCTCTATTCATAATTTTAGCACTAGTATTTTTATATTATTGAATATGTGCACTATTATGACAGCATTTCCTAATAAACGGGAAAATATCTTTTTGAAGATGTGCTTTGTATTTTTTAATTTAAATTTGAAGAATTTTTTGTAATATATAATCCAACTTTCCTTGATGAATTATAGAATAAACATTGCTATCCCAATAAATTATAGAGTTAATGTTATTCATGTTTGAGTTATACTTTAAAAATCAAAAACCATGTCCAAATTAATATCTGTACCCTTATGTATCATTATTTCTAAGGTCTAAGTCTGTACAATATGATCACAAAGTCCTAATTTTGATATAAAAGAATGCTTTGGATATCAGATATTATTGCTAAGTATTCCTTTGAAATATAGTAAAAATAAGTCCAGAAGTGTGGTCAAGAATTAAAATTATTCTTAAAAGATATGTTACCTCTTTGTTGTTCAATGTATGTTTCCATTCCATCTCCTTCCTTGCCTCAACCCACTTCACCTACTGTGGTCTTACGATCCATTGTTTCTGAATCAAAGAACATAGTGTTGGCTAAGAGGGAAAGTGTTTTCTCATAATGTAATTCAAAAGTTTAGAAGCTCTTATATGTCCTGAAATATTGCAAAGGACAAGAATAAAAATGAGTTTTCAGTTTAGACAATTTAACTGAGATCAAATTAACAAGTAATATTTTAAAAATAATAATTAAAATTGTTTTTCTCCCATGGCAGCAGCTTTATAGTGCTCTGCTCAAGTTATAAAATAAATGATTTGGGTAGAGAGAAAATCTCTTGCTTCTGATGGCATGTTTTTTAGTTAATTCTTGAGCAAATTCACCAATGACCGGCTTAGATTTATATGTTTTAAAATAAGAGTTTGAACAGTCATTATTATACAAGATGATATTTAGCATTTTTCATCCAGTAGCATTTCTGATCCATTTATATTCTTCCTTGAATAATGGGCTACATGTTGTTAACATAATGACATTCTATTTTGTTTCACTGGCATGAAGTCCTATCTGACTTCAAACTTACACAAATAGACAGAGCGCCTTTTTATTATTTACTGTAAGAGAATTCGGAAAATATGTTATAAAATTAACAACCACATAAAAAAACAATAACTTCATTGATTATATTCTTAGAAACAAAAGAATATTTTATAATTAAGAATATTAAGAATGTAAGTTCAAAAGGGTAACCATTTTTTTTATCCTGGCTTACCCGGCTGCTTATAATTTCCATGGTTTTATGTCAATCATGAAAATAAAGAATGTGTCAAGAATGTATTATGTTTTTTGAGAAGGTACTTCTAAGATTCTTATTTCTGTAAGACTGTTTTATTTACTAGGAATTAAAGAAGTATAGGAAAGGACAAAAATTAAGATACAAAAATAAACACTGTAGTTTTCATTAATGATAAATATCTGTGTCAATATTCCATATTCATAAAATTATAATTAATGTTTAATGAGGTCTACTATGTACCAGATACTGTGCTAAGATCTTTGTAAGCCTTACCACTTTTAATGTAGACCACATAGCTACACAATATGTACTCTTACTCCGTGGGCACTGAGTATTGAAGAAGTTAGGTAATTTGCACGGTTTACCCAAACAAATGGTGAATAAGGATTCATTGTACCCAGATAGATCTGTCTGTGGAACCCAAACTGTTAATCATGTCACCTGTCAATGCTATCTTGAGTTTCATATGTAGAAAAATAAGAATTTAAAGCTAAGTAAAATCACCTTTACCAGTTAAGAAACATAGAATCAGAATCGTGCACATTATTAGTTTTGATCACCTCTCCCTATGCTGTGTACAGATTTTTAATGCTTTTATGTTGTGTACTTAAAAATTTTTTTTAATGATTACTTATTTTTGAGAGAAGGGAGAGAGAGAGAGCACACGTGAGAGGGGGAAGGGCAGAGAGAGAGGGAAACAGGATCCGAAGCAGTTTTCCACTGACAGCGGAGAGCTGCATGCCAGGCACAAACCCAGTAACCCTGAGATCATGACCTGATCGGAAGTCAGACATTTAACCCAGGAGCCACCAGGCACCCCTGCTGTGTACTTTTAAGCATTTGGTCTCTAACACAATATATATATAATATCATACCTATAAGCATTTTGAGAAGGTATTTTCCCTTTCTTTTATCCTCAGCATCTACCACAGCACCTGGCAAGGAACATTTTTCTAAACCAAACTATGGGATTATAAAAATATACTTTAATGTTTCCATAGTTGTAAAAGTGTCTTGACTCCATGAGAAAGTCACAATTTCCTTTAAAATTTGGGCAATATTCACTAAATTAAATAAAATGTGAAATTATATATACATTAAATTAAGAATTTCCAAAGACGTACAATTTAGTTTACATATATGTGTGTGTGTGTGTGTGTGTGTGTGTGTGTATATATATACCATGCATCAGAAACTGGATGCAGTACACATACAGACCATGACTTTATTTCAAGTCTGAATATATGCAGTTGATATCCTCTTTTACTGAAAGACAAGTTAATGAGTATTCACTGAATGACTAACATAGTTTGACATACCTTTTCTTAACATGTGTAAAACAAGCTGTATTAAATTGTAATTTTCTACGAGAGATGCCTGCACCCTTCCTGTGGACTCTGAGTTGGACTATATGTCAGTTTCTGGAATAAGTCAGATTCTCACAGAACATTATATAGAATAAACTGAATACAGTTATAATCAAGAAGTGCTTAAGAAGAAAGTCATACTGACTAGCAGAGCATGAGGGTGTTACGTAATAATAATCACTGATGTTTACTCACCGATCAACATATGTTAGGTACTAATATATGTGCTTTATAGAGACAGCCTCATTTGAGGACCATAAGGGATTCTATGGTAAGTAAATTACAGTCTCCATTGTTGGCAGTGTGAGAAAGAGAAACTTAGAGACATTAAATGACATGCCAGAGTCATACAATTAGGAAACAATAGTTAGGAATTGGTCTATACCATCCATCTCTAGAACTCATACTCTTAACCTTAAAATATAAAAAATTGCCTATAAACAAGAGTATCAACAAAACATTATTTAAATTCAAAGATTAGAATATATTACATCTAAGCAGGTAGGTAAACATCAGAAAAGAATCTGGGAGTATTGGAATCCAGGGGACTGGTCCTTGCCTCAGCTCTGAACAAATCAGCTATGTTCTACAGATAACTCCTTTCACTTTTGTCTGCCTCAATTTTTCAATTTGTGTATCAAGAAGGCTGGACAAGGTGCACGTAAAATCGTCTTCCTTCTTACTCAATGCTTGCAAATATCCAAATGCATCATATGTTGTTCTCCCTTGTATCCGACTCTGCCACCAAGTTACTCCTCTACCCCCGGGCACAGCAATATTTACATCAACAAGGATGAAGTTTAACATCACTCATTGTCTTAACTGGATTCCTAACTCTTGCTACCTGAAATGAATACAACTTGATAATTCAAGACTGTACCAAAGAAGAAAAAAATATAAACATATTAACTTAGAATTGGGATTTAGGATTTGAGTCAACCCAGGTGGTAAGCTTCAGAGGGGTGAGAAGACCTATTTGAAGGAAAAATCTTTTGGGAGCTATAATTTTATGAAATGAAAATTTTTAAATATATTAAACTATAGAGTTTTTAAAATCATGCAGTAAATAAAGTTTAAAAATTTCCTAGGTAATATTTTACACATAATACTAAACAATACTAAAAGTTAAAATATGACACTACGTTTTAGCAATTAACCAAAACCAAGTTACATAAATGAATCAGAGATTTTTTAACAGTCTATAATTTGGAAACAGCAGCACATATTTTCTCTTTTGGTTTATAAACAATTTATTCTCTAAAGAAGACTTTTTAAATGTTGGGAGTATAAGCAGTATTCACATGGATGAATCGAAGTTATTAACAGTTTAATTTATGGAATACACTTTATTTGCTTACTCTTTGATGCTAATCTACTCTTATCACTCTTTCAGAGATGTTGGCTAAATATATATTTGTAAATTTTATGGAATAAATTTGTTTAATATGTTCAGCTGGGCCTCTTCCTTCTGGCTCAAGCAGGAAAACAGCTTAACCATTCAGCTCAACAAATGCTTGAGGCCCAATATGCAAGTTGTCAACATCACGGTCCACCACAGGGCTTGGGAGCAAGAGGCTTATTCTGTTACTTGCTGCCAGCAATGCCTATGGTGTGTGTGCACGGATCCAGAATACTCTGGCTTATTCTCTTGTGAAGGTAGTATCAGAGTTGTCCATCATCTCAGGTACCCATTCCTGAGACCAAGAAGAAAGGAATTATTGTCTTTTAGATTTTACCTGTGATACTAAAGTGTCCCAACTCATTTAGGAGTTGTCCTGACTGAACCAATCAAGCCTCACCTAACAGCTGGTGACGGCACCCAGCATCATCTCCTAATTTCCTATGTGCTCATCCCCAAAATATTCTGTGTTGTCTCCTTCATCCAATAACCATTATTTCCCTATTCTCAGGTAGGTCTGTTCCATGTGTCCTCCTTAACTGTTATGGAATTCTTTTTAAGAGAACAAAAAAATGGAGAGGCCATTAAACTGTATTGAGATATATGGCTGATTTTCATCTAAAAAAAATGTAGAGTTAAATCCCTACTCTAAAATATTCACAAAATAAGAATAAATTTCAGTTGTTAAAAACCTAAATAAACATTTATTTTAAAAATGTATATATATATATACATATATATATGATAACTGCAGAACTAAGTGATGTAATCATAATTTTGAGGCATACGATTGGAGTTAATATCAAATAACATTTAAAATGCAAATTCTAAGAAACAAGGTGGGGCACCTGGGTGGTTCAATCCACTGAGTATCCTACTTGATTTTGGCTCAGGTCATGATTGCAGGGTCATGGGATCGAGCCACGCATGGCACTCTGCACTGTGTTTGGAGACTGCTTAAGATTCTCTCTCTCTCTCTCTCTCTCTCCCTGCTCCTCTCCCCACTTGTGCTTTCTCTCTCTCTCTCAAAATGAAAAAAAGAGAGAGAGATAAGAATCAAGATAGATAGATTAGCCTGAGTTAAAATAAAAATATCTACATAAAAATTATAAAATAATTTAAAAGATCAGTGAAAAGGCTGTGTAAATATTTGTAATATACATAATAAAGGGTTAAATTTGGAATACACTTTCAAAGATCTAAAATTTTACTTTTAAAGGTAAAAAACTAATGTAACAGAGCTAAATTATGAATAGACAAATCACAAAAGATAAAGTAGTAATGACTAATGATCATTTAGAAGATGCTCTATCTTCCTAATAATCAGGAAAATGTTTGTTAAAACAATTTAAAAATGAAAATAAAAAAGTAAAACAATTACAATTTTTCATTTGTCATATTGACAAAATTTAAAAAGACTGATAATGTTAACTGTTAGTAAAGATGTCTAAGAAATGGTTTCTTTCCAATAATGTTGGAAGGAACAGAAACTGACCGGTGTTAAATATGAAAACTTGACTAAAAAAATACATGTTGAAAGGATCCCTGAGTAGCTCAGTAGATTAAGCGTTCCACCTTGGCTCAGGTCATGATCTCATAGTTTGTGAGTTTGAACCCTGTGTCGGGCTGTGTGCTGACAGCTCAGAGCCTGGAGTCTGCTTTGGATTCTGTGTTTGGATTCTCTCTTTCTGCTCTTCCCCTGCTCATGCTGTGTGTCTCTCTCTCTCAAAAATAGATAACATTAAGAAAATTTTTTAATAAAAATGCTTTAAAAAATATGTTGAAAACATGAATTACCTAGAATGTAAATTGCTTGATTTGAGAGTCTACATCTTGAATTTCTTGACCATTATCTGCAGCTGGTATAGTTTCACATTATATGGAGTGGATTGAATTATTAACCCATTTATTCAATTATTTACCCACACTTCTTGTCTGAGTTATTACTCAAAAAGCATATTCCCTTATTCCATTTAGATGGCACAGAAAATGTTATTCTGAGTAATATGGCATATTGATAGTTATCCTTGTGATTTTTTTCTTCCTAAAGCAAAATAGAAACATTTGAAATATATATGCTGATTGGCTTAGAAATCAACTCCAAAAGACAAAGATCTAATTTAAACCATTCCTGAAATAACTGTTAAAGTAGTCTCAGTTATAACATTTCCTTTTTTCCTAACTAGTCTCTTCAATTTGTATGACTAAATACCAATATGCACTTTTATCACTCCCATGTTTATGTCAGCAAATATTTATTATACATTTAGTATATGTTATATACGTTGCTATGGATTTTGGAGAAAGAAAAAATAAACATCACATGGCTTAGCCTCAAAAACCTGGCTGAAGAAGCAGATATATATACTACCAACAGCAAGGATAACAGGGCAAAAGTGGTAGACACTGTAAGAGGTAAAACAAAGTTCAGTGGAGAAAGGGAAGAAGAAAAGCTAAATCCAAATCTGGTGGGCTGAAAAAATTTCATTAAGGAGTCACCATCTAATGCACATTATGTAAGACTGATACCTAAATATACACTGTCTGTAAAATCATATGATTTCTTTTTTTACAAATGTGTCCCTTGAAATGTTTCAAGTAACTAGATATTTAATCCTCTTGTAAATCCCTAGAGGAGCTTCTGATTGAATGGAATTCTTTAGTGACTCCATGATGAGGTGATTAATTGTTTTCTGGTATTCTGTTCTAGAAATCAAGATTCCCAAATATTAGGGAATGAAATTAAGATGGGCACATGTACCTGTATATTAATCAATTTGACAATGAATGGTATTACTGAAGGTTTTGATGAGAAATTTAAAGACTCACTTTTGAAAATTAAAGAAAACTTGTAAAAGTTATTATGACATTTCATGCTTTGTGTATGCATTATAGCATCATAGTAACTATGAAAAATTAAAAGTTTATTAAAGGATGAATTACTATTATTTTTAATGTATCTTATTGTTATTTATTTATTTATTTATTTAAATGCATTTTTTAAAAGTTATTTATTTATTTTGAGAGAGAGAGAGCACAAGTCGGGGAAGAACAGAGAGAGAGGGTGAGAGAGAGAGAGTCCCAAGCAGGCTCTGCTTGCTTCAACTCACGAAAAGTAAGATCATGACCTGAGCTGAAATCAGGAGTCGGAAGCTTAATTGACCAAGCTACCAAGGTACTCCATTTTTGTTATTTAGATTTGTTGACAACTTTCCTTATTTTGTGCTAAATCTTCTTTTTTTAACTTTTTAAAAACATTTTAAGTTTTTTATTTTATTTTTTTATTTGAGAGAGACAGAGACAGTGCCAGTGGGAGAAGGGCAGAAAGAAGGAGAGAGAGAATCCCAAGCAGGCTGTGCACCATCAGCACAGAGCCTGATGCGGGGCTGTGGGGGCTTGAACCCAAGAAACCTTGAGATCATGACCTGAGCTGAAACCAAGAGTCAGATGTTCAAACAACTGAGCCACCCAGGTACCCCTGCTAAATCTTTATGAATAAATCACTGACACCTAAGAAAGACAAATATTTCATTTAACTGCACAAGTTCTTTGTGCCTTTGCCTCTCTATGGCCCTTCAAAATGTCCCAGACCTCCTTATGTCCCTCCTTTTTGTCATTTTCAATTACTCTCCTGCTGTTCTTCAAAATGTATATACACCATGCCATGCCTGCCACAGACACTGTATAACCATGGTCACATGAAAAAATATTGAGTTTTATTTTCTGTTTCCTATTTTCAGCCTTGAAAAAAATGAAATCTGAGCCAGGAGGCTATGATCCCCTAGCTGAGGGATGACAGAAGGAGGACAGTATAGTGGTAGAAAGAGGCACAGAGGAAGGATCAAAGGACAGGGACAATGGGCTAGTCTTCTGGCATCCATGAGAAGAAGGAAAATGGAGGACCGGAAGCGCTCTACCTGTAGAATACTCCCACTGCCTTTCTGATCAGTGAACCCTTTACTTGTCCTTTAAATCTCAATGTAATTGCTCCATCCTTTGCAAAGTCCTCCCCATTGTCTCAGGAGTGACTAAGCACTATTTATTCTATTTAATTTTACACAGATTTCTATAAAAGCTAATATCTTGTTGTTTTGTGTTACTAACATTAAAAACATAATTTTCAGGGTGTCTGGGTGGTTCAGTTGTTAAGCATTTGATTTCAGCTCAGGTCATGATCTCTCGGTTCCTGAGTTTGAGCCCTGCGTCAGGCTCTGTGCTGACAGCTCAGAGCCTGGAGCCTGCTTCGGATTCTGTGTCTCCCTCTCTCTCTGCCCCTCCCCTGCTCACACTCTGACTCTCTCTCTTTCTCTCAAAAATAAATAAACATTAAAAAAAATTTTAACAATATGATTTTCTTAGCAAGAGAATTCAGCCCTGCCCTAAAAGAGAGAATGCTTTCTTATAAGCTTCTGGAGTTCTAGCCTGGATGCTCCTAAGTTGAAGAAATGTTTCTCAAGGGAAACAGCAGCCAGGCTAGCTTTTAAAAAAATTATTTATTTAAATTCAAGTTAGTTAACATACCATGTAGTATTGGTTTCAGGCGTAAAACCCAGTGATTCATCACTTACATATAACACTCAGTGCTCATCCCAAGTGCCCTCCTTAATGCCATCCCCCATGCAACCCATCTCCCCACCCATCTCCCCTTCAGCAACCCTTAGTTTGTTCTCTGTATTTGAGTCTCTTATGGTTTGCCTCCCTCTCTATTTTTATCTTATTTTTCCTTCCCTTCCCCTATGTTCATCTGTTTTGTTTCTTAAATTCCACATATGAGTGAGGTCACGTGATATTTGTCTTTCTCTGAGTTATTTTGTTTAGCATAATACACTCTAGTTCCATCCACATCGGTGCAAATGGCAAGATTCCATTCTTTTTAATCACTAATATTCCATTGTATACATACACAACTTCTTTTTTTATTTTTTTAATGTTTTATTTATTTTTGAGAGAGAGAGTGACAGCATGAGCAGGGGAGGGTCAGAGAGAGAGGGAGACACAGAATCCAAAGACAGGCTCCAGGCTCTGAGCTGTCAGCACAGAGCCTGATGGGGGCTTGAACTCACGAACCGTGAGATTATGACCTGAGCTGAAGTCAGCCGCTTAACTGACTGAGACACCCAGGCACCCCAATACCACTTCTTCTTTATCCATTCATTAGTTGATGGATGTTTGGGCCCTTTCCATTATTTGGCTGTTGTTGATAGCACAGCTATAGACATTGGGATGCATGTGCCCCTTTGAATCAGTATTTTTGTATCCTTTGGATAAATACCTAATAGTGCAATTGCTAGGTTGTACATAGTTCTAATTTTAATCTTTTGAGGAACCTCCATACTGCTTTCCAGAGTGGCTGCACCAGTTTGCATTCCCAACAGAAATGCAAAAATTCCCTGTTCTCTGCATCCTCACCATCATCTGTTGTTTCCTGAGTTGTTAATTTTAGCCTTCCTAACAGGTGTGAGGTGGTATCTCATTGTGTTTTTTATTTGTATTTCTCTGATAATGAGTGATGTTGGGCATCTTTTTCATTGTCTGTTAGGTATCTGGATGTCTTCTTTGGAGGAGTGTCTATTCACGTCTTCTGCCCATTTCTTCACTGGATTATTTGTTTTTTGAGTGTTGAGTTTGAGATTAGATAAAGGGTTAGTATCCAAAATCTCTAAAGAATTTATCAAGCTACTTTTTAACTTTCACTGAGTGGAGTATGCAAGTGGAGGGCTAATACAAAATTGCCTGAGGACATAAAAGATATTAGAGAGGAGGAAGATAGAGAATGGAGTGAGTAGACAAATAAAAATAGACAGATAATGAGCCTAGAAAATAAAACAGAACCCTCAGATTTTAAAGAAATGATTCCAGGTATAGAAGAAGAAAATGCATTTCCTACCAAAGTACTTCCAAAGTTGAAATTGCTTTGGTGATGATGGTGAAAAGGTTGACACATGATGATGTATTAGGTCCAGCCTCTAAGTATGGTGGGTGAAATACCAGCTTTCCATGTGGGCACTACAATTGTGCTGGTTTATTTATAAACTATATCCCCCTGAATGTAAGCCAATTAAATTAAGTTTATGTGATTTCTCATCTTGATATTTCCAGCAACAGGGTACACATACTATTGTGCAATAGTGATTGGATGGATAAAAAGGCACAGAATGAGAGATTGAGTGAGTTGGGCTGAGTGCTGGTACTAATGCAGTCATTAGACAAGCCAGTTATGACTCTAGTGTATCTGTCCTGTTGCCCCCACCAGGACCAAGGAATAGCCTCTAGCAACTAAGTCTTCATTCCTTTTGCTTAGTAACAGAAAGAAAGAAAGAAGGAAGGAAGGAAGGAAGCAAGGAAGGAAGGAAGGAAGGAAGGAAGGAAAGAAAGAAATAAAAGAAAGAAAGAAAGAAAGAGAAGGAGAGAAGAGGAAAAAACATGAAGGAGGGAAGGAAGGAAGGAAGGAAGGAAGGAAGGAAGGAGAGAAGAAAAGAAAACAAAACAGAGCAAGCAGGTGTATCTTTATTGCCTTGGGCTGTACAATAGCCCACTATTTTCTTTCCTTTTTTTTTTTTTTTTACTTTTTAAAAATATTTATTTATTTTTGAGAGAGAGAGAGAGAGACAGGGCGAGTGGGGGAGGGGCAGAGAGAGGGACACACAGAATCAAAGCAGGATCCAGGCTCTGAGCTGTCAGCACAGAGCCCATCTGTGGGGCTCAAACTCACGAACTGTGAGATCATGACCTGGGCCAAAGTCTGACACTTAACCAAAATAACCCACTATTTTCTTCAGTCCTTTCACCAAATGCCAATACCAAATAAAAACTCCCAGGCATTTCCCCTCTATTATCTGTCCCCTGGCTTTTTCCTTTAGGAAAATGAAAGGCATAAATTCCTATCATGCCTGTGCATAAGCAAAACCCATATTCCTAGAATAAAAAAATAGAAAGTCTGTCTACCATATGCGTTATGATTATGTTATGATCTGTGGTGTCAAGATTCCAAAATCTATAGCTATTATGCAAAAGGTTTTTGGTGTTTTGTCATTTAAAAACTCAGAATAACAGTTACATATTATAGTAGGACTATACATATATAGTCAAGTTCAAGTTCTAAATATAGTAAGCCTTGGAAATTTTTACTCGAAAATCACTCTGAGATATTAAAAATATATATGCTCAATATCTATATTTAATTTTTTTAATTTTTAATTTTATTTATTAATTTTGAGAGAGTGAGCACAAGTGGAGGAGGAGCAGAAAGGGGAGACAGAATCCAAGCAGGCTCAATGCCATCAGCACACAGCCCCATGCAGGGCTTGAACTCACAAACTATGAAATCATGACCTAGCCAAGATCAAGAGTGGGACACTTAACCAACTGTGCCACCCACGTACCCCAATATCTATATTTCAAAGGATCACTGTGATTGGGTAAAACAGAGGGATTTTTTTAATACCAATACATAGATAATAAAAAATGAAAAAATTCTAATGAAGAGATAAGATTTATTATAATATTTACTGCAGGTGTTAGGCTTTGAGAAGGTAGGATTTCCTTTTCATTTCTTAAGAATGGATCAACCATGATTAGCCTGTTAAAAGGAGGGAGATGGAAAAACTATTCTTTAAATTTAATAGAAGAGGAAAATTGTCAATGTTTTAAACTGGTTAATTTTAACAAAAAAGAAAAATAGTGTTCTATACAGTAGAAAATGAGAATGAATTTTAATGTGTTTTGGTTAGATCAGTTGAATTTATCTGCATTTTTAAATACTATTCAGCAGGTTATCATGCTTGCATACTTGAAATACCAGAGGAATGCACTTAACTACAGAATGCAGATCAAAGAAAAATATTGTTTATATAGTGGGATGTGAGATTATTTCTGTAAGTGGAAAGCCTCAAAATACCTTTCAACGAGCCCAGTGTTAGCAACTTTCTTAAACTGTAATGTTTCAGGCCAGTACATACATGTTTTGTTCCAAATTATTCAAGCTCAGCCATAGCCGTTCTGATCATTATATGATAACGTTTCCTTTAGACTTATTATCTACACATTCTATTAACATTCATATTCTGACATTTAAGAAATTAGGTATTTATTATATTTTCAGTTTTTATCGAATAATTCAAAAAGGTTCTAGTAGGCAGTTAGCAAAAGATTCCTGCAAAAATGAAATTCTAAAATGACTGCTTTTTTATCTTAGCCTCATATCCATCTACAATCATTATTACTTAGAGGCAAAATGACAGAATTTGTTAAATAATACAGATTTACATCTCACAACAATGAAGAGTTTATTTAATGTAAATTTCCTACAATTTGTCAGACACCCTGCACATAGCCTGAGAGTCCATGAGGATATGTCACTTAATAAACATTGTCTATACCTGTGTTTCTCATTAATATGTCATGTTTCTCCCATGAAAACACAGGATGAAGATCTCATGAGGTGCAGGGGGCCAGCGCAGCACCAGCCCTAAGTTGTCAGTTCTATCTCTTTGCCACAGTTGCTCCCCCACATTAGTAAGTCTTCAAATAAGAAGAGTCTTTCTAGTTCTCATTGCCTAGAAGTATCCCAGATACACGATGTAGAACCCAAGTTAACCTTTGAAAAGATTGACTGCTTAAGATATGAAATCTTTAGTCTAATAAACCACTTTAGGAATGCCTGGGTGGCTCAGTTAGCTGAGTTCGGGCTCTTGATATTGGCGAAGGTCATGATCTCACGGTTTGTGAGATGGAGCCCAGCATCAGGCCCCTTGACGACAGCATGGAGCCTGCTTGGGATTCTCTCCCCCTCTCTCTGCCCCTCCCCCACTTGCTCACGTGCTCTCTCAAAGTAAATAAATAAAAATTTTAAAAATTAAAAAAAAAGACATTTTAGCTCACTCTGAACTGCTTGAAATATTCCAGAACAAAGAATTACTCACCTCAAAATTAAGGTATTAATTTTAGTAATAGGTTTTGCATGGCTCTGTATAGGCCGCTAAATATAAAGCCAAGCACACTTTCAGGTATTTCTCTTTTTTAAAAATTTTTTTAAAGTAGATTTATTTTGAAAGAGACAGAGACAGTGTGAGTGGGGTAGGGGGAGAGAGAGAGGGAGACAGAAAATCCCAAGCAGGCTCCTTGCTGCCAACACATAGCCCTACATGAAGCTTGAACTCACAAAACCATGAGTTCATGACCTGAACTGAAATCAGGAGTCTGATGCTTTACTGACTGAGCCACGCAGGTGCCCCACAGGTATTTCTTATTTTGTTCCAGATGGAAGTTTATTTTGTATTTTGGGTTCTTTGTTAAAATTTTGTGGTTTCTTTATTTTTTTAATTCTGCATTAAACTCTCTACCTGGCACATAGTAGGAACTAAAATCATGATAAACAAATGAAATTTGAACATGCTTTGTGCTGTTCTTTTTGTGAAATTCTTGGAGAAAGATATGCTTCATTCAAGTATTAGTGCTAGTACCTTGAAAGATTACAGTTGAAATAATGTTTTTGAAGAAAACATCAGCCATTTAGCATGGGCCAAAATACTCTTTGTATGGGACTTTCACTGGAATTCTTTGTCCACATGACTACGCCAAAACCCAGGCTCACGGAGTGGACGACCAACTAAGATTCATTCGCTTTGCCTCAAAAGAAAAGAAAATATCTTTTACTTGTAGGACAAGTCATAACGTTTACTTCCCATGAAGAACTAATTGCCAATTTAAGTAAAATGATTATTGAAAATATCATCTTGATAGAAATGTTGCTGTAAAACAACATTTATATCTGCTGACCATGATGCGGTTTCTCAGCAGGAATAATTCCTCCACAAAGTCCGCCAAACAGGAGCGAAGAGTTAAGTGGTCATGTTCACTTAGCATCCTGTAAGGAAACAAATCACACAAAGGACTGCTAGCCCTCCCCACCCTATAAAGGGAGTGAAAATATAATTGTATTTAGTAGATTCACCACAGAATTTATTGCAGATAAACTGAATATATACTGCAGACAAAATTATACATATGTAGACTCCCCTAGCTTCCTTTATGATTCTATGATACTGGAAAATACCACAGGGCAAAGTGGAGATGAAGTAAGAAAAGGATTAGTCATAGTTTCTCTCTCTCTCTCTCTCTCTCTCTTTCCTTGCTTTAACCGATTTTTTTTTGTCACAGATGTTACTAATGATGCAGAAATGGCTAGAACCAATGTGGAAAATATGTCACAAAAGAAACATTATCCTTTTAGTTTTATTGCCAGGTATAATTGATTCCATACAGTCTGGCCATCATTCTTGTTGATTCCGTTTCTTCCAGCACAGAAATACATACTCTTGCATTGACATTTGATGTTTTAGTCCTTCTCACCAGTTAATATGACATCAACTCTTTGAAGGGGGTGGGGAGTGAGATAGAGTTGGGTTTACCTAACTGTTCAGAAACATAAAAATTAAATTTAAAAAAGGATAATTTAAATACTTATTTTGCTTTATTTTTACATTTATTTATACTGTAAGTCATTTTTCAATGACCAAACATGATCTGACTTTTAATGTATAGTTTAAAGTAGATCTTGATAATTAACAGGCTATTAAATGTTCAGATGGTCTTTTAAAAATGTATACTTACAGGACATTTACCTCAAAGTCCCCTTAAAACTAATATTTCACCTGATAAACTTTCCCTAAATATCTGACCTTTAGATTACGAAGTGTTTTACAACTAACTTGATACTGAAACAAAACTCTAGCAATTATGTCTACTCCCTGAATGTTCTCATGCAAAGGTTTTTTCCCTCATGAGTCATACATCTGGGAATCTTACTGAAAATAAATTAATCAAACTTCCTAAACAGTTAATTTGACATTTTTATGGTGATGTGTGTCTTGATTAGGTTGAAACCAAGAAAGAAATTGTAAAAGATAAAGCTATCTGGTATACATCCCTGTTTGTTTATTCATTGCGAATAAGATGTAGGGCAAGGCCACTGTGCTTCCTACAGATACTTGAAAGGCAGACTTAAGTGATCAGATGTTTTTCTTCTTTATATTATCTCATTTATAAATGATGTGGGTCATACTTGAAGAGATATTGAGAATATGGAATGGGACGATGTTCAAAGCATCCCTCCCACTCCCAAAAGTATCTTTATTTTTCTTCACATTATTCCAGAATGTTTATTAAAAATGAACTTTAAAACACACAGAAACGTTTGCAGAAATGTCACATACCAACACTAATAGGATATTTCTTTTTATTTTTTAATTTTTTTTATTTTTTAAAAATGTTTTTAATGTTTATTTATTTTAGAGAGACAGAGAGACAGAGTGTGAGCCAGGGAGGCACAGAGAGAGAGGGAGACACAGAATCTAAAGCAGGCTCCAAACTCTGAGCTGTCAGCACAAAGCCCGTTGCAGGGCTCGAAACTACAAACTGCTAGATCAGTTCGTGTAGTCGGATGCTTAATTGACTGAGCCACCCAGGCGCCCCAGGATACTTCTTTTTAAATCAGCATCTTTTTAGACTGGCATGTTAAGGTCTGCTCATGTTTCACTGTTCCTGAGAAGTCAATCCAAAAGATAATTAAATACAAATCACATTTCTCTATATCCAAGTAGAATAATTTTACCTTATTTCATCCTAATTTCTCTCCAGCAGTGGAACACCTCAATACTGGGGACAGAAGACCTTGCCAATGGCCCAGAACATATCGAAATTTGTCCATAAATTAAGCACAAAAAGTAGATAATACAGCAAATATTTTTTAAAATAATGTTGACAGTTTAGCAGAAACAAAAGATATAAAATGTATAGTTTTATGGTTTTTTAAAAAATGTTTTATATTTATATTTGAGAGAGGAGAGAGAGTGTGAGTAGGGGAGGGTCAGAGAAAAAAGGAGACACAGAATCCGAAGCAGGCTCCAGGCTCTGAGCTGTCAGCACAGAGCCCAATGCGGGGCTCGAATCCACAAACCTTGAGATCATGACCTGAGCTGAAGTTGGACACTTAACCAACTGAGCCACCCAGGCGCCCCTAGTTTTAAGTTTTAGAGCATCTAGTAAATAGATTGTGTTCAGAGTAACTCAATGCTTCCTACTGTTAGTTAAATGGAGATACACATCTAGCATACATTGAAAGAGATTATTGTAATAACACCCTCACTTTGAATCTATTTAAATGATGACTTTAAATGCAAAGTAATGATCATTGCTAGTAACTAAAAATTAAGAGAATATATTAGTGATCTTCTCAATCAGTTTTAAGATATAATACAGGTAAGTGTCTGAGGTTTGCCATAGCAAAGTTCAAAGTAAAGGCAGTTAAGGTACCATGTGCTCATGTGGAATGAACCTGTAAGACCCAAAGAAAGTTATATAGGTACAGCTAGTTATGTGTTAATTGTTTTATTTCAAAGGGGCTTTACTTTCTCCCAGATAGACACTTATTCTCAAAAGAGAAGAGTGATACTTATTTTCTATTTTTGTTCTCATTGCAAATCAAAGAGGAAAGGGTGGTGACATAGGCACTTCTGCTTCCATTGGGTTCAAGATTGGTTCCTCTGGAGCAAGTGTTAGTGACAAAGCTGGAGTTGAATTCTGAAGGCCACTGCCAACCAGCTGTCAAGAGTTTGCTCTAGGGCTTAGCTAGAGGCTATCTATCATTGCCAGAAGTTTACGTTTAAACCTTAAACTGGGGAAAATAGGATTACTTACATTTATTTTTATGTCAAAATTTATGATGGAAGAAAAAAGTGAGCTCAAGGAAATGTATTATTAAATAAGAAGCTTTTTTTTTTCCTACTCATGTAATTGAATTTTCACACTGAGTAAAAGAGCAGGAATAAACTCTCAAATTAGTTTTTCTATGGGGGGGACGGGAAACGTGGAATTTCTTTCAATTTGTGTTACAAACTGATCTTTTTATTTTAATTCTCCTTTTATGGAGACATCCAAATTCTCTGTTTATCCCCCAATCTGCCTCCCCCTCCCCAACAAACTGGTAGCTCCTATGGCTTTTTCTTACTGTGTCTTTCCCAGGCCCCCACCAAGGCTGGTGCCCAGAAAAAAAACTCCTGAGCTGTGGATGGAAATCTCACTGGGGCACCTGGGTGGCTCAGTCAGTTAAGCATCTGACTCTTGGTTTCTGCTGGGTCGTGATCTTTCAGTCCATGAGTTCGAGCCCCACACTAACAGTTCAAAACCTGCTTGGGATTCTCTGAATCCCTCTCTCTCTGCCCATCCCACCCTCTCTCTCAACTCAGACTCATTATATCCAGAACTGAACTCTAAACCATACTTCTAAAAATAAAAGTAAAAACTATCTCCTCTCTTTTGCAGTTTCACAACCTACTTCCCTAAGCTAGAAATCAGGATCATTTTCTGCAGTATACCTCTCACTCTACCCTACATCCAATTAGTAACCAATACATGTCATTGCTGTCGCCCATATTTATCTTTTGTACATGGAACAATCACCACTGCCAGTGTTTAATTTTACCCCTGAACCACTATTATAATCTGGATCCCTCTTCATCCTCCGCTTATACTCAATCTATAGACTATTGTCAGAATTAAATTTCTCCAGTATAAAGAAGCCGATTTTATCTCTTACTTCTAAAAATACTGCTCTCTACTTCCCATTTCACTGAAGTCAAAGCTCTAAGTGTCAAATACAAGACCCCTCATGACCTGACTGCTTTTTTTCACTCCCATCTCTCCCAGGTTCTCCTGTCCCTCTGTCCTACATAAACAGCATATATAACAACATTACAAATATAACCAATTACATTACTAAAAGAACTTTGCTCTTTTGTACTCCTGGGCCCCACTAATGCCAGTTCATCTATCTGGAATGTGTTTTCTAGTTTTCCTCCAGTTTTATTGGGCTGGTGAATGTCTATTTAGCTTTCACATTAAGATTAACTATCATTTCCACTAAATAATCCCCCGTGATCCCTGAAAGATAGTTATCAACTCTTCCCTGTGCTATCATGGTATCTTTTATATACTTACTTCTCACATTTTTGCTATGACTATTTGTTTACACTGCAGACTTCTCTAGACTTGGAGAAATGTGAG
Source organism: Cryptoprocta ferox (assembly GCA_028646485.1). Classification (NCBI taxonomy): domain Eukaryota; kingdom Metazoa; phylum Chordata; class Mammalia; order Carnivora; family Eupleridae; genus Cryptoprocta; species Cryptoprocta ferox. The sequence continues at coordinate 63,267,419 of CM053578.1, read as the reverse complement.
TGCATTATGTTATTCATATATGATTTCTCAGCACTTAGTTACGCTGCTTAGACATTTTTGCACAAATGATGACATGAGAATACATCCATTAGTTTTAAAAGACTGGAGACAAAAGATAATATTCTCTTTATAGATCAGTGAGTGTTGATATTTTCTTTCAAGTACAGATTCATGTGAATTTGACCATTTCTCTAACACCTTAAGGACAGTGATATTGACAGAAGATGGGATGATAGTGAGATTTTAAACACAAAGTTATAGTTTGATGATCATTTACTTAATATAGTAAGCTCTGCATTACAGAATTTCTCAAACCCCATCACATGCATGCTTTCATTTTAGGCGAAAGCAATCATCTGACATTGACAGGATTGAGATGCTTGGTTTACTGGTGAGGACAATAATTATTAGAGATGTTAAGTAATTTCACGAGTCATAAACTTGGAAAACAGAAACAAGACTTAAACTCATATCCTCTGGCTCCAACTCCAGAGTTCTTTCTTCTCACATCATCAACTGTGCGAATAAGTTTCAGAAGTGCATTTTTAGCATTGGATATATGGAGTCTATAATAATCTCTGGTCAGATGCTGAAATGGAGTTAGAAGTGTAACAGATATTTTGAGAGGTAACGCCTGAGATCAGAATGAGAAGGATTGGGCAGGGAGTTTCAGACTATCATGCATTTATGACAAATACTTAGCCAACCCAAAGGGGGAGCTCTGGAGCAAATATTGCTTGTCAGATAAATCTCACTGCAGAAAATTCCTGGCCCTGCTACACTCATTGTGCTTGGACATTGGCTGGGGCTGCTCTGGAAGTACTTGGCTTTGGCTCAAAAGTTGAGACAAATCTTCAAGATACTAACAGCTGGATAGATGTCAGCTAACTGTCCTCCTTGCAATTGGATGGCAAGGTCTTTCTTGAGGGTACTGTGACAGTAACTTATGTTCACAAGTAAAGGTGGAGCTATGTAAGAGTTCAACAGTTCTTGGAAATGATGGAGCAACAGGCAAGCAATCAATGTTCACGTTAACACAGATTGTCTCAAGAAACATTGCTATTTTAGATTGCAGGAAAGAAGTTGATGCTGAAGGGTATTGAAGTTTTACATGGTTTAAAGTCTTGTCTCTAAAAGTGTGCCCAACCAGAAGTTCACATGAACTGTAAAACTGTATGAATTTGTCTTCCTTCTCTGAGAAAATAGGTTTGTTCTGTTCAATGATTATGTTCAAACAATCTTCAGAATACAAAAACAAGAAAAAAACAAACAAAAAGCATTTCCTTCTGAGTCACATATTTCTATTTTAGTGCCTTGTAAGCAAGTCTGTACATGAAACATGAAAATGAAAACCAGCCCAACTCAAAACTTTATAAATGAGAATTTTCTTCAGCAATTTAGCAGTTTATAGAATGTGCAAGATGGCCTAGAAAAATTTTTTTCAAAAGAGGCCAGACTCCTGCAAACCAAATCTAATTTCAGCATCAAAGGAACTTAAAACATAAAAATGCTGCATACTGTTCCAAAGATTTCTATGTAGAGCCCTATAGGTTAGTATTGGGCAAATCAAACAGTAGGCTTTTGATTAGAAGTAATTATGTTTAAAAATCACTGCTAAAGAACTAGACACATTTTCAGCTCTTTCTCAATTTCCACCTTGAGTATATTATAGAAATGATTATGAATATTTTGCTATAGTGAAGTAAGATTAGCAATGTTATCACATCTGTGGGGGTGTCTCAACCCTATATCATATGTCAGCCTTTTTCTTGTCCTGCTTATTCAAGTCTGTAATGTTTAGAGTATCCTATGTCAGCAGTTATGTATACTTTACTTTCTCACATGACTGGTCATTCAATTAATTTTAGGTTCTAGGTTGAAAAACTTTCTGTTCTCCAGGATTTAGAAGACAAAAATCTTCTATCACTGTAAAAATCTTCTATCCTTCCAGAAGTATCTCAGTTCTCTTCGGGCTTTAAAACAAAATACCAAGACTGGGTAGCTTATAAACAACAGAAATTTAGTTCTTACACTTCTAGAGTCTGACTGTCTGCTATCAGGGTGACAGCGTGGTCAAGTGAGGACCCTAATCTGGGTTACAGACTTCTCCATTGTATCCTTACACAAGGCACAAGGAAGCATGATGGGACCTTTTTCATATGGCATGAATCCTGGTCATGAGAGCTCTACCCTCATGACCTAATTACCTCTCAAAGGCCCCACCTCCTAATATCATTAGGGCATTAAGTTTTCAACATATGAATTTTGGAAGGATACAAACATTCAGACGAAGGCAGCAAGTTTGCAGGATCTTCTGTTTTTCATTGGTCTCCTGAAGTTGTACAATAATGTAGCTTACTTTGTGGCTATTCTTCATTTGTTGTGTATGAAGTGATGCTGGCCTCTTCAAATTTATCTCTGTGACTGGACGTGTTGAATGTGTTAATGGTGTTCTTCTTTCTGTTCTCTTTTTACCATAACTCCTGTTTTTCAGATGTTGTACCTGTGAACCTGTACCTGTGAACATGTTCTCAGTTATTTTTCTCTTATTTTTTATCATCTTATAATTTTCCTATACTTTCCAGGAGGTGTTATCAATTTTATCTTGCAACCCTCTTACAGAGTTATTTTTCCATATTATTAGTAATATCCATGAACCTCTTTTTTGTTCTTCATATTACCATGTTGGAGAGCATTTTGTTCTTGTTTTATAGATATATTACTTTTATCTAAAAGTACAGAGATAAGGGGTGCCTGGGTATCTCAGTCAGTGAAGCATATGACTTGATTTCTGCTCAATTCATGAACTCACGGTCATGAGATCGAGCCCCACATCAAACTCCATACTGAAGTCTAGTTGGGATTCTCTCTCTCCCACTCTCTCTGCCCCTCCACCACTCATTCTCTCTCTGTCTCTCAAAATGAATAAATAAAATTAAATAAATAAATAAAAATACAAAGATAAAAAGATCATTTATAGAAAGTTATCTTCTCCATCCATAGACTATCAAATGTTTATTATATAGTACTATCACCATTCTGCCTATTTACTGCTTCAGGTGAAGAGAGATTATGAGCTGTCACCATATACATAGAAGAATTCACTTATGGTTGAGAAGTTGCAACCAAGGAAACATGGCTACAAAGCCTTGTTTCGAGTCAATGAGGAGAAAATTGTACCTATGTCTTGTCTCTCCTTCTAAGGTACCTTTTTCATGTCTTTTTAAGGTTTTAATTTGCCATGAAGTAAAGCCCAGTCAGACATTAAAAACCATTCCAAACAACTTCCCTTATATTTTAAATGGTATCTCCTCCATAATCTGCAATTAGCTTGTTTGTAAGTCATTGTTTTGAAGATGTGACCTCATTATGATAAATTTAAGTGCAAAGTTCAAGTGAGGCTTTTTCAGGGGGTGGTCACTAGATGCCATTTGAAATAGAAGTACTTCTTTATGACTTCTGTAACAATATGTGGACAGATTTGTATTTGTAACAGATTATCAGAGTTCTAAAACAATAAGAAAATTGTTATAAGTAAAGTTTATGGGCTAGGCTGTGAGTAGAAAGAAATGTAGACTATTTACCCCAAGTCTCTTCAAAGCAAGCTAGAGTATCCTTCTTGATAGGTTTTTCAGATATAATACAAATGTTAAAATAACAAGATATGGCACTTTCTGATATTGATTTAGCTAACATTTTTCTCATCTAAAATTTATATTATCTTACATGAAGTAAAATATTCCCTATTTCTCCTTTTTTTCTTTTTCCCTCTCTTACTGTTGTTTTGACATATTATATTAGATATGTTCTCAACATGAAAGTAAGTACAGTTTTCATTTCTCAATTAAAATTGATGGCTCCTGTTGTTTTGCACCTGAAATAACAAACAGATGGGAAATAGTTGAAATTTCATCTTAACTTTTGTTTGTATCCTGGCCACAGATTGCATACTGTTTATATTCTCTCTCATGCTGATTCTTTCTTCTCAGGTATAGTATTAGAAAGTCTCTTTCAGTGGAATTTTAATTTTTGCTTTTTATTAGTATATTCAGAGCATGTGGTAAAGAAGGTAACAACCCTATAAGAAACCAGAGAGAGAGAATCTTGCCTGATAATCCTATCAACCTTCCAGATTCATCCAGCCAAAAATTTGCTCAACACGGAAAAGAAAAATAAATCCATTAGTCAGCATAAATATTGCAAAAGATATTTGTTATCTGATTCAGTTCTAAAACTAAAATGTAGCCAATAATTACTTATTCATGAGTCATTAAATTCCAGAAAAATACATATTAGATTAGGAAGCAGCTACTGTGTATTCCATGAGTGACTTGGTTTTTATATTATTAATTTTCAATTATTAAATCAATACATTCTCGGGGCACCTGGGTGGCTCAGTTGGTTGAGCGTCTGACTTCAGCTCAGGTCATGATCTCACGGTTTGTGAGTTCAAGCCCCATGTCAAGCTCTGTGCTGACAGCTCAAAGCCTGGAGTCTGCTTCAGATTCTGTGTCTCCCCCTCTCTCTGCCCCTCCCGTGATCATGCTCTGTCTCTGTCTCTCAATGATAAACAAACGTTAAAAAAAATTAAAATAAATAAATAAATACATTCTCAACATAAAAAGTTGGTGCAGGTGTAAATTCATAAAATGCAATTAACGTGAAGAACAAATTAGGCCTAATTCATTAGATTCCTATAAACATTTTGGAATATTTATCTAATCTTAGGACTAATTGAACCCTTGCTTTTGATAACTTTTATAATCTGCCTTAATCCCTTAGTAGTATATATAGATGGACATTTACTCATGTCAAGAAAAATCTTAGAGTGGTTTCATAATTCTATGTGTAGATTATGATTTATTTCATCATTCTATTGTTTTTAGACATTTAGGTTTGTGTTGTCATAGTGTTTGCTGTTACAAATACCATTATTATGGTATATTTGCGTATAACAGTTTACAGTAGTTATACTCATCACATTTTTTAAAATGTTTATTTTTGAGAGGGAGAGAAAGAGAGTGGGAGCAGGGGAGGGGCAGAGAGAGAGAGAGAGGGAGAAGAGGATCAGAAGTGGGCTTTGCGCTGAAAGCAGAGAGCCTGATGTGAGGCTCAAACTCATGAGCCATGAGATTATGACCTGAGTTGAAGTCATCAGACAATTAACCAACTGAGTCACCCAGGTGTTCCCGGATCACATTTTTATATGGACTCATTTAATCCTTATAACAACCCTGTGGCTATAATTATCCTTAGTTTGCAGATGAGCAACAGAGGCACAGAGAGGTTAAAGTCATATAGCTAGTAAGTGGCAGTAATAAGATTTAAACTCAGGCAGTCTTTTACTGGAGTCTATCTCTTCACCACTATGTCACACCATGCATGCCACCTACAGTTTTGGTATTAACCACCAGAATATATTTTTCTTTAGGATAAATGCCTAGAAGTCAAATTTTTGGAACACATTTTAGAAATATTATATTTTAGAAGAATTGATTATACTGAAAAATTTTTTCCATAACATGGTTCTAATATTTCAACTTGTAAGAAAGAAGTAAGGATTGTCTTTCTAACCCCAGTCCTAAAACTTGAGAATTCTCCCTTTAAAATAGCCCAAGCTTGAAAGTCAAAGGTGTTGTGTCATTATTTTTATCTTCAATTTCTTTAGGTTCTATAGAGTTTATAAAACATTTAATGTTTATTCTCTTATTTACCCCTTCTACACTTTCTATTCATGCCCTAGGTTCTCAATCAGCAAATATATACTTTCTTTGTGGTATGATATGTTAAGAAAACCCATTTCCTGACACGTTTGTGATAATGTTTCCTGAATTTTTGTGGTCATATTAAATCTAATGTTTATAATTTAAGTTTTACTTTTTGACAAAAGATTTTTTGCAAGTAACTTTTTGGCTTATTGAAAAGAAGGTATATTCTAGTGGCTGAAGATGTGGCAATAAAGCTACTCTCTGAATCATATATATGCTTTTCAAAGTCTAACAGATGTATCCTCTAACTACTAGTAGGTTTCTGAAAAACATTTATATGTAGTCTTTTACTTACTAATTATTTAATTTAAAAAATCATGATTTCTGAGAATGCGAAAAGGGTAAGGTTTTTTTTAATCACCTAAATTCTAATTATTAGAAACATTCTTATTTGATCAGCAGTATTTTAGATAACTCTCACAAGAAAAATAATAATGAGAGATTTAATACAGAGATGTGTTCTAGGGTTAATAAAATTCAACGGGTTAATGATTTTATTTTTTTAATATAACCACAACATTGTCATAAAACTAGTAGAATTTTTAAAATTCAAGCAATGGTTTCTTTACAAAACGTGATATTATTTCTTAATATATCCCTCTAAGGATTAAAAAAAGATAATGAAAACATGAAGTTGTTGGAGATTTATTTACTTATTTATTTATTTTTAATTGTTTTTAAGTAGGCTTCACACCCAGCAGGGAGCCCAATGCGGGGTTTGAACTCATGACCCTGAGTCCAAGAACTGAGCTGCAATCAAGAGTCAGATGGTTAACCAATGGAGCCACCCAGGCATCCCTGGAGTTTTATTTAAACAACAAATGATTTTTCATATCTTTTTACAACTTGTTCTTCTGAAAATTTTGAAACTCACATATAGGATCCAAGAACAGTAAGACGAAGACTCCCTATGCCCTTCACATAAATTTTTAGAATTAATAATCCCTACAATTTCTCTTTCCACCACTTTAAGGTACTTTCTATAGTCTTCACATCTTGATATTGGTTGTCATGGAATAATTTGTTTGTCTTTGAATTTGCTGAAGTTCTTTGATACCTATGATCATTTATCTGCTGCTGTTATACTTAATGAAAGTTTAAAAAAAATCTAGAGTTATATTACTTTTCTAACAAAATTTTTGGACATCCTAATACTGGTTAGGATGCACTGCCTCTGGTATATGAAGCTGCTCCTTTTCTGTCTGATGCCAATTATTAGTGACACTAAACTCTGAAGATAATGTTTAATGCTTATTGTTCTATATCAATTTTTCTGCTAAATAGTATGCTTTATAAGTCTACAGATTCCAGTCTTTTTTATTCAAAATTCTCTCCTCTTATATATTGGAATAGATTTTGTGTTTGATACATTCTCTTCTCCTGAAAACCACTAGTCATGTGTGGCCCAGATGTCTTTTGTTACCATACTTTTAATTTTTTATAAACTTTTTAAATTAGTTGCCATTTTCCTTTTGTTATGAGCTTTGGCTCAAATCTGTCCACATATTTCTGACATTCTTTTCAGTCACTTTATTCTCTCTTTTTTCTCTCTATATTACCTTTAGTATTTTTAATTTCCTTCCACTTCTTCCCCATGGTGTTTTCTCAAGATTTTCATTTTTACTGATCTATGGTCTTCTGAGGTCTTAAAACTTCTCTTATTCCTTTGCTTCCTTAAAAAGATAATGTTATCTTTCATTATTTTGAGATTTTTAAAAGAAATTTTTAATACCTTTCTATATTTTGATAGAAAGATTCTTCTTGAGGTGCACAATATTTATCTTTCTATTATGTGCCCATTCCTTTATGTTGACAGTTTTTATGTATAGGAACTTCATTGATTTATATCCAATTAAAAGTCACTTTGAATGGGCATTGGCTTCTAGAAAAATACAGTGGAGGGAGATGCAGTTGGAAATATGGAACAGAGAGCACTTATGTTCTGGAACACACACCCTTCTATTTTCTTTGTATCTGACCACATTCTTTATTCTAGAGGCCCAATTCCCCTCAAGTTTTGTCCAAGGGACTCATGGGCTTCACAGCAATTGCTATTCAGGCTCAGGTCCTGGGTCTTGTGGTCTGGCTCTTCTCCTAAAATAGACTAAAAGTCTATTTCACTCCCTACAGTTTCCTTGAGCTAGGAAACCAAATCCTAAATAAAATAAATTACTTATCAGCTTGATTTTTCTTAGCCTCCCTACCTAGTCATTTGAATTGGGCTTTTTGCGGGCATTCCACATAAAACCTGTGACCAACACTGAGCTGGATCTAAACTCTGGTTGTTTATGCCTTTTACGAAGGTGATACTTTTGGAGAGTATGCACTTTGCTAAAGTCTAAAGGCAACGAATGTCAACTCTCACACGTTCCTTGTCTTAGTCCAGGCTTTACCGCTTTGGCAAGTATGACCCATGGTTTGTGGTTTGAGGTTATGGTTGTCTTTTTATATCACTGATGAGGTATTCCCCCACTCTTTTCTTTTATTATTACTTTTTGTTGTTTTCGATGAGCTTTAAAGTAGGAGAGGAAAGTAAAGTTTTCTTTTTCCTCTCAATTTTAACATGCCCTGTTCTATTGTAACCTACATATAAGCAATTATTTTTTCATCATGCACAGACCTTTAATCAATATTCTGTTAGTGGTCTCTTATTGAATGAGGCTTGCTTTGGTTTCTCTACTTTTTTTTTATTTCAAGGTTTTATTTAAATTCAGTTAGTTAACAAATAGGGTAATATTAGTTTTAGGAGTAGAATTTAGTGACTCGTCACTTACGTACAACACTCTTTGCTCATTACAAGTGCCCTCCTTAATACCCATCACCCAATTAGCCCATTCCTCACCCATCTCCCTTCCATCAGTTTGTTCTCTATAGTTAAGAGTCCCTTATGGTTTGCTTCCCTGTCTGTTTTTTCCCCCTTCCCTGATGTTCATCTGTTTTGGTTCTTAAATTCCACATATGAGTGAAATCATATGTTATTTGTCTTTCTCTGACTGGCTTATCTACTGACATTTTAATATTGAATCTCCTGTTTTTACAAGTCACTCATGTCTTTCTCAACGCTGTTTTGTTCTACTTTGTTTCTGATTTTATCAATTACAGATTTCTACCAAGTAGCATTTTGGATACCTCCTCTTTAATACTGAGAGTAGAGCAGATGCTTACTTTCTCTCTTCTTTCCCTTCCCAATTCTCAGTATAAATATTTTAAGTTAAATTGGTTTAATTAAATTTGTCATTTTAGATCTATAATATCATTGGTTTTAAAAAAAATTTTTTTAACGTTTATTCATTTTTTGAAAGAGAGAAAGAGAGACAGGACACCCCTAGATTATCTTTGGTATTTTAAAAAATAATATTTAGGGGCACCTGGGTGGCTCAGTCAGTTAAGTGTCCGACTTTGGCTCAGGTCATGATCTCGCAGTTTGAGGGTTTGAGTCCCAGGTCAGGCTCTGTGCTGACAGCTCAGAGCCTGGAGCCTGCTTCAGACTCTGTGTCTCCCTCTCTCTCTGCCCCTCCCCCACTTGCACTCTGTCTCTCTGTCTTTCGAAAATAAATAAACATTTAAAAATTTTTAAAAATAAAGTAAAGAATATTTAAATATTAAATTAAATTATATTAAATAGCCTAAATGTCCATCAACTGATGAATGGATCAAGAAGATGTGATTTATATATACAATGGAATACTACATGGCAATGAGAAAGAATGAAATCTGGCCATTTGTAGCACCGTGGATAGAACTCAAGGGTGTTATGCTAAGTGAAATAAGTCAGGCAGAGAAGGACAGATACCATATGTTTTCACTCATATGTGGAACAGGAGAAAGTTAACAGAGGACCATGGTGGAGGGGAAGGGGAAAAAAGTAGTTAAGGAAAGGGAGGGAGGCAAACCATAAGAGACCCTTAAATACTGAGAACAAACTGAGGGTTGATGGGGGTGAGAGAGAGGAGAAAAGGGATGATGGGCATGGAGGAAGGCACTTGTTGGGATGAGCACTGTGCGTTATATGGAAACCAACTTGACAATAAACTATAAAAGAAAGAAAGAAATAAAATAAAAAATAATATTTAAGTATTAAAGTTTTTTGATGTGTTCATATTTTAAATATCTACAATTATTATATTAAAAATAGTCATAAATATAAATTATTATACATAGTTATAAGTAATTCTTTCTCTTGTTTAACTCAATTTAGTGCCATCCTTCAATTTTTAATTTTAATATTTTCTTTTGTTGTCCTGTATATTAATTTTATCATGATTTTTATTTTTTGAATTATATTATTCAAATGATTTTTTGTCTTTCTGTTGCTTTCACTTATGAAAAAAATCTCTCAAGATATTCATGCCTTCAGTGACAACTGCCTACACACTGTTAAATGGTACTCTATTCTGTTTTCCTAATTTGTGTGACATAGTCTAAGTCTACCTAGTCTCTTTGCAAGTAATCAGCCAGTTGTGTGTGTGTATGTGGTGTGTGTATGTGTGTGTTGTTTTGTTTTGATACTTTGCCCTTGCATTTCAAAAATATTGATATGTGTTGTTCCTAGGCTAATTTCCTTTGCCATTGTATTTTTGCTGCGGTGATTTCTTTTTTATTATAGAGACATTTTCCTACTACTCCCCATTGCTCAGTTTTCTGATACTGAGGCTAAGAGAGTACTGAAAGTACATACTTTATGAGCACATTTTCCCATCAGATTTTGCCTTAATTGCATCTTGTCCATAATGCATTCTTCATGCAAACTATGTATCCCAAAAAGCATCACACTGTTTCCAGACCAATCTTATTCTTTTTCAGATGATTTTGAGGTTGGGACTCTATTTCCAGAAAGAATTCTCAGGGTCTATATTATGCAAATAAACTACATATTTATTTTCACTTGCCTCCAACTAAAAAGAGCACTTGCTTCAATTATAAACATGACTTTAGACACAGAGCAGTAATAGTATGACTATGACATTACCACCAATAGAAATTAGAGATATATTTCTATGATATTTCAGTTGTGCATATTTCAAAATTTATTCTGAACACTATTTAGAAATTAGAGTAGGCAATAAACTTTCTATTAAAAATTTATTTTATATTATATACTATTCTTTGAATTTAAAATCCATTATTCTGAGACACAGTCTATTGTCTTCCTTTGAAGGTGTCTTTGGAAATCTAAGGTAAGTCAGGTAAAGATTTCCTGATAGGAAAAGTGAAGGTAAATAGAGATCTGAGTAGCAATAGTCATGAACTGAGTATCCAGGGAGGCAGAGAATCATCTCAGCTAGCACTTTTTATAACTTGGTATCTTCGCAAAATATACAATTGGGTAGACTATGAGTGGTTTTTTTTTTAACTCCTATAGATTCAGTTAGTAATTTTTCTGTAAGACTCCTTTGTTCTTGTGGGTTTCAGTCTTTTCCATGTCACTAATGCAATTGGGAAGAAAATGGTGGTTCCATATCTAAAGATGTTAACATGATACTCACCATTAGAGTTAGAAATCATGGTCATGTTTCCAAACTAGAGAAATTTTTATAGCTTAATGATGGTATATTTTTGTGATGAATTCAATTGTTTTTAGGTTTAGAAAAGACCTTTTCCATATAGAGAATAGATTCATATTTGCACCTATTTTCTTCTAGGCCTTTTATATTTTATATATTGCTTGTGGGTTATTTTTATTCTTATTTTACACTTATTGGTTAAGAAATTTAGTACTTATTTTGGAATCTAATGTGAGCTGATATTCAGTACTTTTTTTTTACTTTTTTGTTAAGTAGCCAAAATTTACCTGAACAATATACCTTATCTCTATTAATTTATGATTAATCAGATTGCTTGTGTTCACGGATATAGTCCAAGTTCATAGAACAGTGTGGAGCATAATAAGGTCTCAAATATATGTGAATTAATTAATAATATCTTCTCTCAAAAAATAATTTTGGTTGGTAGTAAATCTACTCACTGTTAAGGATTTGCCTGGCTTTTTGTGAGAATATTTGCAAAAAGAAGATAGAAAGTATGATAAGAATCTCACATTTGCTAAACATTGGTTGGATTCTTCAGGAACCTGATGCCAAGACAGGGGGAAAAGTGCAAGAGCTTTATTACGGGCCATGCTTGGGAAAGAATCGGGAGCAGGCAGGAAGAACTTCAGGCCATGATATGGATCTGAAACCAGTGAAAGGGGAGGCATAAGGAAGAAAGATTGGGGAGGAAGAGGCTTGGACGTCAGGGCAGCTCTGTGAAAGCATCGGCTATCCAAATGGGGAGCTCCAGGGCAAAGACTGTGCAGAAATAGCCAGACCCCAGTACTCCCATCATACTCTGACTTGCATTGTCTATGCACTTTCTGGGAAAGGCATGACTTGAGCTTGAAATCTCAAGATCGTGAAAATACTGACTTCACAGCTGGAGACCCTCAACTAACTCTACCTGATGACAGTTTCTATTTTGAAGGGAGATCTGGTTGACATATCTTTATGAATATCTACCACAGACACTATTGACAAACCAAGAGAAAGTGAAAGGCAAGGAGACCTTATACAAGTAATGCTCCGTTCTCAGGGAGTCAATAGAACAATTATGAAATAGGGGTGCCTGGGTGGCTCAGTCAGGACCTTGTGTATCCTGAGTTTGAGCCCAGCATCAGGCTCTGTGCTGACAGCTCAGAGCCTGGAGCCTGTTTCAGATTCTGTGTCTCCCTCTTTCTCTCTGCCCCTCTTCTGCTTTTGCTCTCTTTGAAAAATAAATAAACGGTTTTTTAAAATAAGAATAATTATGAAATAAAGGGGCTCGATACTCATGAACACTGGAGACCATTTTGATATATTGGAAATCCTTTATTACATTAAAATATCAATTCAACTTATTTAAGTTTATATCCCAGTTTACATGGTTTCAGCTTCCATATGTGAAACCAAAAAATAGCCCTAGAACTGAGAAACCTGCAATTTTACACTTGAAGTACATGCCAGCCAATTTTTTATTTAAAGTAATAGCGGTTTGGGGCACCTGGGTGGCTCAGTCAGTTGAGGGTCGGACTTTAGCTCGGGTCATGATCTCTGGTTTGTGAGTTTGAGCCCCACATTGGGCTCACTGCTGCCAGCCTGTTAGCACTTTGGGACTTCTGTCACCTTCTCTCTCTGCCCCTCTCCTGCTTACTCTCTCTCTCAAAAAAAATAAAAATAAAAAACATTAACAATTTTTTTAAAAGTAAAGTAATAGTGGTTATTACAGTGCCGGCGTGGCTCATTTGGTTGAACACTAGACTCTTCATTTCAGCTCTGGTCATGACCTCACAGTTTATGAGTTCAAGCCCTGCATAAGGCTCCATGCTGACAATGCAGAGCCTGCTTGAGATTTTCTCTTTCCCTCTCTCTCTGTCCTTCCTTTGCTCTCTCTCTCTCTCTCTCTCTGTCTCAAAATAAATAAACTTAAAAAAATAATAATAAAGTAATAGTGTCTTAAAATAAAACATGGGAAATGAATAGATAAAATTATGTTTAGAGCCAAATCCAGTATTATTAAGAGGAACACCCATTTTCCTAGTTAATAATAGACAGAGACACGTCCACACATGCAGGCACACATAAAATGTCTATAGAAAAGAGAGCACAGCGTCAACTGTGTAATTATTGTATGTTTATTTGGAGAAAGTAAAATTTCACACAAGTTTTAATATATGGCTGGATTGCACTTTTAGTAGTTAAAAAATAATTTTACCTTTTAGTATTCTATTTCTTCTCAAAATGTTTATCTTACCTGTTTTTATCAATAAATAATACTTAATTAAAGAAGTTTTTGATCAAACAAAAGCTTTCTCACAGACATTTTGTCAATATCACTACATGGTTATTCTGTATTTTTATATACTATGAATATTTCTGATATTTATTTAATATTTATTTTAAAAAATAAACTGTCCTCAGGTGCCTGGGTGGCTCAGTCAATTAATCATCCATCTCTTGATTTTTGGCTCAGGTCATGATCTCACAGTTTGTGAGATCGAGCCCCACGTCAGGATCTGTGTTGACAGTGCTGAGCCTGCTTGGGATTCTCTCTCTCTCCCTCTCTCTCTGCCTTCCTGCCCCCCTCAAAAATGAATAAACTTAAAAAAAAATAAACCATCCTCTTAATACTTCATAAAAATGGAAGAAAAATTCTCTAATGAAGACAACTTCGTCAAAGAGAAGCTCCAGAGTATTCTCTGCAGTGAATAGTTTCCACCATAAGCAATAACCAGGTCCTTACAGCTCTATTTTATAAATAGCACATATATCCTCAGCTTTCCATAAATTCTTCCAGTTGTACTTGTACTGTGCTAACATCTGTTGATTTCAAACAAATAGATTCACAGTAAATGATAAGATCCAAGAATTAACCTTCATTCATTATGTTCTGCATCATATCTTCCTTCTATTATGATGAGCAATAGGGGAAAAAAAAACATAGTAATTAAAAGTACGACCTTTGAAGTTGGATAGGAATATGGGTATGCATCATTACACTTGCAAACTGGGTAACTTGGTCAAATTATTTGACCTTACTTGGTGTTGTTTTTGTCTTTTGTAAAATGGAGACATAAAAGCACTTACGTTGTAGGTTTGCTGTGAGGAATAAATTACATCATAAATGTAAAATCCTTACAATACTGTCTGAAAATGCAACATACTCAATAAATTTTAGCAATTATTAACTTTTAAATTGAAAGTAGTTAAGAAAATCCTGTGACTTTTTTAGTATTTGCCTTGGGGTTTTACTTTGGTTTATAGTCTAAGCCAATCATGGCCATCCATTCTCCTTGTCAAAAACTGGTTAAAGCTTAAGTAAATTACCATTCTCTAGGAGGTGAAACTATGATCCCATTCAGACTAATAAAACACAAATGGAAATTCACTGAGTGCTGGTAAGTAAAAAAGCTTTCCTTCATTTGAAAGAAAGGCATTATTACTACCCTGGATATCATGGTATATGAATGTAAGTGGGGAACTCTGCCAGCTGTATTACTACCAGCCTGAAGATAAGAACAACACACACCAAAAAATGGACCCCTGAGAATCAGAGAAAAATTGAGTCGATTCCATTGAATTAAGCCAGCCCCATAGCACACCATACCTATCAACTTCCAAGTATAGGATCTGATTGATTTTTGTATTATAATAAGCTTCTTTTAGTATCAGTTCTCTATTATTTGCCATCACAGGAAAACTACTGAAGATTTTCTCCTGAAACATAAACGTACAGAATGTGTGAGTGTGTGTATACTTGTTATGATGCTTGTAGTTGCAACAAACAGAAAATAGAAAACAGGTTTGAACAACAACAACAAAAAAGGTGTTATCAGGGCACCTGGTGGCTCAATCGGTTAAGCGCCTGACTTTGGCTCAGGTCACGATCTCACAGTTCATGGGTTCAAGCCCCACATTGGGCTTTGTGCTGACAGCTCAGAGCCTGGAGCTGCTTCGGATTCTCTCTCTCTCTCTCTCTCTCTCTCTCTCTCTCAAAATAAATAATAAACATTTAAAAAATTTTTTAAAAAAGTGTTAACTTACGTCACATAACTGAACAAGTCTACAGTGAAGTCAGTGATCTGTTGTCACTCTGTAAATGCTCTGTTCTCTTGGCTTTTTCCTCCTCCATGTGTCACCTTCACTGCCACTTACTGCAGCTAGGGGTGTGTAGCAATTTCAGGCTTCTTATTCACACACAATAATGAATGGAAGGACATGAATAGTCTTTCATTGACTCTGTCTTAATATCAAACAAATACCCTCAAAGAAGCCAATTTTAACTTCCTTAGGTGTTTTCATAGGCCCAAAGGAAAGTTAAGGGAAATTCTCTATGGTGATTAATTTAAACCTCAGTGTCCAAATGCTTGCACATAAGGATGGAGGATGGAATCATCTTTTGTATAAATCCAACCAACCAATTAAGAAGCTGGGGCCAGATTCCTTCCAAGCATAATGTATGTCCACCTAGTTGAGGGTTGGATATCTGAAAGTAAATCATATCTTAATTAGAAAGGACAAATAAATAGGTAATCAACAGGGTTGACTACAGCATTTATAGTATTCTTTTATCTATGATTTTCCCCAAAATTTCAAAGAAGTTTGAATTAGACCTCTGGTGGAGTCTAACCAGTGAAGAGAGTTGTCTTGCCATGGAAAAAAGTAGATAATTCCTACTATTCAACTTCTGTGACATTAAAGAGAACCCTGCTTATCACTACATCTTCAAAAATCTTGTGATACATTCACTCAGACAGTAGTAATGCAAATAATTTCTAACACTGCTTCCTATGTTAATCACTCTTCTGAGCACCACATATTAACCCATTTAATCTCCACAATCACCTATTATTTAGGTGTTATTATTATCTCCATTAACACAGATGAGTTAACTAGGGCATAGAGAAATTAAGTGATTTGCTCGTATTTAGGAATAATTGAGTCAGGATTTAAATCCAGGTGATCTGGTTTCAGGGAGCAATGATCTTTGCCATTCTGTATTATGCATCTTTGTATCCCTAGCCCTTAAAATTCAATTTGATCACCTTTTCCCCTTCCTTCCCTGGGCTCTTCCCATCAAAGTTTTTAATTGTGATCCAGTACATTCCTGAATACATGTACTGTGCCCATGGGGCATTTGAACAGATGAAGAAGGTAAATAAAGGTAATATTTGATTATATATTGACTCATGATTTTAATAGAGTCTTGAGTTTGAATCACAATGGATTATAATTCAGGCAAAATATGATTTTTATCAGAAAATTATGGCATATCATTAGCTGCAGCAATACAAACCTGTGTTTAACACCTGGTTGCATATTTTTCTTCATTAGTGGTCTAATAAGAAAATAACCAAGAGAATTTTGGATTTTTATGTTTTTCAAAACCAAGAAAGCCATGGGTCATTCAAACAGAAATGGAAAAGTAAATGAAAATGAATATATGCCTTGATGTTAGCTGCTTTAATTTTACTATTGGTTTATCAAATGATATCCTTGAAAGCTAGGTAGAAAGTAAGGGCTTAAGATTAATTTGAACTGCCAAGTGCCTTATAAATGACAATTTTCACACACCCAAAAATGTTAATTTAATGAGCTTTCAAGGCACTAACCAATGTTTGATAATTACAAACATTGGATGCAAACACCTCAAATATAAAATATGATAAAAGATATCAAATTCAATGTAAAAAAACCACAGAAAGGTGAAATCCAATACCCAAGTTGTCAGCAATATATGAATCCATCAAAATCTTGGCATTGGATTTCTAGGACAGTTTGATCAGAATAATTATAATTAAAATGGCATGACAGAATGGCTTCATCATTAAAGAGTTTGGCCACAGATCCTGAGGTGGTTTTAATTATGATTCAACTCTTCTGAATAATGCACATTTAGGGAAATACTTACCACCAGATATGCAACTAGCTGCCTGGTTTGTGCACATTTTATTCATTCAATGCAATGTATTAAATGCTTACTATGTTCTAGGCATAGGAATATGCAGAACAAAGAAAACAGAACACTATCATAACATCATGGAAGAATAGAATGTTTTGAAGAAACATCGAAATATAATCTGGCAGTGGAATGGAGCCAATGACTGCAGAAACAGACCATTGGTAGAAAAAGTAATCTGGCATGTAACAATAAAAACTGGGATAATTTCCCTTGAAAGGGATTTTGAGAAGCACATGAGTCTGAGTCAGAGCTACAGAAATAATCCATCTAAGACAAAACCGTAGCCACACATCAAAAGATATTTTTATATGTCTGAACATTAGTTTTTCGCTATCCCAATTGCTGTAAGAAATTGCATTCTTACTTCTCCTTTCTACCCTTTCAAACAACCCTTCACTGATAACTGTTTACTAGCAAGGCCACTGATGTAAGTACAGGAATTTGGTATTTAAATACCAAACATAAAGAGAGAGAGAAATACATAAATGATTCTTGGTCAACAAGAGTTAAGAAGCCATCATTTATTTACCACTCTCCATCTAAATTACTAGGCTCAGGCCCTGGTAGAATTATCTATCCCAACAATGATAGAGTGACTCAGATTTTTTATGTAGTCCCATAAATTAGCATGTTTTTCTGGGAGAATGACTAACAATCTTTGCCTAGTCATTTAATTGTAGAGTATAAGTGAAGGAGCCAGGGAGTTTTAATATTATCCAAATATTGTTGGGTCGACCTTTCCAAGCTAAAATACAGAGACCTTCATTCATATCTCTGACTTATTTCTTCCTTAAAAGTTTTAATGTTTCTATTGCTTTGTTAATTAGAGATTGGGGGAATCCACACAATTTTAGAAAATGTCTTATCTGAAGATGCCAGGAATTAAAAAAAAATACATGGGAATGTTCCCTCCCCAGAGTAAATTTGTCCTTATTGTAACAATTGAGAAAGAGTAACCTGTATGCTTCTTTTTGTGCTTAGAGTGAATCTTGCCCATCAGTATGCCCTACACATTGGTACAGATTTCTCAGATTCTGATTAGAGATTTTATCCAGAGACAGATTGCAGAGAAAGCCTATGTCACTTACCTATATGGTCAACATAGTCTTTCATTGATAAATATAAGTGAATAATAAAATATCACCAAATGGTTAAGACAAGAGCAAGCAAGAAAAGGAAGTTGATGAAAAAATAATTTAAGAAAATATTAAACATTTTAATATAAATCTATATCCATAATAGAATCAAAGGACTGTAACATTGTTAAAATAAGACTGGACAGCTGTACACTGGAACAATCAAGAAAACAAAAGTGAGCACTGCACTTTGAAATTAATTACAATGCTTAAAACTAGAGAGGAGAATAAAAGAATAAACACTGTTGCAGCCTAAATTAGTCATATGAAATATAAATTCAAAGAACTATCTTAGGACATCTGACAAAATTACTTAAGACCAATAAAGAATTCCAGAGAGAGACTACAAAGAGTGGAGAAGTGTGAATTTTAAGGAAATTATAGAAGATCTCTTATATTTTGTCATGAGTATTTCTTCTCTCTCTGCCATAGCACTATACATTTATGCCTTTTTAAACACAGGATTTACAGGTGACTTACTATAGTGAATTATCTGCTTGTAGAAGTAATGAATACCACTTGAACAGAAGTTTTAAATTATTTTATTATTACTATCATCATCATCATCATCATCATCATCATCCTTCTGGCATGAGACCTGCAATTGTCTACATAAGGGAGATAAGGGCTATTTCCTAGCCTAGGTCCTGGTATGAAAACCAGAGGGACTTACTACTTCACAAAATATTGTGCCACTGCCTGATATTCCAGAATCCAATATCAGATTTCTCATCATTCCTGCCATATGCAATGTGAGAAAATAAACATTTTTACACCACTGTGTTATGAGGGATTTGGTGGACTTTTATTGTTACAGGCCTAACTGTGCGTTTCCTGATTGATACAGAATTGAGTATTACCAGGGCAGAAAACTTTAAATGTATGTCACAGGCCTCGTGAGGAACCAATAGACAGTAAGGAAACTATTGAGATTAGAACAGGGATGGTATGCAGTGGTAATACATTTTTAAAACTGTCTCCAGCTGTCATTTTTGAAAGCAGCTAATGTATTGACTTGAGCATGTGCCTTTAGCCCATAGAGAAACAATATTGGCTGCCTACTGTGGTGCCATTGGCTTCATTTAACAAGCTTCTACAAGGCAGAAACAATTCACTCAGAAGTGAATTGACTTGAAGGCAAGCAAAATTTAAGGTAGGAACAGAAAGTAAAAAATCTCTGGGCCCTTGCATAGTTGAGATACCAAAAGGTAAATAACTCTAAAATGTCAAAAGAAAATATCATATATATATGTATGTATATACACACACATACACATATATTAATGTATATGTGTATCCATATATGGATATCACAATTCATATATATAAGCTCCTTCTTAGCAGAAGTCATAAAAGAAATGAGTGTCATCTTTGACCACATGTATATCTCCTTTTGGTAACGAACTTTGCAAACTAAGTTAAAAATTCTAAAACAGACTGAGAGAAAAATTTTCACCATGTAAAAGACAAAAATTAACGTTTATTTTTATATAAATTGCTGCTACAAATTGATACCCTCAAAAAGATAATTAAATAGAAAAGTAGGCTCAGTAAAGAGCAGGCAATTCACAAAAGAAAAAATGATCACTTGTCAATAAATATATTAAAAGGTGCACAATGCAAGCATTTAATAACAAGATAAATACATTGAAATTCCATATAAAATACCTTTATAACACCTAATATTTTTTGAACTGGAGGAAAAGACATTTTGACATTCAATTTGAGGGGAGTAAAAATTTATACCCCTTAAAAGAATACTTTTTGGCAATTTCTATCATTTTAAAATGTGTATACTATGATACAGTATTATTTCTCAGTATATATTCTTAAGAAATTTTTGTAAATATAAATACATGATATGAAAATTAAAGGTACTAAAATTTGTAACAAGATGGTGACAATCAATCAGAAAAGAATCATTAAATAAATTATAATATATGTGTATCAAATGATACAATGAAGCAGTTTTAAAAAATGGCATTACTCAGACAGGGTTACTTAAGGATGCATATTAGCTAGTTCTCATAATAACAATCCTGAGGTGTATCTAGACAAATAACACAAATCAAAATATAAAAAATATAGAAACTTATAGTGTTTAACCAGAACACTTTACAACTCAAAATCTCTAGAATGAAATATCTATTAGAAAAGAGTTAAATGCTTTGCTTTAATGAAAATACAATTCTTTAGAATTATTTCAGGGCCTACTTGGTTCAATTTATTATAAATATAATCACTCAATTTGAGAATTTTTTTCTGTGATATTTTAGAATTTATATAGCTTTTAGTAAATTTTACTTTTGGTGATAGTAGCAAAATTAAATATACCACAAGAACCACAAAAGTGTATGGAAATGTCTGATGTCAATTACTACTACACATGTCTTATAACATTGTACCAGGACTCAACCTACACTGTAGAAAAGAATAATAATTTTTCTTTTTCTGCTCAAAATCAACTTCAATTG
>CM053578.1:63127255-63246069 GCA_028646485.1 Cryptoprocta ferox | reverse complement strand
CGGGATATATATCTGGATGGCAGCAGAAAAGAAGGAGAAGCAAAGAAAACAGGAAAGAAAAAAAAAGAAAGAAAAAAGACAACTCCCCTGTGCGGATGGGCGTGGTCTGGCATCCCGTCAGGTCTCGGGGGCTGTTCTCTCCGAGGCCCCGCCTTGGTGGTTGCAGGGAGAAGTATGGCGCCGCCTCTTAGTTTTGCCGGAACCAAGCGTCGCAACTGCCCTGCTGAGTCCGATCTCCCTGTGCCGCGGGCGAGCCAAACTGTATTCTCCAAGCTCCGCCTCACTTCCAAATCCTAGTCCGTGCAGTTCAACACCGTCACCGGGGGTGAGATGCGTTCCCGCTGGTGGCTGGCCTCCTGGCCGGCTTGCGCCACCCTTTTGGCGGAGCCGCCGCTGCCACCGCTGCCGCTGCCGCTTTTCAAGGCTCCCGGTGCCGCTGCACCCAAGGAAGAACTCACCGGCCAGATGGGACGGATTTCTCTCCCGGCGCTCGGCAGTTATATATGGGGAGACAGGCGAGTTTTTCCTCCCTTAGAGATGGTTCTAGGTGCGTTTTCCGTCTCTCTTTCTCTTCCCCTGGTCTCTCCGGGGCTCAGCGCGCTCTCCCTGTATTGGGCTCAGGGGCTCCTTTCCCCTTTACCACTGGGACCCGCCCGTCCCCTAATTTCCCAGATGACAGTCACTCACTCAGGCATCTTTGAGGTTGTCTTCTTTCTGGCGTCTGTTTCTTCTTTCCCCCACTTGCAAATCCAAGTTTTATCCCTTCAGTCCTTCTCAGTTCAATCCATACGGGCGTGCGCGGATTACAGAGCTCCCTGCTCTTCCGCCATCTTGTCCTCTCTCTAAAAATATTTTTAATATTATCAACAATTGATAATAGTGCTTTGCTTTGCATTCCTCCTCCAATTAAGGTTTTAGTTGCCCAATGGCATCAGTTCACACAGACTACTATATTACTTTGAATATACAGTTGTTTCAACAAATGGTGTTGGGAAAATTAGATGGTGACATGCAGAAGAATGAACCTGGACCACTTTCTTACATCATACACAAAAAATAAATTCAAAATGGATAAAAGACCTAAATATGAGACAGAAAACCATCAAAATCCTAGAGGAGAACACAGGCAGCAACCATTTTAACCTTGCCCAGAACAATCTCTTACTAGACAAGTCACCAAACGCAAGGGAAATAAAAGCAAAGACGAACTATTGGTACTTCATGATGATAAAAAGCTTCGGCACCTCAAAGGAAACAATCAACAAAATTAAAAGGCAGCCTATGGAATGGAAGAATATAACTACAAATGATATATCTGATAGAATTAGTAATCTGTAAAGAACACAGCAAACGCAACACCCAAAAAACAAACAACCCAGTTAAGAAATGGGTAGAAGACATGAACAGGCACTTTTCCAAAGACATCCAGATGGCTAACAAACACATGAAAAGATGTTCAACATCACTGATTATCGGGGAAATACAAATCAAAATCATCATGAAATACCACCTCACACTTGTCAAATGGCTAAAATTAAGCACACAAGAAACAACAGCTATGGACAAAGATGCAGAGAAAGGGGAACCCTTTTACACTGTTGGTAGGAATGCAAACTGGTGCAGCCACTCAGGAGAACCAGTATGAAAGTTCCTCAAAAAACTAAAAATAGTATCCTATGATCCAGCAATTGTCCTACCAGGTATTTACCCAAAGAATACAAAAGTACAGATTCAAAGTGGATACATGCACTGCAATGTTTACAGAAACATCATCAACAATAGTCAAACTATGGAGAGTGTCCAAATGTCCATCAACTGATGAATAGCTAAAGAAGATGTGATATACGTGTATACAATGAAATATTACTCAGCCATAAAAATAATGAAATCTTGTTATTTGCAACAACATGGTTGGAGCTAGAATGTATTATGCTAAACAAAATAAGTCAACCAGAGAAAGACAGATACCAAAGAATTTGTACTTACCTGTGGAATTTAAGAAACAAAATGGATGAACATATGGGAAAGCGGGGGAAGAAGAGAAGAAAACAAACCACAAGAGACTCTTAATAATAGAGAACAAACTGAGGGGTGATGGAGGGAGGTGAATGGTAGATGGGCTAGATGGGTGATGGGTACTTAGGAGGGCACGTGTTGTGATAACCAGTGGGTGTTGTGTGTAAGTGATGAATCACTGAATTCTATTCCTGAAATAAATATTATTACACTGTATGTTAACTAGCTAAAATTTAAAAACTAGGCATAGGAAGAGATTAACCCAATAACTAATAATAGAACAATTATTAAAAACATGAAAATGCAGTAGTCTAAAATTATAGGTATCTTTTCTATGAGGTTTACTTTTGAGCTTATATTTAAAAAGTCAGTTTACATATGGCAAATTCATCTTATTCAAAATTATTTTATTCATGACATTGCACTTTTTTTATTTGATGTTATTGCCTAAATTACATGTAATATTATTTCCTATTGATATTTTCAATCTGCATGAGTTCTTTATTATAACATTATTTGATTTTGCTATGGTTTCTATCATGTGAAGAAATTCTTATTTTCATAATTCGAGATGATGTTCTATAATCTATGTATTGCCTAACCAAAATATGAATAAATTATATTCTGCATACAAAGGTATACCATTTTTTCTCAGTGTCTCTGTTCTCTACAACATCAATATGATCAGTTATGATGCTTTATCTTTGGAGTCAAAGATAAGTTATTATTTTCAATAAACTGTTGAAAAATGTCATATTTATGTCTATACCTTCTTCCTTATAGGTAGCAACCTGGGACAATTTAGAACCTACAGAACTATATACCATGACTTATTCTTTAGGTCTCAAAATGGAAAGATCTCAAAGACAGATTAGACAGATTACTAATTGATAATGAGAGCTTAGAATTTCATGTCTTATTTCAATTGTTTTCAAACAGAATAAGCATTAGTGTGGAAGGCTTAAACTATTAATTGTTAGAAGATAATAGTAACCTGGTTTTGGCCATTTACCCTATTCTCAGCTGTGTGAGAAAAGTATAGTTTTCTGATTCTATCATTTTTACTTCTAAGTAAAACATAGTGTTGTTTTCCAATGACTTAAAGACCAGTTCATCAGTGTGTTTAGCTACAGATAAAGCAGCATGCCTGTATAGGGAAACTATCCTATTCTAAAGAGTTCACTGCACAGAAAACTGAATGATATAAAAAGGTCAACCAGGTGAAATTGAGAAAAGCCACAATTACATCTCTGTCTGAACTACGAAATGACTTCCCTAAAATGGTGTCATCTATCATCTTTCTTTCTATAGTACCTAAAACATATCGAATCTTTATAGATGTTCCATTAACATCTATAAATAAATATAATATACAAATATAATATATAAATAATATTATATATTATTATTATATATCATTCAGCACAGAAACCTGAATGATATAAAAAGGTCAACCAGGTGAAATTGAGAGAAGCCACAATTACATCTCTGTCTGAACTACGAAATGACTTCCCTAAAATGGTGTCATCTATCATCTTTCTTTCTATAGTACCTAAAACATATCAAATCTTTATAGATGTTTCATTAACATCTATAAATAAATATTATATATAAATAATAAATATAATAGATAAATAAATATACTATATAAATATATATAATATTTTATTAATATAATATATAAATAAAAATAATATATAAATATAATAACATTATCAATAAATTACTAGATGGATTCTTAGGACTGGATGATAATGCAGAAGCATATATGTCAGAAAGTGACTTTAGAAATTTCAAAGCACAAAATTTCAAGAAGAATTTCATCATTTTGTCTAAAAATGGCCTGGCGCCCACAATTAAATAATCAGATTAAAAAGTATTTTTTTTAAATGTTGTAATGGGGGCGCCTGGGTGGCTCAGTCAGTTAAGCATCCGACTTCGGCTTAGGTCATGATCTCCCAGTTTCTGAGTTCGAGCCTGGCATCAGACTCTGTGCTGACAGTTCAGAGCCTGGAGCCTGCTTTAGATTCTGTGTCTCCCCCTCTCTCTGCCCCTCCCATGCTCAAACTCTGTCTCTCTCTGTCTCTCAATAATAAAAATGTTTAAAATTTTTTTTAATGTTGTAATGAATTTTTAATTTATTAAATTATTGTGAAGTAGCTATAAATTTCATTGTTCTAGCTGCTTGTGTAAAATTATGATTGTGTCCAATTTTCAACTTTATTTATCTTTTTCTCCAACCTTTATAATCTTACTTGTCATTATATATGTTCTTATATATGTTCATCAAGTTGTTTACTTATTCTTTCAACAAACACTTATTAACTCTTTTGTAAGCAATATGATTTATTATTGAACTAACTGTATTCACTGTTTCATATGGAAACCCTTACTTAACCAGATGTTTATATTCTTCACAACGAAAGAAGCCTTGATATAGACATTCTTTCTGCTTTTTTTGAAATGAAAATGGGATTCTTTACCAGAGACTCAGTTGAAGAGTGATTTTAGATGCATTCATAGCAACTCATATGGAAACCTTAAACTTAGCCATCTCCTTTTAATCATTTGTTTATCTTTCAAGTCTTGAGATTACCCTCATCACACAGGTCATGTCTGATGATCAGTAGCAAATGCAATCAGTCATCTAGATATTACTCTCTCTACACTTTAACAGTCAGCTATTTGGAAATAATACGATGACTGATGATTAATTTCTTTCTTTAAGATATTCAATAAATGTCCTAAAACATTGCAGCCTTTTCCACTAGGAAGAAAATGGCATGGTGAAGATCCAACTCTACTTTCAAAATATCTTGCGAATATTACAAACAGAGCCAAACCTAAAACAGGACAAGTCCTATAAGACTCCCTAATGTCAGATGTGTGGCTGGGAATTCTCACATATTGTTTTATCCTAAAACATTTGCCTCTATTTTACCCGTATTGTGATTGTGATTTTATTTCAAGAATTTTTGCTATTACTATGAGATTTTAATTCATACCCTTCAAGAATTTTAACCATAAATGTACAGGTTTAAAAATAGTCACAAGTGATAGAGTTAATCTCTTGGATTTATGACATGAAAAGAATGCAAATGAATGGCGTGGTACACATTGAAACTTCTCCAAGATTTTTACCCACTTATTCCAAAAAGGGCACTAAACAAATCAAATGCTTGAAATACTCTCCAGACATTTTTTTTCTAAAAACACATCTACCCACATCAATTTATTTCTAAACTGACCTTAGAAATTAAAACACATAGAGCTACATAAGACTGACAAGTCTGTTCTGTAATAAGATGTGTCATGCATATATAAAAAAGTCATTGTTATGATATATTAAGGAAATGTACCTTTTCTTAAATAATTATACATGTAAATGACTTCTTAACATAGGCTTGGCAGCAAACATTATTAATTAGCAAATAATTCCCATTAGGACACATAGGGATAGAACTATTTACAGTGGATACTTGTGACAAGATATGTTAATTGCATTACTATTAATAATAAAGTTATATTAATTTAATGGTGGGAATCATGCTGAGAAGTTTTATGAATATAATGTGCTTAAAAACAAGATGCATACAGAATTTGGTATCCAATGAAGCCTGAAGTTAAGTTCAACTAAAATGATATGCTAGAGATCTTGGACTTAATTTTGAATGCAGAGAAACCATTCTAGCTTTTAAAATTATCATCGATTTGGGAAATTTTCCTGTAATGGTTGGATTTTCAATTAGGAAGTAGTTGGTTTGACAATTACAATACTGAAAGGACTAATAGATGAGCTTGGCTGGATAGATAGATGGATGATGTTCAGAGAGGTAATTTCGTGCTCAGAAAGAAAAAGAGAAGGGGTGCTTGGGTGGCTCAGTCCAACTTCAGCTCAGATCATAATCCCATGGCTTGTGAGTTCAAACCCTGCATTGGACTCTGTTCTGACAGCTCAGAGCCTGGAGCCTGCTTCGGATTCTGTGTCTCGTTTTCTCTTTGCCCCTCTCCCACTCACGCTCTGTCTCTCTCACAAAAATAAATAAACATTAATAAAAGAGGAATATTTAAGGAGGAATAAAATACTATATATATAATAACTATATATGTCACATATATTATATGTTACACATATACACACATGCTTAAAGGTAGCTCTTGGTGAATGTGAGATGTCTAAACAGTAGAAAAATCCCATAATTTAGTAATATGTAAGCAATAGTTTTTGAAATCCCATGTTGCAATTTATTTCTTCATTATTTAGTGAACATTAATTGAACACCTACTATGTGCCAGGGACTTTGTTAGAAGTGGTGAGTAAAGTAGACATGTTTTGCCCTCATGGGGTTATGCTGAGAAATACAGATAATAAGGAGGTATACAATAAATAAATGTAAAACTGCAAGTTTTGGTAAGTGCTATGATGAAAAATAATATGTTTATGGAATGAATAACAAGATGAGTGAAAATTATTTTCTTTACATGAGTTTTTAGGGAAGACTAATATGGGAAACAGACATTTAGCTATGATAATGAGAGGCCAGATATAACAATATTAAGAATATTTAAAATAGAGCAAATTCCATATGTAAAGATCATAAAGAAGTTATAAGTGCAGCATATTTTAAGAATTCAAAGAAATTAGTATAGCTAAGACTATTGAGAAAAATTATTGGCATTACATGGAATAGAAACAAAAATATGGAAAACACACTATACTTTCTAGGCCATGGAACCTAGATTTAATTCTATTCTAAATTCAGTGAGTGAATGTAACTTTTACTTTTCTTTTTTTTTTATTAAAAAAAAAAGCCTAAATATTTATTTGCTTCATATTTACAAAGGTGGGAAGGAGACCAAGGGAGACCCCAAGAGCACCCCCATACCTGGCTGACCAGGCCCCTTGCGCTGCAGAGGAGGCAGACACAGCTGGAAAGGACAGGATGTATGTTGCATACTTGAACTACAGCGAGTGTAAGACTGGTCCTATTTACAGGGCAGAAACACTACAGGTGGGGCATGGGGGTAGCAGAGTAAGCCCCAGAGTCCTGGCCAGAGGGTGCCCTGCTTGCCGCCTTCCCCAAGTCTCCCAGAGGCATCTCTGAGGCCCCGCTGGAGTTCTCCAGGGGTGGGGTTTGGGGGGAACGGGGTCCGCTCACATGATGCTCGCTGGGGTGAAGACAGGGCCCATGCACAAGGTGTCTGTGATCTCCCAACCACAGGACAGAGGCTTGCACATGCCCTCGGTGTCGTCGTCGTGTTTTCTGCACTTCAGTTTATTTATTTGTAAAGTGTCATAAAGTTTTCATAAAGATTAAATTAGTTAGAATAAGTAAAAAGCACAAAGGAATTGCTCTAAAATTATTGGCAATTATCTTTATCATTGCTATTATTATTTACAATAATAAAATATTGAAAGCCCTAAAAATATTAGCCAGTATTCATCATTATTCAGGAGAGAAATCAGATAGAATAGGAGCCAGATAGTAAACGTTTAAGCTTTGTAAGACTTATGTTTTCTATCACAATTAACCAACTCTGCTATTGCAGCATGAAAGTAATGAGAGACATTATATAAAAAAATGAGTATATTTATGTTTCAATGAAACTTTATTTACAAAAGCAGATGATGAGTCAGATTTGGCCTGCATGCTGTAGATGTCACTTCTTGCATTAGAGCATTATCCAAGTTAAATATCTATAGGCATCAACACAAGTATTCAAAAGTCAATCAACTTGATATTAGAAGGGAGGTCTGGTGAAAAATATTGGAAACCATTGGTTAGATTTATGAATTTCAAAAATGTATTTTGGTTGGTATCAAGGAAAAACCATGGATAATTGTTCTTCCAAGCCATCCTTTGTAGCATCTAACCATTTTTGACCAGTCAGCCACTAGCTAACCTGGAAACTCACTATAGACATATGAAAAATCTTAGCTATGGTCAGCAGGGCCTGGCCCAAGGCAATACAACTGGTCAGCCCCACTACAATTGGTGACCTACAGAACCTGAGCTAAATAAATGTTGTTTTAAGTCACTGTGTTGTGACATAGTTTTCTACACAGCACAAATTAATTGACAGAATTGTTAGACTGCGTACTAATTCTCACTGTATTAGACAGATGATTTATCATTCTTATATGACAGTAAAACTTATATAAAACAGAATTAATACCAATAACCATCTTTACTGACTCCCCCACTATTAGAGAGACCATGCTTGAATTCTGAGATGCACTAGTTATCAAGAATCATGCCACCTGCCCTCAAAAGTTTACATTTGTTATGTTCAAATAACAGATTGTTGGAATAGCCCAATCTATAGTCAAAGGTTAACTTTCTCCAGTGACAAAATCAACACTCATTTATATAAACTTCAAAAAGTTTCCTAAATGTGACTCTAACCAAGATGAATTAGAGTGTTCATGACATTTTAGATTTTTTTTTTTTTTTAGGAAATAGAAGCCATAGGTGTCCCCCTTTGCTGCTTGCATCCAAAATGAAGAATAATGCTGTGACCTGCTCTTTTCTTCACTTTTGTTCTTTGTGAGGCACTTCTCCAGGCAGTATTGGCTTGAGCCTCGTTTTCTTTTCTTTCTGTGAGTCTGTTGCAAGTGGGAGCTGGAGGTATGTGGGACATAAGCATTTTCAAAAGAAGCTTGGCAGAACTCCAGAACTTTGAAACTTAGTTCTGCTCACTATGCCCTAATAGTTTCCATTTTGAGTCTTAGCTTCAACATTTTGCATCTTTCAACTATTTGCTTTTGGGTTACTTAAGCCTACTGAAAATTCCATTAACTTATAAATAATAACACAGATGTGTGCATAACAAAGGTCCCCAATGCATTTAACCTATATCCTCTTAAATTAAAAATGGACAGAACCAAATGTTTTCATTTTTGTTAACTACCAAATAATTAATAACTATTTTATTAAAATGTATGTGATAAAGTATGTTGAAAATCATCTCTGTTTCTCATTTCCCAGTTATACAGATTCTCCACCACATTTTTAACCAGAAATGAAATTTGCTGCACACTTCCTAAAATTTAAAATCCATGCTATTTCTGGGGATTCCTGGGTGGCTCATTCAGTTAAGCATCAGACTCTCAGTTTAGGCTCAGGTCATGATGTCAGGAATAGTGAGTTTGAGCCCCGCATCTGGCTCTACGCTGACAGCACGGAACATGCTTGGGATATTCTCTTCCCCTCTCTCTCTCTGCCCCTTCCCTGTTCACACACACACACACTCTCTCTCTGTCAAAATAAATAAATAAACTTAAAAAATAAAAAAATAAAATCCATGCTGCTTCTGATGAAGAAAATGAGGAAGAGAAAAACAAAGTACTTTGTCTATGCTTATAAGAGTATGTTCAAAGTGACTAAAATTGTTTCCATGAAAATTGTTAAATTTAATATTGAACATAAACAAATATTCCTAAGTACTTTTAATGCTTACTATCTCATGGCATCTATCTTTAGCAAAATAAAAGCTTAAGAGTTTTTTAAATTTGAGAATAAAAATCAGCTTATAAATTATAACCTATCAACTTATAACGAGTAAGTTATAACTATAACCATGCTTCAAAAGATGTTAAAATGCTAAGGGCAAATTTACCTCTGCTATGTAGACTACATAAATAGTAGACAATAAATTGTAAACATCAACTATAACTTTTGTTTGTATTCATTCAGAATACTTAACAGAAGTCATCCAATGTACTAGGTTAACATTATTTCCTAAGTTATTGCCCATATGGAGTAGTGCGTTAATATAACATCTGTATCATTCTAATATTTTCTTGAATCCTCCAAACACTTCAAGTGTCAATCACTTTAAGGTTTAATCCTCCAAACCAAGACTAGTGCTCAGTCCATTAGTCACAGGTGCATACTGGAAAGAAACAGACTGGAATCAAATCACTTTAACTGCCCTGTGTGTCAATCATCTTGAAAAAATATTTGAGAAAATATTCTCAGCATAAGAACTGATGAAGTATTCATGAATTCAACCATTTGAATTTTGTATCCTTTCCCACTTCTTTGTATTTAAAAAAATTTTAATACCCACATGTATTTTTAAATTTTTTAGTGTTTACTTACTTTTGAGAGAGAGAGAGAGAGAGAGAGAGAGAGAAAGTGAGCAGGAGAGGGGCCAAGAAAGAAGGAGACACAGAACCTGAAGCAGGCTCCAGGCTCTGAGCTGTCAGCACATAGCCCGAATCAGGGCTCGAACTCATGACTGGTGAGATAATGACCTGAGCCGAAGTCAGATGCTTAACCAACTGAGCCACCCAGGGGCTCCAGTACCAACATGTCTTACTTCAGTTTATCATAGACAAAATGGGCTAGGCTCATAATAGACCAATCCAGTCTGTTAAATTTTCTTATAAATATCTGTTAAATTATTAAATCTCATACCAAAATCTAAATGTTTATGTTATGTATTTTGCTTCATATTCTCAATTTTTTTATTTAAAATGTTTTGGTTTTACATTCACATTGTGTTTTTAAAATAGAAATTCTGAGCCAGAGATTTATGACTCCTGTATACCATGCAATATCTTGCAGTAGTTTTCTAAACCTTAGGCCAGAGAAAAAAAGTGCAAGTGAAGGAGAGCCCTTTCCAGGAGGAATAAACTGAGAAAAATACTTGAGGCTACCAAGGCAGCTAGGATTTAGGGGTAGCAGTAGAGAGTAAGGATGCACAGAGAAGGAACCATAAAATCTGTATAAAAATTCCTTTCTGGTGTTTGGCTAACTCCTGAGCTGCAAAATCATAGGTGCAACTCTGGAAGACCATCCTGAAACAGCTACTGGGAAGCTGAGGGCTGAACAGAAATTTCAGAGGTTGCATGATACAGTGAAGACCTTGGAAACTGCGCATGGCCAGAACAAAGAGACTTAGATGAAAACTCCCGGCATTCAATTGAGGGGGAAAAAAAATCCACATCCTTACTCTCAAGACCATGCCCTAGAAGTAACAGCTATGCCTGACAGGACAGGTAAGCGCAAACCTGTAATAAATTGACTCAACAAAGTCTAAAACCAGGCTTGCAACAGAGTCAAGGTCATTTTCCAGAAGGTGAAGTAACTACTTGTTAGAAAAAAATTTCAGCAAGTTTATTTATTTTTTTGCTATGTGTAATTTACTAGTTTTGAATAAATTATCTCAAACTTGCAATATGTGATTGGAATTCTCTACACTGTTTTAGTTAAACAAACTTGGGTTAAAGTTTTTTTTTTCTGTTTTTGAAAACACCTCTTCAGTGGTTCTAGCTAACACTGCCTTCATCCTTCCCTCTTCACCAGTAAACTGATGATTGTACACAACACTGTCCTCTTTGTTGTTACATATTCATTTATTTTTCATGAATTCTAAGATGCCGATGTTTACATTTTATTTTTGTTATTTTTTTAATATTTTTGTTTATTTTTGAGAGACAGAGAGTGTGAGTGGAAGAGGGGCAGAGGTGTGGGGGACAGAGGATTTGAAACAGGCTCTGTACTGACAGCAGAAAGCAGGATTCAGGGCTTGAACTCACAGTGAGATCACGACCTGAGACTAAGTCGGATACTTAACCAACTGAACCCCCCAAGAGGCCCCCCATGTGTACATCTTACATTTATATAATTGGGATGTATCTTATAATCAACGGTGGGTCATTATTTACCTGGTAGCTTTTTTTTTTCTTTCTGTTACCTAAAATGAAGTTGCATACTGCCATCAATGTAGTCTTAGAGTCCAGGAACTGTAGTAAATATGTAGAAACGCAATTAGTTATATGATCTTAAGTATTTAATATAAAAATCTGATATTAAATAATAACACAAGGACAAAGATAAAGAAATCAGTTTAAAGTACCATAAGAGTTACCAACCAAAGAAAATATACCTTAAGAGTAATATCTTGGCATCTCAAAGATGTAGATTTAACTGAGTGATGCCTATTCTTTACTAGCTGGCAGACCTTGGATGGTTTACTTAACATTTCTCAGGGTTGGTCTCCTCATTATAAAACGGTACCAATAATAGAAGTGGACACCTCGTAGAGTTGTGAAAATGAAATAAGAAAAAAACATGTAAAGTGCTTACAACAGCACCTGGAATAAACTGAGTGCTTAATAAACAGTACCTATGTTTACTAGTATCTTGATGAAGATTTTGTTACCAGTTTCTTGCATATATTGTCAAAAATTGTACATTTTAATCTTTCATTCCTGAAAAAGCAAAAGATGAATGAAGAAAGGAAGGCAAAAAAAAGTCAGGCAGAAAGGAAGGCAAGAAGGAAGAGAAAAAAGGAAGGAAGCAGACTGGAGGAGGCTACTATTAAATGCAATTACTGGCAAGTAGAAATGCATCCATTGCTCATTTGTGAGGCAAGCGTGACAGTAATTGCTGAGATTAACTGAGAGTTTCTGGTCTGTATATAAGACCAAAATCATTCCTGCCTTTCTTCCTACTTTTCTTTTTTTACTCAACAGCAAGCTCATAACAGAAATGGAAAAACATATGATGAATAAACAACATGCATTGTTGAATTCCTATTTTCTTGAAAGAGAAAGAAAACTTTCTCATTAAATTACTGTGTTGTGTAACTTAGAAATGAAGAAATATCCCCAATATGATAATAGTTTACTTATTCTGTTTTAGGCTTCTGAACAGTCTTGTGAAACAAACATTAAAAATAGAAAATGAAGACAGTATCTAATGACAAAGGTCTCACAAGGACCAGCCACCTAAAGATCATTAATGAATTTCAGACTCCAGATGATATCCATAATAACTCTTCAGGGTGTTTGCCTTCTCTGCAGATTGGAAGCAAGCAACTGCAGGAAGAATAAGGGGATGCCAGAGCTGCAGACTTGGTAACTGAGAAAGAAACAATGTCAGGGAAAAGAGAGAGAAAAACTACGCGGGGTGGGGAGGAGGGGAGGTTGTAAAAAAAAAAAAAAAAAGAGGGGAGGTTGTAAAAAAAAAAACAGAAAGGCCATTAATCTTTAGCAATCAGCAAGGCAGGATTTGGGGTAGGCACACCCAAGCTGTCCCGGGTTCACATC
This sequence comes from Cryptoprocta ferox, assembly GCA_028646485.1. NCBI lineage: Eukaryota > Metazoa > Chordata > Mammalia > Carnivora > Eupleridae > Cryptoprocta > Cryptoprocta ferox. The sequence continues at coordinate 63,232,991 of CM053578.1, read as the reverse complement.
TGGGTCCTCCTCTTATAATATAACCTCAGGCAAGATCTTTTCTACCCTTTAGACATATTCAAAGATTTAAGAGGTGTAATCCATGTAAGGGCTTAGCAAAAACCCCTGGCATAAAGAAGCCCTCATTCAGTGATCACTTTAATTATTATTACAGTATTGCTAAATATGGTTGAAAACACAATTTGAAAAAACCTACTCTATTATCTTTTGTGTTCGCTGTTTTATAAAACAAGGAACAATGACTTTAGAAAGATTTCCAGGATCCAAGATATTTAAAAGTGATGAAAAGCTTTTGTGCTTGAAAGAGTACATTTTGGTTACTTGGAAAATCCTTTCATTTAGCATAACACTTCTCCGAAGACACTACAAAAACAAGGACAGACTCCATTCCAGTAATAATAAGTTGCAGTGAAAGAATATCTTGAGTCTCTGTAGTTGTACTGTACTTGAAAGTGTTCAATGTTACCAGTTTGTATAAACAATATGGAAAAATATGGAGAGTCATTCCACTTCTTAAGAGACTCGATTTCCTTTATCATAATCTTCCATTCTGTGAAGTGGGGACCTGTGATGTGGCAAATTGGCTCAGAGAATTGATCAAGAATTTGGACATTTCTTTCTTCTGTCTTCAGAAGAAAGGCTCTGACTTCTACGTTTGCTCCCTTAAGCCACCCAGTTATTTTGCAGTCACTCCCCTTGGCTACTAACAACAAGAATATGTCATAGTTCCCAAAGAAGCAGCTGCATTTAGTTACTGTGCTCTAGACATGCACACATCTCAAGTCAACACCTAATTTAATACAGAAATCATAAAAAGAAATGTTCAAGCTCTGTGTGTTTTGGGGGAAAAGAAGTAAAGTGACCACCATACATTCTATAGGCATAAAATGAAGAATGCACAGGAAGGGTTGATTGAAAGAGAACATATGTGAATGTATGTATGAGTTTCTCAGACTCTTTCATCCTGTAAGCTGCTGACGGGTAACAGCTAAACAACAGTGCAACTTGTTAAACATTTGTCTCTAATACACTGTGAAATCTCCATTGTGTCTTGTTTAAGATGCTCATGTCTCAAAGAGTTTAGGTTTTTTATTATCCTTTATTTTGAAAGTGACTTAATGTAAAACCTGTTATGTACTTTGGGGGAAAAAAAGATACCTGACCTTTTTGCTTCACACTAGGTCATTGGTAAGTTGATCAATGGCAAAGGGGCATATCATTTATCAGCTGTATTTTTCCATAAAGTAAAACTCAATAAGCATCAAAATATATAAATAAATATAGTGTGTATTCAAAATATATTGTAATCTGTTTGATATGGTCAACAATCTATATTTTTATCTATTATCATTTTGGTGCACTCCTATTTTTTTTTCCATTTTAATAAAGCCTCATTTGTTATTTGCTATTTACTCTGAATTGCTTATCTTTTGTGGGCTGTATTACTAATCCCTTTATCCTTTTTCATGTTCTTTTTTGACATATTTATTTATAAAATCGAGGACAAGTCAAAATTTGTTTCTATTAGGTTTCCTATAATTGCACATGTGGTAATCAGGCAAACAAACAAAAAGTTTAGAAAGGAGTGTGCTTTTAACTGTCTCATGTTGAATAGCGAGGTCTCAGAGCATTGTTTAATGGTATCTTTTTCTCCGGGTATAAATGCAAAATCATCTTTATGGGCTCCAGATGTGTTGTCAAATAAAAAATACCGCAAAAGGCTGTTTGATGCTTGTTTCCTCATTTATCAGGCTGGGCAAAATCTGACCTCGCATGATATAAGGTATCTTTTTTCTGAAACTGTTAAAACCATCAGTGCAGCTGTTCATTCGATGGACACATTGTTTACTAAAGAGATTCCATGGACAGGAAATACACCGACAGTAAAGACCCAAAGACTATCCGCATGCATCAATTCAGAACTTTCAAGATAAGCTCCTGAGGACCTACCCGTGTCAGGATGTGAAGTTTAAGTTATCTAGTTAAATGAAGGGAGGTGTACCGACTCTTTAATTTCCCTTTTTCAATGTAGACAGAACCCGAATTTGAAGCATCAGTTCGCTTCACACTGTTTCTAATCCAATTATATGAACTAATGTATTTGTGTTGGTCCTTTTTTCCAATAGGTAAAAGAGTATGTGCTTACCCACTTAAGCAAGATACATTTTAGATCTCTCAGGAAAAGAATGTAAACTCTTCATTAAGTTTTCCAAATATTAGAACTCATTGCCAAAATATAAAAATTAGGACAAGAATGTCTTTTTAAAAAATTATATCTGACCATCTCATTATCAGGCTGAAAAGGAGAAAAAGTACTTAATATCAAAATTTGGAAATTTAGATTTATCTCACACATTTTGTGGGGGATTTTGTCATACCGAGATCATTTTACTTTTTCCAGTTTTATTGAGACATCATTACACATTACATCACTGTCTAAGTTTCAGATACTTAGTATAAAGGTTTGATTTTCATCGATTGTGAAATGATTCCTTTCCCCAGCACTTATTTTTCGTATAACCGGAAGGTTTTGCCTTTTGATTACCTTCCTCCAGTTTCCCTTTCCCCACCCCTCACCTCTGGTAACTACAAATCTTACCTAGTTTTCTATGACTTTGTTTGTCTGGGTTTTTTGTTTGTCTGCTTGCTTGCTTTGGATTCCACATATAAGTGAGATCACACAGTATCTCACTTTTACTCAGTGTAATGCTCTCAAGGTCCATTCATATTGTCAGAAATGGCAGGAATTTCTTATTTTTTACAATTGAATAATATTCCATCGTGTATATATACCACATCTTCTTTATCCATTCACCCATCAGTGAACACTTAGGTTGTTTCCCTGTCTGCCTAGCGTAAATAATGGTGCTGTAGACATGAAAGAGTGGCCTTTGGAGTTTGTGTTTTCTTTTCCTTTAGATATATTCTAAGTATTGCTTCTGAAAACTGTGTAGCAAATTTTATTTATACATCAAGGTTCTTCCATGTTTTAGTTAAATATTATGCTGTCACCTAGTGTCTAAGTCCTGGAAATAAACCCAGAATCTGGTTTGGAAACAACAGTAAAGAGTCTATGCCAACTTTAAATGAAGGTTCCTTTTCCTGGGAACATTAAATCACTTGCAACACCAAGCAGGGGGTTTTAGGAAAAGAAGCAGAGGGATTCTGGAATGTAAGCAGTTTTGCTATTTAAAATATGCATGTGTTTGAATTCTTCAAAGGGCAGACTTTGTACTATCTTCAGCATGCATCTGTCTATCTAGTAAACTGTGATCACATCAATAGCTCTGCGTGTTTAGAGTTTATACGTGGCATATTATCATTTTCTACACTTAAGAAAATGTTAAGTTCCAGTTTGCCACAATAGACTGGTATTTGGGTATACAGAGTGTGGTGAGAAAGGGGACACAGAATGGGAAATACTATCTGAAGAAATTTGACAAATTCAAGAAGAGTCTTTTGAAGATGCAGCCCAAGGGTGTGGTAATATCAATATAGGAACAATGGAACAGGGTTAGACTTTCACATGGAGTGAAACTCCTTTTAACTCAGTCATCTACTTCAGAAACACTGGCGAATCCTACGGGACAATCTGACCAGTGGATACTGTAACAAAGCACACAAGGACCTAGGATACCAGCATTTCCTATTCTCTGCCATGCTAATATCACCTCCATCATTCTCTAGCTAGGAACTAATCTCAGCTTCCTAATCTTATAATCATACTTTGCATTCCATCCAAGGTTGAAAACTTGTTAAGGATTTAAACACAGGAATTAATATTTTGGATCACAATGTCAAAACTAAACTCTTAAAGTAATGTCTCCCAACTTTAACTGGTTAGTCCTCTATGAGTGGGAAACTAGTGTCATGTGGAAAAATAAGCAAAATGAAAAATCACTTCCTAAAAGCTCTTTATAACTTTGTGTTTTAGATTATTGATTGCTGTTTTTGCTTAAACAAAGTAGCTGTAAGGATATTTAAATTTAGAGGAAATATACATTTGGACTACAGTTTTTGGCCTTACATGTTTTTTTCTTTTTAATTTTACTCTTATTTTGAGGTAAAAGGCAAAAAATTTAAAACTCTTCTTAAGAAGTATTTGTCTCTAGTTTTCTTTTCTGTTTGATTTTGGTTTCAGGGTATTGCATACAATGTTTGGGAAGTAGTCTATCCTCTCCATTTTCTGGGATAGATTGTATAGAATCGGTAATATTTCTTCTTAAGTCTTTGTTAGAATTAGCCCATGAAACCATCTGGATCTAAAGTTTTCTTTCTTTTGGAAGATTTTCTTGGTAGAAATTCAATGTGTTAAAACTATGATTGTTCAGATCATCTGTTAGTTTGTGTCTTCAAAGAATTGTCTATTTCGTCTAAGTTATCAAATTTATGTACATAGAGTTGTTTGTAGTATCTTTATTCTTTTCAATGTCTGTGGGGCCAATAAGGGTACCCTCTCTTTCATACCTTATTAGATAGTTTGTGTTTCCTCTTTTATTCTTGGTCAAAAAGTTTATCTATATTAGTGATTGTGCAATTGTTTCCTGCTCTTCTTTGTTCCCCCTCGTATTCTTAGCATAAACTCAGATTTAACTGACTAAACAAAGCCCACTTCTGTTACTTAAAACTGGGAATATTCTGTGTGGACTCATTTTATGCAATCTGTAAAATGATAAACAAAAATCTATAAACAACTTTGAAAGAAAACTCCTGAATTAATAAAGCACAACAAAACTAAATAACTTGCATAAAGGAAAAGAAAAATACTTTGGATAAAGTGACTCTATCTCTCCTTATTCTCTAAGCATAAAGAGAAATTGAATTTTTCTGGAATTATTTTCTTTAATAAAACAAAGTTGATAGCTCTTTTCTTGCAGAATCCTGTGATCTTCAAGTATGTACACAGAAATATTATGAAGTGGTATAATTATGTTTTCCCAGGTATCGAAAAAATCTGTAATATTCAAAAATATATATTTGTGGGTACCTTGGTGTCTCAGTCAATTGAGTGTCTGACTTTGTTTGGCTCAGGTCATGATCTCAGAGTTCATGAGTTTAAGCCCCATATGGGGCTCTGTACTGACAGCTTGAAGCCTGGAGTCTGCTTTGGATTCTGTGATTCCCTCTCTCTCTGCCACTCCCCAGCTCACATTCTCTATCTCTTTCTCAAAAATAAACATTAAAAAATGTTTATACATATATATGCATAAAATTTGCCTACTCTGTATTATTTTCCACTTACCTATTGAACTTTTTAAAAATTTCTATTGATCTGAAATCTTTTCAACTTTGACTCCTTAATTATTCAAGTTTTAGGCCCTAGGTCATATTTTTAGAAGAGAATCTGGTTAGAATAACGTCAGTCTGATTAAAACATATTTGTTCACAGAAATTAAATTTGTTTTGGGAATGTTAAATTTCTATTGAAATATTTGGAAAAATTTGGCCAGTCACAAGTATATGAGACAGAAATATTTTATTTGATAAAGAAAGAATGTATCTATAGTTTAAAATAGAGAACTGTCCAAATTTGAAAAACAAGTATTTATCCACTTAGTTTGGTAAACAGTTAAATTTCATATTGATAATTTATTCCCCACTCACATCAAATAACAAGTGCAAGTTTTTAATTGTCCACTCCAGGGCGCCTGTGTGGCTCAGTCAGTTGGGCGTCTGACTTCAGCTCAGGTTATGATCTCGCAATTCGTGAGTTTGAGCCCTGCATAGGGCTCTGTGCTGACAGTTCAGAGCCTGGAGCCTGCTTCAGATTCTGTCTCCCTCTCTCTCTGCCCCTCCCCTGCTCCTGTTCTCCCTTCCTCCCTCTCTCTTTCTCTCTCTCTCCCCCCCCCTGTCAAAGATAAACATAAAAAATTAAAAAATAAAAATAAAAGGCCATTCCATACAATCTCTATGGGTTTATATGTCCAAAAACATTTTCATAAAGGATATATTTTTGTTTTTATGGTATTTCTCCTCTCACATGAAAATATAACATGGCATCTGTGGTCTCTGCTTTTAAACCATGTCAAAATCATCATGATTTTGATAAATCATATTAAAAAATAACTCAACTGGGACACCTGGGTGGCTAAGTCAGTTAAGCGCCCAACTTTGCCTCAGGTCATGATCTCAGTCTGTGGATTCGAGCCCCGCGTTGGGCTCTGCGCTGACAGCTCAGAGCCTGGAGCCTGCTTCAGATTCTGTGTCTCCCTCTCTCTGTGTCTCTTCCCCACTCACTCCCTGTCTCTCTCTCTCAAAATAAAATAAAGACATAAAAAATTAAAAAGAATTACTGATTCTCAAATACCTTTAGTTACAAAAATATACATAACTTTTTGATCTCTGCATGCCAACATGTGAATTTTAAGAATAGCTTTAAAATGTTTTAATAACCTTAAACAGAAAAAATATATAATGAAATTACTTTTATATTAAAAACTGAGCAAATGCAAAGCTAGAGTACTTGTTTAACTGTCTCTGAAATGCCATGCAAATGGTGCTCTTTCACTACCATTTCAAAGAGCCAAATAAATTGTTTTTAATATTTATTTTTGGGGACAGCACAAGTTGGGTAGGGGCAGAGAGAGGGGGACAGACGATCTGAAGTGAGTTCTGTGCTGATGGGCTGACAGCAGTGAGCCTGATGTGCGGCTCAAACTCACCAATTGCGAGATCATAACCTGAGCCGAAGTCGGATGCTCAACCAACTGGGCCACCCAGGTGCCCCAAATAAATTATTTTCTAAAAGCAATATGTATTTAAGTCTGGCATGAAAATATTCAGTTGTTACTTGCTCCTGACAATAAAACAAATGAGTCTTACCAAAACCACAAAATGAGTCCAGTTAGTTATAAAAAAAAGGCACAATTTTTTTTTTTTTTTTTTTTTTTTTTTACATATGGGAAAACTGATTACTAGCTGAGGACACTGTGAAACAGTATTCTTAGTAGCTTAGTTAAGCATCAGGACTGGAATCACATAGATCTAAGTTCATCTCCCAGCTCTGACACAAAGTAGCTTTGTCATTCAAATGCATTCATAACCTTGTTTACCTTTTCTTCAAAATGGCAATTACATATATATACGTATAAGTTTAAAAGTCAATAAATTTATGATAGCCAAATTTAAAGCAGTATTGAAAAACTCTCCTAACATTTGCTTTTTTCATTTGTCTTATTTACTTTCTATTTCCCCCCTTATTGAGATATAATTAACATATAATATTGTGTAAGATTAAGGTATACAAAGTGTTGATTTAATACACATATACCATGAAACAGTTACCACAGTAGCATTAGTTAGCACCTCTATCATTTCACTTACCATTTCTTATTTGTGGTAAAAAAAAAAAAACGTTTAAGATCTACTTACTGCCTTCACAACTTTCAAGTATATAATACAATATTGTTAACTATAATGATCAAGCTGCACATTAGATCCCCAAAACTTATTTACATTATATCTGGAAGTTTGTACATTTTGACCAACATTTTCCCACTTCTACCCCTTAGTCTCTGGAAATGGCCATTTTATTATCTGTTTCTAGGAGTTCAGCTTTTTTAGAGCTGATACTACATGAAGGTGATATCCTACAGCATTTGTCCTTTTCTGTCTGCCTTATTTCACTTAGCATAATGGCCTCAAATTCCACCTATGTAGTAGCAAATGACAGGATTTCCTTCCTTCTCATGGTTAAATAATATTCCATTGCATATATTCAATGGAATCACTTCTTTATCCATTCATCTGTAGATGGACATTTCAGGTTTTTTCATATTTCAGTTACTGTAAATAATGTTGCAGTGAACATGGGAGTACAGATATCTCTTCAAGACTCTGATTTCATTTCCTTAGGATATATACCTAGAAGTCAGATTGCTAGAGTATATACTGGTTCTATTTTTCATTTTTTGAGGAAACCACATACTGTTTCTCAGAGTGGTTGTACTAACTGATATTCCCACCCAGCAGTACACAAAGGTTGCCTTTTCTCTACATCCTCACAAACACTTGTTATCTCTAGGGGTTTTTTGGGTGCTTTTGTTTTTTTGTTTGTTTTGTTTTGTTTTGTTTTGATGGATACCATTCTAACAGATGTGAGGTGATATCTCATTGTGGTTTTGATTTGCATTTGCCTTACGGTTAGTGATTTTGAGCACATTTTCATGCACTTGTTGGCCATTTGTATGTCTTCTTTCAGATAGCGTAAAATTCAAAAAATCATCATCATCAAGACATATGTCAGGGAGATTGCCACGAATATTTTCTTTTAGGAATTTTATGATTTCAGGTCTTATATTCAATCCATTTTTTGAGTTAATTTTTGTGGCTGGTGTAAGATAGTGGTCCAGTTTCATTCTTTTCATGTGGCTCTCCAGTTTTCCCAACACTATGAATTAAAAAGACGGTCCTTTCTCCATTGTATACTCTTGACTCTTCTCATCAGAAATCAACTGACCATACATGTGTGGGTTTATATCGGGGCTCTCTAAATTTTCTGTTGATTTATGTGTTTGTTTTTATGCCAATACCATCTGTTTTGCCTACTATTGCTTTGTAATATAGTTTGAAATCAGGAAGCATGATGCCTCCTCCAGCTTTGTTCTTCTTTCTCAAGATTGCATTGACTTTTGGTGTCTCTTATGGTTTAATACATATTCAGGTTTGTTTTTTCTATTTGTGTGAAAAATCTTATTGGAATTTTGATAGCGATTCCACTGAATCTATAAATGGCTTCGGGTAGTATGGACTTCTTTACCATATTAACTCTTCTAATCCATTACCTCAGGATATCTTTCTCGTTATTTGTGACATCATAATATCTTTCATCAAAGTCTTACCATTTTCTATGTATAGATCTTTCACCTTCTTAAATTTATTCCAAAGCATTTTTTATTCTTTATGCTGTTGTTAATGGATTATTTTCCTTATTTATTTTTCAGACACTTTGTTGTTAGTTTGTAGAAACACAATTAGTTTGTGTACGTTGATTTTGTGTCCTGCAACTTTACTGATTTTGTTGCTGAGTTCTAACAGGATTTTGGTGGAGTCTTTAGGATTTTCAATATAGAAAATCATATCATCTGCAAACAATTTTACTTCTTCCATTCCAATTTGGATGTCTTTTATTTCTTTTTCTTGCCTAGTGGCTCTGGCTAGGACTTGCAGTACTATCTTGAATAGGAGTGGTGAGAATAGGCACCCTTGTACCTAATTTTAGATGAAAATTTTAAACCTTTACCATTGATTATGTTAGCTGTGGGTTGTCATATATGGCCTTTATTATGTTGAGGTATTTCCTTCTGTATCCAGTTTGTTGAATTTTGTTATCATGAATGGATGTTATACTTCATCAAATGTTTTTCTCTGCATTCATACGGTATTTATGTTTTAGTCTACTAATGTGATGTATCACATTTATTTTGTTAGAATTTTGCATCTATATTCATTAGGGATTTGGTCTATATATATTTTTCTTTTTAAAAATTTTTTAATGTTTCTTTATTTTTGAGAGAGAGAGAGAGAGAGAGAGAGCGTGCATGAGCGGGGAAAGAGCAGAGAGAGTCGGAGACCAGAATCCGAAGCAGGCTCCAGGCTCTGAGCTGTCAGCATAGAGCCCAACACAGGGCTCGAACTCACGAACCATGAGATCATGACCTGAGTTGAAGTTGGACACCCAACTGACTGAGCTGACTGAGCCAAACGGGTGCCCCAATATATATTTTTTTCTTATAAAGTCCTCTTCTTCTAAGTACTTATCTAGCTTTGGTATCAGAATAATACTGGCCTCATACAAAGAGTTTGGGACTGTTCTCCTCAAAATTTTTGAAGAGTTTGAGAAGAATTGGCCTTAATTCTTAAAAGTTTAATAGAATTCACCAGGGAAACCATCTGGTCCTGGGTTTTCTTTGTTAGGAGATTTTGATGACTAATTTAAATGTCTTACTTGTTATTGGTTTGTTCAGATTTTTTATGACTTTGTGAGCCAGTCGTGGTAGGTTGTATGTTTCTAGGAATTTATCCATTTCTTTTAGATTATCCAATTTGTTGGCATATTGTTCATAGTAGTCACTTGTAATCCTTTGTACTTCTGTGCTAACAGTTATAATGTCTACTCTTCCATTTGTGGTTTTATTTATCTGAGTTTCATCTTTTTTTCTTAGTCTAACTAAAGATTTGTCAATTTTTGTTTATCTTAAAAAAAGACACCTTTGATCTATTGGTTCTTCAGGACTTGATTAATTTCCACTTACTTTCGAATGTTCCAACTTCCTCTTATTATTAATTTCTAGTTTCATACCATTGAGGCCATAAGAGATTCTTGGTATGGTTTTAACCTTCTTAAATTTGCTGAGACTTGTTTTGTGACCTACCATATGATCTTTCCTGGAGAACAATCCATGTGTACTTGAGAAGAATATGTGCTCTGTTGCTGCTGGATAGAATGTTCCATATGTGTCTGTTAGGTCCATTTGGTCTAAAGTACAGTTTTGGTTCAATATTTCCTTATTGATTTTTAGTCTCTTATCTAGCTCTGTTCTCCATCTGCCTGTTGGGCTCAATGCTTTGGGGTTGCCCCCCAGACTCTTCTCATGGATTGAGCCTTACCTGGATCCATCTTAAAACTAGCTCTCCCTCTAGGTCTTCAGGCCAGGAGTTAGAACATCAGGACCTCCATTTGTTTTGGAGGGAGAGAGAGAAGTTTAAATAATATCCATTTCCAAATATTACTGATCCAAGAGGAGAAAAATAGAGGGCTCTAGAGGAGTTAAAGAATAGTCAAATATATGGTGAAATCTACAATTATGTTTGCATGTTTTGCTGAATTGCATTATCCCTAAAATATCTTCATTTATTCCATCACTCTGATCACTGTTCAGACTGGACTTTAGTCGCTCTTGCACCAGAAAAAAAAGATGCAATCAGAAAGAAAATATGATACTTCAATTAAATTAGGGTAGCTGAGTGAAGTGTTATTTTTCCTTGTCTCTGGTAGTTTGAATTATGAGTCCTAATCCTTCACTTCCCTATAGTAATAGTAGTATACATCCTCTTCTTGCAATGGTCTCATGGTGGATAGAATGTACTTCCCAGTCTATGGAATATGGGCTAGGCCTGTGACTTACTTTAGCTAATGAGATGTTATATTGACATGATGTGAACAGAGAATTAGGATGTGTTTCCTGTCTTTCATTTCTGCTTTTTTATTATGAGAACATGCCTTGGGTAGCCACTGGTCCAAAGTAGAAGAGACCTAGACCCAATCTGCAACTTGGAGTCAAGCCTGACCTAACCCATCATTGATAGACTAAGCCTCCACCAATCCAGAATCATTTAAACATATTATTGTGGGGTGCCTGGCTGGCTCAGTTGGTAGAGTTTGTGACTCTTGATCTCAGGATGATGAGTTCAAGCCTCACGTTGGGTGTAGAGATTACTTAAATGAAATATTTTTAAAAAATAAACACTGTGGTATGCTGTTAAGTTGTAGTTGGTTTGTTGATTTTGGCAGTAGCTAAATGGCCTACTGTCCTTGGAAGATTAGGAACCTCTAAACTGGACAAGGGGATAAAATATGGTGGAGAAAACATGTTGGAAAAAAATAAGGGTTGGCTATTAATGGAAGTTTCCCACCATTTTATTGCCTTGCCCTGGGCTGATTCCATGGAAAAGGGATAGTAAATGAGAGAACCCCCTTTAAGTTTATGGGTCAAAGATGAATGATGACCTGTGCAGGTCATTTTCAGACAGGGTGTATGAAGATGTAAAGTCTCATTCAATAATATCCTGCAACAATACAGTGTGATTGCAATAGGGAGAGATGCCGGTATACTATTTCCAGGCATAAAAGGACCAGACCAGCACCCTCTCCTCGCAGTAATAGTAACGCAGAAAAACACTTAAAATCTCCCCTGCTCTCCCCTTTCCCTGCAAAAGAAAGCAGAGGTCTCTGGAAAAGTGAGGTTTTAGAGTCTAGATAAGGAGACGCAGACTAAATATCTAACCAGGGAATTGATAAGTATTCCTGCAAATGCCAATAGGGAATAAAAATATACCAGAGGAGATGCCTTGTGTATCAACGGATGCTAATGTGAAACTCACATCTCCATAGCATTCGCCTATCCTTTTATAGCTTAGTATTATCTTAGAGGATCTGAACTGCAAACCTCCTGGATTGCAACACATTACGTTGATTTGGGATAGGAGATGTTACCAGGTCTTAAAAGGAACCTTAGCAAATACTCCTCACACTACAATTCCTATCTATTAGCCTGTTTCCATGCCTTTAGTGATCAGGGGAGGCTTCTTCAGTCATTTCAGGGGAAAACAAAGAGTTTTTTCCCATTTTCTTTAGGCTCTATAAGAAAATGCTAGCACAGCATATTCTATTTGGAAAAGAGCCAAAAATCTAATATTAACATCATGAGGAAGACAGAAGCTAAAGACTGTGTTGTACTAAATATAATAGCTTCCCCTCCTGAGGTCTTAAGAGATTCACAAACTATATTACACTTAAAAATGCTCAGGCACAGGATCACCCACATAGCAAAGCTGGAAAAGATTAAACTATTTGAAACACACAATATTCATTTTAAAATTATTTTTAAATAATATACAGTGTGTAGACAGGGAAATTTTCAGATTGAGAGACATACTCAAGCTACTGATATATAATCCCGTTTAAACAATGAGAAAAACACGGTACTAAGAGATTAGGAAACTTATTAAGATGATACTGCTAATGAGGAGAAGAGGAAAGATTCCAACTCTGGCCATCTGCCTTCTTAGTCTATCTTCTGAATCATTACCTTCAACTGTCTATTCCTGATGTAGTTTTCTTTTTGTATTTGTTTCACATTTTTTAAAAATAGTATTTTTCAATTTAAGTCATTTACAACTACATCATATAAGCAGGAAAACATGGCATCATTAAATAACTATGTAAGCAACATAAGCTTTCATACTTGTAATAACTATGTTGGCATAGATTTTTTTTGTAACTTACTTATTTTTTTTCTTTTCTGTCATACCAGAGTTATTTCAGACTATGTTCTTTCTTCATCTAGATTAATCTTCATATTAGTCAGTCATTCCTTCCTGCATTATCCTTTCCCTTCTATACTTTCCTCCTTCACTCACATTTAAACATTTTTTGACTTCCTGTAATTAGAAAGTCTTAATGCCTCAGAAAATTACCTTTAACTGAAGTAGTTGCAATCACTGAGATGACTAAATACATGACCATCAATGGAATATTTTTGAGAATTGAAGGGCTCTTATTAACAATCACCACATGACAACACATATAAAATACTCTTTGGTGAAAATCTGAATGTATGTCTATTTGAGAGATCACTGACACATGAAATGGGCCTTGAAATGAGTACATTTGTTAGAGATGGAGAAATGTTTCAAACGCAGGCAGTAGTCATTAAATGAGGAAAAGTCTAATGCATGTTTAGGAAAAGTACAAGAATTTTAGGATGATTAAGATAGAGTCTCTGTGTTCCACTACAACAGAAGATAAAGCTGCAGAGCAGTTATTTGTAATCAGATGTAGAGGACTAGGAGTATCAGACTAAGGAATTTGACCTCAATTTAGTACAGAATGAGAGTCATTGAATGTTCCAGGCAAAAATAATGGCAAAACAAAATAGGGCGAACCAAAGTTTAAATAAGATTAGTCTGGTGATGACTATGGCTTATGGATCATGTATGCAATTGGAAGGTAGATGAGATGGCTAAGGTGTGAGGTGATACACTTAACCTGAGAGGTCTAAGACTTGACCGTTACAGACTAGAATAACTTAATTTGGTAGTTTAGAACAATATAAGAAATGTCTTCAATTAGTTTTCAGATGTTCACAATTTACCTTATTCACTAACTCTTAGTAGTCAAATATGTCAACTATTACCACTTCTACCAGACAAGTTTACTCAATACTCTTATAGGACACCTTCAAGTTATCAAATATTTTGTTTGCATAATCTTCAAAATGTCACATCTTTCATAGATCAATTCATCATTTATAAAATTTCAGAAGGTCCCCTTGCACTTATTCTGTTCAAACACACTACCCTCATAATAAAAATTGTATTTATTATTGAGCAATATTCACTGGCTCACTTGAGTTTTCATAAGGCTAACAGTTATTTTATTCATTTCTTCACCACTTCAGTGCACAAGTTGTCATTTTTTGAAACTCTGCCTAAGAAAGCAATATATCTACTGGAGCACCTGACAAGTAGAGATATTGCTTAAGGAGATTTACTTTTTAATTAACATGGGAAATTAATAGCCTGGGATTTTTTTCAACTCATTACTCAAAACGTTTAAGTCTCGCAGATTATGTACATGTTTTTAGTGCCTATACTAACACTGATTCATTTAAATATTATATAATTATTTAATTATTAAATATTAATTAATTAATTAATTAATTAGATATTACAGAATTATCTTCCATAGGTCAAGTCTATGCTTATTTTACAATAGTTGTTTTTGTTGATCAGAACATCCTCATAAATATGGTAACAATGACAATTGTGATTTTTCACTGACATGAGCCTATTTTAATCTAACATGTTTATTTTAAAATTTTATTTTATAATTAACTATGCTAAATTTGAGGTAATCATTTCCCCTTGAAATATGTTTATTTCCCTCTAAACCTAGATTTATTGATCCACTGACAACTCCTTCTTTGTATTTCCAGAAAGCCACTTGATAATTTTCTTGGTTGTTTGCTTATTTTCTTATACACTAATCTTGCAAATGGATTTCTAATGTAAAATAGATTATTTCTCTGCCCCACTGTTTCTCCAAAATATGATATCTTTCAAACAAATTTATTTTTCTAATTTGTTTATTAAGTCTACTTACCACATAAATTTGCTGGCAACAAATTCTTTCCATCGCTTTGCTTAAACAAGTCACATACCAGTAGCATTCTTATAAATCTTTATTTTAAAAACAATCTCATAGGGGCTCCTGGGTGACTCAGTCAGTTAAGCATCCAACTTTGGCTCAGGTCATGATCTCACAGTTTGTGAGTTTGAATCCCACATCAGGTTCTGCACTGACAGTGTGAAGCCTGCTTGGAATTCTTTCTCTATCCCTCTCCTCTGCCCCTCCTTCACATGGCTCTCTCTCTCTCTCTCCCTCTCCCTCTCTCTCTCAAAATAAATAAATAGACTTTAAAAAAATAAAAACAATCTCATAGCATTATAAATTCCTCAAATTTCCTATCAGTCACTCTTTCCAAAACTTACAGTTAATAAGTGCACACACTATTTGCTTCTGGATGTATGTATGGATTTTCAAACTAATTTTCATTTGTCTCAATCTGTAATGCTCTTTACAAATAATTAATTTTATTTAAAATTTTTTTAATGTTTATTTATTTTTTGAGAGAGAAGGAGGGACGGTCATAGAGAGAGGGAGACACAGAATCTGAAGCAGGCTCCATGCTCTGAGCTGTCAGCACAGAAGCCCAATGAGGGGCTTGAACCCACAAACCATGAGATCATGACCTGAGCCGAAGTCAGATGTTTAACCAACTGAGCCACCCAGGCACCCCTTTATAAGTAATTTTAATAGAACTTTATTCATGTGAATAGAGCAGAGGACAGCTATCAATGTAAAACTGGATTTTTTGATGAGATAAATAGTTAATCCTTCTAATGCATATTTCTTGTTTTTGTAGTAAATTATTTTAAATATGTAAAATAATTTTGCATAATATACTCGTATAAAAACCTAGTATATTTGTCTCCTGCTATAGAATATTAATTTATTTTTAATCACATTTAGCCTTGGTTTATTCCTCCACTCCTTATGATATAGAGATATCCAGTATCAGTCTATGAAAGGATGGGGCCTACTCTGGTAACAAGACTCCAGCACATGGGAAATTGGGGAGAGGATGCCCTGCTGCTTGGATCATATTGATCATCACTGAGATGCTGATAGCCCGAATCCAGAGGTCCTTCTCAAGAACCCACAACTTCTGCCTCTCAATGCCAAATGGACTTTTGGACCTTTTGCAGAAGCTTCAATCAAAGATGCTAAGTATTGGTGCTTCTGTATCAACAAACCACATAGTTCTCTTTCCATGAAGTAATGAAGATTCTGATAGCTCTAAAAACTCCAGAATTCCCATCCCTTCTCAGCGACTAGCAGCTTCTTCTCTGTTACCAATATAGTACCATGCGTCCCTTTGATGCCAAACTCCTGTCTCCGTCCTCAGACTCTATGATTAGTGCCTATACTAGTTATGTTGTCTCAGAAAGCAATCTTTCAAAGTCAGAGATGAGTAATGAGCAAAGAAGAAATGAATGTTGATATCAGTTACAGTGTGCTCCTGTCCGCAAGATAATGCTAACAATCTGCTCTGCTTCAGCTTCCTTGGCAACGTTTCTTAGACCTGATCTCTGAAACTCTCTCAGCCCTTACTCAAACTGTCCAGTTGAGCCATATGAACCAAAAGACATACTGCTGTTCAAACACCAGACTGAACTATTTTCACTGTAACATTTATCAAGTTTGTCAGTTTTTTTTATTTTTATAAACTGTGGTGTAACGAAAAATTTGTCATTATTCTTAATCGGACTATCGGAGAAATCCAGTACTAGCAGCTTTATTAAAACTTAAAATCTCTACTGATGGACTTCCTGGAAGTAATTTATTTTTGCCAAGACAGTCCAAATTAACTCAATAAACACAGCTGCAAAATTGAAAACTTGCACCATGTACCACAATTGCCTAAGATTGAATATCAGGAAATATATATTATATATATTTAATATATATATATTAATACATGACTTTTAAATGAACTAGTGGGTTTTTATAATCATGAATCCTTTCCACTTAACATATCATCACACAAAAACAAAAATATATCACAAAATGTTGGATTTCTAATTAAAATGAAGGCAGCACTAAAACTTACATGATATTATATTTTATTAATTAAGTATATTATAATACTTGTTGTTTCCATAAAATTAACTCATTACTTTTATTCTTCAAAATTATCTCATTAGTCAAATGAGTGAATAAATGGTCAAAATCGAGGTTAGGTATCTTCTGAGACTACCCACCAAATAATTGTGAATAAAAATAGAACCTTGTTACTCTAAAAGTAGGACCTAAAAAGTAGGACCTCTTTCTACTCTTTGTACCAAGAATCATGTGAATAACTGGGGAAGAGATATTGGATAAGACCATAGATCATAGCCTTGGGCAATGTTATTTTTAAGGCCTGCCTCTGGCATCACTAAAAGTGTAGTATTTGTCTACTATTCTATACTCTAAAATGATGATTAGAATGCTAAGCTAAATTTAGGGCGCTCAGGTCATGATCTGGTGGTCTGTGAGTTCGAGCCCCACATCAGGCTCTGCGCTGACAGCTCTGAGCCCGGAGCCTGTTTTGGATTCTGTGTCTTTCTCTCTCCACGTCTCTCCAGTCATGCTGTTTCTCTCTCTATCAAAACTAAATAAATACTAAAAAAAAAAAATTTTTAAAAAGAATGCTAAGCTAAATTTGCTTTCTGATATGGCCAAAGAAAGTCAAACTTCAAAGTATTTCCACATAGTAAAGGCAAAAGGGATGCATAATCCAGGAAAGACTTTAAAATATGTCAGTGATAAAAGGCAGCACCAATGTTAGTGATAAAACACTCTTTTTGCTAGCATATAGCTCTACCAAAAAAAATTTTTTTTAAGAGTAGCATGTGGCCTTTTTCATATAATTTCCTGGGACGCTAATTTTATTCTAAATGCAGAAAATTGACAGGTAGATTTGTATAACTAAACTATAATAATAGATACAATTCCAAGTTGTCTGTTATCTCCAAAAATAACTTTTAATTCATTACAAAGTTATATGTGATGTCTGTACTGGAAAATTTGTCTTCATTTTTGGATACAGGTTTGCATAAGACAATGCTCAGTTTTGTCCTAATAGTCTAGGCAAGTAGAAATCTCCTAGTACCAGCCTGGTAACAAATGAGTCTGCCCCTAACTATAATAAGCCTCACATATGTGTTAAAAACCTGAATGTGCCTAAGAATCACCTGGGAATCTTGTAAAAATGTAGATTGTGAATAACTCAGTCTATGGTGGGACCTGAGACTCTGCAATGTTATCAAGTTTGTATGACAGCTGCTGCTAATTCTCAGACCACCCTTTGTGTAGTAAGACTATATAGCAGGACCCTAAAAGTGAAGAATTTGGAAGATCATTTTCAATAAGTTTCTCACAGCACTGTGATTAGAAAATATTTGGAAAGTTCACTGATAACTGGGAATTGCAAAGTTATTGCCAAGGCAGCTGCAGTCTAGTTGAATGTATTCTCAGTACAGTGCATTCCACACAGTTGAGGCTAAAGAAATGAAAAATCTAGGGATGATTCTAAAATATCTTAATGATAAATGTCATCATTAATGTTAGTGACAAAGAGCATCATTGTCTAGAGAATAGCTCCTTCCAAAAATTCTTTCAAAAAAAAAGTCTATCTATTTAATTGTATATTTCTCAAACCCAAACCAATGCAAAAATATTCTGCTAAGCTTAATTTCAGGGGGAAAGTCTTTGCACACACTAAGATATGTTTTAATTTTTTGATAACAAAAAATATATACTTTAATATAGCTTTTCTTCTTATACACAGAAATTTGAGACATTCTTCAATGCTATTGTAGGTTTGAACACTTAAAGAAGTGACAAATATAATTTAATCTTATTGCTTCCTTTAATTTATATTGTTTCCTATCCCTAACACTCTTATTTTGCATTATATTTAACCTTATAAGTGTCTCCAAATAGTTTGGCAGGTAACCAGGAAAATAAGAGAGGAAATAAAAAATAAACAATAAAACAAAGAGGGAGAGAGGATATAGGAGGAAGGGAAGAGAAAAGAGAAAAGGAAGGAGAAAAGGAATGGAGCAAGAAAAGGAAGGAGAAAAGAAGGAAGCAAGGAAGGAAAAAAGGAAAGGAGGGAGCAAGAGAAGAAATGAAGAATGAAAGGAGTTAGTTTTTGACCTTAGAAGATGATGGTCAAGTTTCTTTTCTTTTTTCTATTTTCGCATATGGATGTATAAATGTTCCAGCGCTGTTTGGTAAAAAGGCCCCTTTCTCAATTGAATTGTTTCTTCATGTGTGTCCAAAATCAGCTGTGCATATTAGCGTGGGTCTCTTTCTTGGTCTGCATTCAATCACACTGATCTCTCCTGCCAACACCACATGGTTTTGAACTATACTCAAGACTATATTCTAACCCTTAAAAGTAGTATTCCTCCTACTTTATTCTTCCTTCTCAAAGTTGTTTTAGCGATTCAAATCCTTTGTGTTTCCAAACATATTTTAGAATACTCTTGGCTATGTCTACAAAAAAGTCTTTTTGGAATTTTGCTTAAATTATTTTTAAAAAAAATTTTTAATGTTTATTTTTGAGAAAGACAGAGACAGAGCTTGAGTGGGGAAGGGGCAGAGAGAGAGGAAGACACAGAAGCTGAAGCAGGCTCCAGGCTCTGAGCTGTCAGCACAGACATCTGAAGTTGGATGCTCAACTGACTGAGCCACCCAGGCGCCTCATGGAATTTTGCTTAAATTAAACCCACTTATCACTTTGGAGAGAATTGATATCTTTACTATGTTGAAGCTTCCAATCCATAAACAAAATATGTCTCTCCATTCATCTAGATTTTCTTTGTTTTCTTCCATCAGAGACTTCCATATCCTGTGTATGTTTTGTTTGTTAGCGTACACCTCAGTATTTCATTTCTGGGGCAATTTTAATGTATTGGAATTTTAATTTTGATGCCTTCTTAATTGATAGCACTTAGAAATGCCATTAATTTTTGCGCATTTACCTTGCATCTTGAGAATACACTAAACTTACAAGTTGTGGGTATATTTTTATACATTCCTTCATATGTTTTACTTACTATCATGTATGCATATATGGTCAGCTCTATTTATTGTTTGCTTATATGTATGCTTTTTATTTTATTCCTATCTTTATCTTTTTCTTCTTTCTGCCTTCATTTGGGTTCATTTTGCTATTTTCTTGGTTCTTGCGGTGGTGACTTAGATTATTGATTTAAGACCTTTCTTCGTAAAAAAAAGACTTTTCTTCTTTTCAAATGTAGTTAGTGCTTTGCCGTGTCTCACAAATTTTGATGTATGGTATTTTCACTTCCATTCAGTCAGTGTGTGTTGTTTTTCCCAATGTTATCAGATTTTGTCTTTAGCAAAAGGATTATTTAGAAGTGTGTTGTTCAGTTTCCAAGTATTTGGATCTTTTCCTCTTATTTATTGTTGTTTTCTGCTTTAATTCCATTGTAGCTGGTGAACAACTTGTGTGATAGTAATTCTTTTGAATTTGTTGAGGATTATTTTATGGCCATGGATGTGGTCTATCTTGGAATATCTTCTTCTGGAAAAGAATGTGTTTTCTGCTGTTGCTGGAGGGAGTGTTCTGTAAAGACAGTATTTGTGTGCTAAGACTTTCTATGTTTTGGTTGTTTCAAGTGCATTTATAATTGTTCACTGAAGCGTTCTTATGATGGCTTTTTTAGAATGTCTGTCCGATAATTTTTCTATCTCT
This sequence comes from Cryptoprocta ferox, assembly GCA_028646485.1. Taxonomy (NCBI): domain Eukaryota; kingdom Metazoa; phylum Chordata; class Mammalia; order Carnivora; family Eupleridae; genus Cryptoprocta; species Cryptoprocta ferox. The sequence goes on along the minus strand of CM053578.1, from coordinate 63,212,376 downwards.
GCTCTCTCAGTTTGTCTTAATTCAGGTTAGAATATTCCGGGCTCTTAGTATGACAAGCGATTTTTGGTTGAAAGCTAGAAAGTTTGGGTATTATGTTATGAGACTCCCTCTGTTCTATCCAGCTTGCTCTGACATGGTTCCAGCAGGCAAAAGGATGGTGCTGTCTTGTTACTGTATGTGGGAGTACAAGTCTAGCTTCTCCACTCCAGCTGTGCTGATACCTGAGTCAGATGCTCCTGATTACTGCTGAGCACAGATGGGGGCTCTGGGTCCCAACAAGGCCTCCACTGATACCTCCAATGGCTATAAGATAGAGGGGTGCCCCATCATTGCTCTTCATATAGCCTCTGCTGAAACCAGAGAGAAGTGTGGCCTCATTATCAGTGGGCAGTGGTGAAAGCCCTGACTCTCCCCTAGGCTTCCACTGACATTACCTTAGTGGAGAGTGGTGGGGGGGGGGGCCTCACTACTGCAAGGTGAAGGTCAAAGTCCAGGTTCCCAAATAGTTTGATTTCCACCAACACCATGGTGAGATCAGGGGACTCTTTAAACCTAGTGGTGATGGACATCCCGTCTCCCGACTAGACTTCGTGATACCATTTCAACAGAGTAGTTGGGATGCTTCATTGCAGCAAGTGGTAGACAGAAGGTTTAGGCTCAGCTGATGAGGGTGGAAGTTTAGGCTCCCCTTTCAACATTTATTGTTTTCTTTTTAAAGCCACGCCTCAGGTTTTTCTGTGATGTTTGCTTGGAGTAGAGCAGCTATTTCACCAGGATACACCTTTCCTGGTACTTCGGATGTAGAAAGCGGGCTTTTATTGGGGCTCTTTGTGTGTGTGTGTGCGTGCGTGCGCGCGCTCTCCCATTTTTTTTTCCTATTTGCCAGCTTCATCAGCTCCAATGTGGGATACATTAGTCAAAAAGAAAACCAGAGTAATTCACCACTGTGTCCTTCCTTGGGTCTGGAAAGCCTTCTGCTTTCAAACTTTCTGAGTTATATTTGTTTTATATATACTATCCAGAGTGTACTTAGTGAGACAAATTTGGTAAAGTATGTCTATTCTAACTTCCTGGAAGCAGAAACTTTTCTCTCAATGTAGTTTTAATTTGCCTTTCTCTTGTTATGTTTAAGGGTTTTCTTTATATCTTTTGCCCACTTTGATAACTAGGATTTTCTCTAATTGTAACATTTCTTGGTCCAAAATTCTTTGCCCACGTTGACAACTAGGATTTTCTCTAATTATAACACTTCTTGGTCCATGTCTCTTGTCCACTTTTATAACTGAGCTTCTTTTTTTTTTTTTTTTTTTTTTTAGCTTGTAAGAATTTGTTACATATAAAGGATCTTGACCCTTTGTGTTTGGTACATATTAAAATATTTTCTTCCAATTTTTAATATGTTTATTGAATTTGGTGGTTACATGAGGCAAGCTTAGTTTTTAAAATCCTTATGTAGGCAAATGTGTCAATCTTTTATTTCATATGGATTATGAGTTGCATATGTTTTCTATTGCTGCTGTAAAAAATTACCATAATACAAATTTCCTATATATGGTCCCATAAGTTAGGGGCTGAGCATGGATTAAAATCACGGTGTCAACAGGACAGCGTTACTTTCTGTAGGTTCTATTCCATTCCCAGCTTCTACAGGCTGCTCATATTCCTTGACAATGGTTCCTTCCTCCATCTGAAAAGCCAGAATGTCAGGTATAATTCCTGTCATATCTTCTTCCATTGTCATATCTCTTTCTGATCTAATTGGGAAAGGTTCTCTGCTTTTAAGAATTAATGCGATTAATCCAGGAAAGTCTCTCTAGTTGAAAACCCTTACCCTAATCACATCTGCAAATTCCCTTTTGCCATGTAAAGTAACTTTTCAAAAATTTCAGGGATTAAGGTTGGACATTAACACGTGATTCATAGCCAAGAAGCCCTCCTTTATATCCAGGTTATAGAAGAATTTAGCCTTTTTTCCTTAATTATTGTATTAATTCCCTATTGTGACTGTAACAAATTTAGTGACTTAAAGTAATATAAATATATTCTCTTACAGTTTTTGAGGTTCAACATTCAAAATGAGTATTAGGAGGCTAATCAAAATAATTATTAAATTTATTCCTGAAGATTTTACTTTTTTGTAGTTGCATTCACCACTTGCAAGGTTATCTCCTGGAATGAAAAAAACTTAAATTGCAAGAAATAAGTTCAAGTGTCACAAATATTTAAGAAAAGACATAAATAAACCAATATGCTTGGTTTAAAACTGAAACTTTGTTTTTAACAATATTAGAAAGAATTTTTGTGTCAATTTGCAAATTGTCCCAAGCATGTTTTAAGCAAACTTAAGAAATAAATTAGCAAATTTAAACAATTGTGAAATAAACAGTAATACAAAAAAAGTTTTAAATGCCTGGAAACTTCAATTTAAGTAAAACAAACTTTTGTGCTATGTACAATATAAGCTACAAATGTACATTTAATTACTTATATGAAAAAATTCATTGTTACTTATGAGTTACATTGCCTATTTAGTCTCTAAATAAATTATCTAAATGTGTGTAATTTCATTAAAAATAATCTTCAAAAATAATGGTCGCTACACTATCCCATTTTCTAAAAGCATATTATACTTAGTTACTGAAAACCTTTTTAAGAAATTTTGGTTAAGACTAAAATATTTACACATACTCTCCTATGTCTAAGTCAGGTGTATATGGATTCAAACACTAGACTTATGTTAGGCACAAATTAGTTAATTTATTAAATTCTTCTTAGCTTGTATCAATCAAGAGTGTTACAACGTTGTCAAGGTAGCAGGAGAGAAAATAATGTACTTAAAAGTCTGTCAATTTGATTTATAACTTTAAATATTTAAAATCATGGTATCTGGGCCTCCGTTTAGATCTCTACTCTGGCCTCATAAATTACAAATGATAAGATATCATGAAAATGATCTTTGACCAAATTCTGCCATGGCATACATTTACTTGCAAGGAAGCACAAAGCAGTCATATAATCTGCTCTATAAACTCAGTGAGTTCTGAGGTTTAGACATTCCAGTAAGTGCCTTGCATGAAAAGTTCTTTGAGGAATATTCAACATTTTTTCAGGACAGGATTTTGCTAATCTTCTAATCAGAGTCAGGGCAGAATCATCTGTATGTGGCTTTGCATAAGACCAAGCAAAATTCTTAGCCTAGGGTATCACCCACCAGATTCTTGTTTCTATTCATACAGGGGCTGAGCTGCTGTCTGTTATTGCTAGTCCATCCAAATGGATTTCTACCAACTCTTACAAAAAAAATACTCAACTGGTGAAGGCAGATTAAAATATAATTATTTAAAGCTCTTTTCTGTTAACTCCTGCTGGTGTATGGATTCATAATTAGAGTTTTTAAAATGTCAACTATCTAATCCTCAATTATATACTTTTTAGTAAGGTATTTGCCCACACTGTATAGATTAAATCTTAAACACACAGCATTATATATACTGAAATTAACTATAGTGGAAAATAAATATAATGTAATACACTGTTATGAAGGGATTATGTGGGCCCCTCCTAAAGTTCTACAGCAGGACTGGAGTCCAGAAGCCTAGCGTTTCCTGCTTGTCTTCTCATTCCACAGTCCCCTGCCCAGTCTGCCATTGACTCTCCGGGTCTAGAACAGCGCCTCGGGAATTTGAGTAGGAATCTTGGACAAGAGCCGTTTGTAAAACTACCAGAATTGGCTGCCTTTATGTCAACATCAGACTGCTAAAGTATGAGACCTTTAAGATCCATTTGTGCTTGCTCTCAACAGAATTATAAAGAATCAGGAATGGAATGAATGCGGACTTGTATGTAACCTTCTTTCTTCACTCTCTCCACTTTGAGGCTGAGAAAAAGTTTTTAGTCTTAATGCTGGACTTTCTCTCTTTTCTTTTTTTCCTTTTTTTATTTCTTTTCTCTTTTCCTTTTTGAGACAGATTCAGGAGAAATAGAGCTTTATGAAAATGTTTCTCTTTCTGGGCCTCCAGGAGTTTGGCTGCCAGCCCTGATGCCCATAGAAAGTAAAAAAGAATAGCAGTGCACTTGGTTCTCTGCAGAGTCCATTCCCTTCACATCCTTGCCCTTTCTCCAGGGGCTTTCCAGGCCAGAAATTACACAAAGGACTGTGAAAGGAATATCAGCCCACTGTGCTCAACTCTCAACTCTCTACACCACTTTTCATTTATAGCAAATCCCTCTGGTCAGAGCAAGGCCTTACAAGCCAGAGTCCATGCCAGATTTCAAGAGAGTTGCACCTCATGAGATACAGAAAACAAAGAAACATCAAAGTTTATCCTCCGGTTCACTGGCCTGGCTTGGCTTTCGCAGTGCAGTGCTCTCAAGGGAAGCATCTAAAACATCCAAAAGAAAAAGAACATCCTATATTTCCTCTAATATTTTTCATCCACACCCTGCTTTCCTCTACCCAGATGTCACAAGCTGTGGAGGACCCCATATCCCAGGCATCCCTTCCCCAGCAGTTGCCTCAGAGAATGAATTCTCAGTTCCCTTAGATTCTTCAGACTGGACCTCTTTGGAGGCCCTTTCTTCCATTACTCTGCCTTTGGCTGAAGGCACCTAACACTTGATTGAAAAGTTGGTCAGCAATGACTTTAGACCAGTCACAGTGTTCTCTCTTACAGACTTGTTCACATCCCTGAGGCCAGGGATGGAATAACTCAACTGCAAATAGAAGGGAAACAACTGCCAGATCATGAGTTCCAATTACGAGGATTAAGCTGTGGAAACTTGGGGAATGAGAGACATTTAAATCCGGAATTTCATAAAGTCAGAGGATGGGTAAATGTCCCAGTTTGGGGCTTTTGGATATCTTCACCATTGGTTGTGTACCATGTCTCTTGTTGCTGTTGTTCTGTGATATCAACCACAAAAGAAACATTGCGTGCCTCTGCAGTATTCATTCTTTTTCCTCATATTTCCCCAGGCTTCTGGCTTATTCTGTAGCAATAGGCTAGAGCTTGGGGATTTCCTATATCAGGAGCATTTTCAGGCTTCTTTGCACTAGAATTTCAAGTGTCCAAAATGATGTTTCTAAATGGCCCTAAGATAAATGACTCCACCCCCACCTTTTCTTTTCTGTTATAGTTCTTAAGAGGCAACGTGAATTAAGTAGCTTAAATGATGCAAAACAAAAATGATCACCTATTTTACATTAATAACATGGTAATTTATATATAGATACGTATGTGTATATCTATGTATCTAACTAACTATAAAATCGGAATTTGGATTACGATTAGTCTGCGTTGACTGAAAAGTTTGTGTGATTGAGCTTCTTTGTGTCCTCAGAGAACTGGAGAATGTTTTTATGGTGTATATGTATATATTACCACACACACACACACACACACACACATATATATATATATACATATCATGATCTTTTGTCAATATATATGTACCATATATATATACCATACCAATATATATATACTATATTTGTATATTACTATATATATATGGTAAATTGTATTGGAGGTATAAAGAAGATGGGGAACAGTATATCAACAGGAATCTGAAAAGGAGGAAAGAGAAGCCTGTGTACTCACCCCTAGTCATGGCACTAAGAAAGTATAGAAATCACAGCCAATAAAAAATGTCAAATGTGAGACCAAGTAAAAGTCTCCTTCAAGGGACATTGTTGTGATACTTGGCTTTAATTGAGCTTAAATCTCCTTATACTGCCTGTCTAGTCTCCACTCCAGCAGCAAACACATAGCTACATGCTTCTGGAGGTTACCAGACTTGATCATCCTACCTGCACTAATGAATCCCTAACTCTTCATCAATGGCTTAGCAAAAGCCACAAAACTTTGTTCAGACTCAATACAGGTATTCCTATAAAGCCCTGTGATATTCATAAGGGTCAAGACTATAACTAGTATGATGATGCTTGAGGTTAGGTTTAGAGGACCGAACCAAACAAGCTGGAGACCAATCAGCTCTAAGTGATTTGTGACATTTCCACAAGAAATGTGGGTACAAGTTAGAGATGTGTCTTATTCTCCATGAATCTTAGCTCCATAATCTGGCAACGAATCCAGAAGATCTGGATTTATGATCACATAAATCCCAAAGGATGCTCACTTTTTTTTTTAAACCAAATCCTTAATAAGACTTAAGAGCTATGTTACTAAGGAGTTTCATGAAAATTACGGACTTGGTCACCTCAAAATGAATCATTACAAATAATCCAACTTACCTTCCTAAAGGTCCAGCTTTGTCTTGCACAGGAAGGTAAGAAGGGACATAATTGAGAAGGTTGGTTTGGCATTATGCTTTAGAAGGCATTGAATGCCAGAGAGAGATTGTGGATGAGGGTATGGAAGGTTTCAGCAAAGGAGTAAATACTTTGAAAGAGAGGAGAGCAAAGTTTCCAGACAAAGAGAAAAATTCAAATGCAGCCTCAAAGTAAAATTTACAATATGAAGGAGCAAAACTTCAAAATTATTTGTTTTATTGAGTGAAAACGAAAGGAGTAAAATCTGCGAGACATTGTATTTTATTTCAAAAATAACACAGCCCACACGGAGAGTTTTAGAACAAACTATAATGATTAAAAAAAGAAATCACAGTACATGACCTCTAAGTATTATTGAAATGGGGACTAACCTGGAAAATTGATATATGGTTATAGACAAAGAATTTCTAATTTTTCTAAAGAAAAGAAACACCTGGGGGATAAATACATTCATGACATTATGAATCCATTTTCATCCAGAATCCATTCTAATCTGATTTTATCTAAGAGACGGTAAACTCTTGTTAATAAGAAGAAATAGAATTTATAAAATTACAAAATTTGTGCCAAGTAGCTAAATTTTTTTCCCCTGTAAATTCATTTACTCCTTTAAAGTTTTTAACTGTTCAGCAGTTACAGGAGTTAAAAAAATTGTTTTAAGTTTATTTATTTATTTTGAGAGAGACAGAGACAGCACGAGTAGTGGAGGGGCAGAGAGAGGGGGCGAGAGAGAGAGAATACAAAGCAGGCTCTGCCCCATCAGCACACAGCCTGATGCAGGGTTCAAACTCACCAAACCATGAGATCATGACCTGAGCCAAAACCGAGAGTCAGATGCTTAATTGACTGACCTACCCAGGTGCCCTATAGGAATTTTTTTTTAACCAGAAAGAAACATATTTACATTTCAAATACAAAAAAAAAACTTCACATGATTCTTGGTTGGTCTCTAAAACGTCACCACTCAGCATTGGTTTTCCAAAAATGTGAGACTTTTCACTGGACAAATTCAGTTAGCTTTGTTAAGAAGGTCCACATTCAAAGTAAACCCGACACAGAAAATGCAAATGCTAATCAATGCTAAGTAAACAGCTAACTTTTTTACATAGTTTAATTATTCTCTAAACTATCTTATATTTTATATAAATATATCAATATTTTATATAAATATATCTTATGTTTTATATTTATATTATAAAGTAATATAAAAAAGAAAGCTTAATTTATCATTTGTGTTCTTAAACTTGCTTATCAGGAGCTCTGCTAACTGAAGAAAAGATTTTATTATTCCCTTTGAGGCAGGAAAATTCAAATAATGAAATACAAAGAGACAGAAATTCAAATTACTGTTTAAATAGTTTTTTAATACACATTTTTGTTATTTAGAAGTATGTTGGTTCTATGCCTCAGAAACTTGAATCTACTGCTTAATTATTTTTTCCTTCCATGGCAAGAAATTCAGAGGTGAATAGCTCAGTTTTGGTATGAGGAGGATACCGTGTCATTAAAGAGGGTTTGATATGCTTTTTCTGTTTTCTTTAGTATCTCATTTTAATTCATACAGTGTGAACTGGCTATTGCATGTCTGGGCATCATGCCATATTCCAAGATGGAAAAGGGGGAAAGACAAGAAGATTATCCAACTCTTTCCAACTCTTTCCCTTTATATCAAGGAATAATACAGATTTGGCCATAAATGTCATATAATACTAGCAAAGGAGTATGAGGAAGTAATTTTAGTTGTGTATGTTGCTTGAACAAAAATCAGAGCTCAGTAAGGAAGCGGGGAAAATAAATAGGTCACAAGAAGTATTTTCAGTAATACTTCCTAATATCTTCATTGCTTAGAAAATTTTTTTAAGTTTATTTATTTTGAGAGAGAGAGAGAGAGAGAGAGTGAGTGGGGGAGAGGCAGAGAGTGAGACAGAATCCTAGGTAGATTCTGCACTGTCAGCATGGAGCCCGGGCTTGAACCCATGACACAGTGAGATCATGACCTGAGCTAAAACCAAGAGTCGGACACCTAACTGACTGAGCTACCTAGGTGCTCCAAATTGCTTAGAACTTTTGTTCAATCTTAGCTTATACTGAAAGATTCAGGGACTGTTGCATGTAGTATTAACAAAAATCTCTTCATATATCTGTTTATTTATCACTGAAATACAAAAATAAAAGGTAGAGCCTGTCTTAAGTAGTACATACCCCTACATGTCTTTATGTGCATATTAGGCAGGGTGAAGACAAGATGGGGAAAATGTTAATGTATTTTGATGTAAATGATACATGAGAACTAGTTACCAAGTATCACTGGCACCACAGAGTGAGTGACTAGCATGGAGGTAAGTAGATTGCACACAAGTAGGCAAGACTTTCTGAATGAGAGACAGGTGAGATATGTCATGTCCCCCAGGATTTGACTCGATCTCCATAAAGTCACCAAGAATTGACGAGGAGCAGAAAGGAAATGGAATTGAATGACTATTCAGTTAGTTCTTTCCCTTCAAAATCTGTTCTCAGAAAACTGAACGTCCCCTACATGCGATTGATTAAATCTGGTTTTTGGAATTAGTTTCAACCTATTTAGCTTTAATATTGATAAGAACAATATAAAACAAATTATTTGATGAAATTTCAATGTGCAGGTATTTTTTTGGTTAATTTTTTGATCAATTATATTTAAAAATCAGGCTATTAAGCTATTAAGCTATTTGAACATACAAGCTATATGGTTGAGATATAGGAAGGAACAGACAAAAATGATAAAAACTACAGGTCCACGGGAGGTTACTTCCAGGAGAGAAAATACTAAGTTAGAGATTGTAAGGGAAAAATCTATTTCTTAATGAAAGGCTTTTCATTTATATGATAGGCAACCTATATCCCTTTCGTGTTAGGCATCTGGAAACGCAGGGACTGACTGAGGCATGAAAATCACCAAATTCACTCCAATAAAACTTAACAATTTTATAAGAAATAGACAGCTTGCAGATATTTTACAATAGCATTTTCTGAGGCTTATAAACCATAGATGGAGGCTTAGATCAAAGCCATAAGACATGTCAAAATTTAGCCTGTGCTTGAGTTTATCCAGAAACAACGGGAGCATGGTATCATTTCACGTCAGGGAATAAGCCAAAGTGGAAACAGCACAATTCAGTGATAGCTTCAGTCTGTGGTCACATCACACAAGAAAAGGGGAGAAAAAATAAATTGTCCTAATGAAAAAAACTGTATTTCTCTTTGTAAAAAAAATTACTATCACATTGTGATCCATAAGATCAGAGAGAAATGACCAGCATAAGAAAACCCAGCTATTGAATATATTATATGCAACAAATTATTTAAAGACTTGTTTTTCTTTTCTCTTTCCTTCTCAAATCTCCTCTTTTGATATGAGATTGTCAAGTTTCACGGCAGGCCAGCATGTATTGGTACTGATTAAATGTGTGAAGTCTGCTAGAAGGAAAGCAATGTACTCTCTAGTTCTTTTAGATAACCACATAAAATCTAAAGAACCGTTTTGAAAACAAGCACATTTTATTTCTCCCAACCAAAAAGGCAAACTCATTTCTCTTGGTCCAATAAATGACAAATATTATTTTGTTCATTTTTAAAATTTTCATACAGGTTTCATTTTACCCTAAACAAACATACTTAGCATTCATTAAGATCAGATCTGTGTTTATTAATGAAACATTCTATTTAAAACTTCTTTATTTTGTCATAACTAAAGCCAATTCCTTGTATTTTATAGTTCTTCACATGTTCAGTGCTTTAACATTCATGATTCTACTTACTACTCATCATCACCTTCTCAACTAAATAAGCAGAGATTAACCATCCTTCTTTTAAGACAAGAGAAAGGTATGACGAGATTAAGTAACTTTCCCAAAGTGTCACATCAAACTAATTTTGGAATTAAGACCAGAAGTCTGTCTCCTTTTCCAGATCCGGAAAACTGAGGAAATTTTGTAAACTAGTGACCTACATTCTTTGTGAGGTTAATATGGTGTTACCCGATCTATTAAACTATCCAGAACTGTCTAGAGTATGTTTTATTGAATTGTACAAAGCACATCAATAACTTCTGTCCAAATCAAAATGGAAAATGTTTACAAGTTTCATTGAGAAATCCTCTCTTCCTCTGTAGTTGTTGGACACAACACACAAATCGATAGTCAAACAGAAGAATTTCTGCTCATCTTATTCTATGTGCTTACAATAACACTGACCTCTCAGTTAAATATTTTTAGATACACTGCACTTGACTACTTTAAAACTATAAACTTTCAGTACAGTGACTAATAAATCACTGTTCAACATTTGCAAATTTATATTAGATGAGTTTGTCGACAAACCCCTTGTCTCTTCCTCACATGTCATACTTTTTTTCCAAATCTTTCCCTCTTTCAGTTTTGTTTAATAGTGTTTCTTTCATTGAGAGAGTGATCAAGTAAGTTCACTAAAATTTGGTGCTGAGAATTGCATTTTTGTCCATAGAACATTATTTTACTTTTTAAAAGTGAATTCTTTTTTTAATGTTTATTTATTTATTTTGAAAGAGAGAGAGAGGAAGAGAGAGAATCCCAAGCAAGCTCTGTGCTGTCTGCACAGAGCCTGATGAGGGGCTCAATCTCACAACCGTGAGAACACGTCCTGAGCTGAGATTAAGAGCTGATGCCTTAACCTACTGAGCCACGCAGTTGCTCCAAATAAGTTCTAGACAAAGAAATGAATTGTCATCGAGGATCAGTGGGTTATAGCTAAGGCATCTCAAGTTATGTTTATCTTTAATTCACATTTAACTTGATAAAAAATACTCAGAGGTGGAAGTCTGCTTGAAAAGGTAAAATCTAAAAGTGATTCTGAGGCACTATATGGGACAATTGGGAAGCACCTGCCAAAATACTATGAACAAAAATCAAACTGTCAGGATAATTGGCACTCACTGTCTCCAACATGCTTATCAGTTATTCTAATTTGTTCCCATTCTGTGAATGTCTGGTTCTCTGTTTTACTGTTTATTCCACCTGAGTCTGTCTTATGTCACTTAGGCATCAGGAACAGAACTTCCTCCTCCAACCTAAAAATGTGGTACAATACTTCCAATATATTTCCAGGACAATTTTTAGTGCAGCAATACTTATTTGGTTTTTTAAGGTAATAAAAATAAAAATACTGGAAGGTAATTGAACCAATTTTTATCATGATAAATACCATAGGAGGTAGTAAGTTTCACTATGACTATATTACATATAATAATATATGTAATTATTATATTTAAACACAGAGTTTAAATAAATTCCCTATGTCATAAACCCACCAGTGGCAAAGACAGTTTTCAAACTCAGGATTTAGATTCCTAAATTGTTGTTGCAAATTTCCAACACAGAGTCTAATTCCTCAAGAAAGTGACCTAGAGCCCACTGTGGGTGATAGTACCCTAATAATTATATCCTATTGTAATATAATGTGATAGCATCACCTATGATGATAGATCAAGCTATAATTATGAGTTAGACAAGTACAGATCTAGTTTTTTTTAAGCTCTCGTTTTGTTTTTTTTTTTTCTGGCTATAAACTTACTAAATTGGAAACTAGGAGATACTGGTTCTCTATTCTAATTTAGCTCTGAACATTGTGCCTCCAAACCCTTTGCCCTTCACTTTCATTGTCTGTATGATGGAGTTTTTAGAATAAATCATCTATAAGTCTCCTCCTGCTCCCCAAAGCCAATTCTTCCTTTGAGCCCCATTCTAGAGAGTATATCCATCCATTTCCATAGTCATCTTGTCCTTAAAGTGGCAAAGTTGAACTGGGATCTACTTTGGGGTAGTGGGGGAAAGAAGGGCACAGAATATTCCTCTCTCCATCTTTGGTCACCTTTTGAAATAAACTTAGAAGGTAGACTGGTTTACTTTGATACTCGAATATAGCTGCCGCATAATGAATTAGAGCCTATATGAAACTTAAAAGATAAAATACAGATTAAATGCCATATAGAAGATGTGGATCTTTGGTCTTGAAGAATGTATAGGATTAGATAAGCAGAGTGAAAGAGAAGAGAATTCCATACTGAGGACAGACACATCATGGGAACAAAGACAGATGCAGAAATGAGAACCATATGTTTAGGGGCAAAATGAGGGAAGCTGGAAGATACTGATATAATGTTTTCATTTTGACTTATCTTGAGAAATACCACTGGATAGATAAGTCAAGGTTGAGTTGCAGAATGTCGTAAATGTTAGTTATTAGTTATCAGGGGTTGCGTAAGAAAGTACCACAACCCTCGTGGCTCAAAAAGACACCCTTTTATTATCTCATAGTTTCTGTAGGTCAGAAATCTAGGCATGGGTTTACTGTTATACAAGTCTGAAATCAAGCTGTTAGCTGGAACTGCTATCTTATCTGAGACTCAGGGTCCTCTTTCAATCTTACTCAGATTGTTGGGAGAATTTATTACCTTGTGGTTATGTGATATATCCTCAGTTTCTTGCTCACTGTCAGTCCAGATTCTCTCTTGGCAACGAAAAGTCTCCCATTCCCAGACACCCAGACATCATAGGAGTTTGTTGTTTTTTAGTGGTCAGTAGGAGAGTATCTCTCAGATGCGTTGCTTTCTTTTTTGGGGCTCACTTGACTAAGCCAGACCCACCCAAGATAATCTCTTCCTTTTGAGTAACTCAAAGTTGTTGGATTAGTAGGAGTCAGGGGAGCAATACCCCATTATATTCACTGGTCTTGCCCACATCTAAGGAAGGGTATTATACTGGGCATGTGCACTAGAAGATGGAAATGTCGGGAGCCATTTTAAAAACCTGCCTACCACAGCTGGACATTGAAACATTATATTATAATAGGATATCATTAAAAGTTTATGTGAGATAATTTTTTTATACAAATCAGGAATAGAGAAGGATCTTTGTCATGTAGTGTTTGAGATTAATGCTGGATCCTATGCCTCTGCCCCTCAGATACCTCCATAGGACTTAGAGCATTCACTCTTACAAACGTTGGTAGTGTTGCTCCCAGAGGGGTCACAGCTTTCTCCTTTGGGATCACTTTCTGCCAATGGGAGCTGCCTCACCTAAGGTTATACTTTATCCTCAAGGGAAGCTATATCAGTAATAAATCTAAACAGGAAGTACAGATTCTCTCAAATTTATTTAAATTTTTCTGAAAAGCTATTCCAGCTGCAGAGTTCCCTGTGGGGTTATCTGAGGTCTTTTTTGCACTTACATTGCATTGCAATTTTTCTCTCTACCTAATCCTACTTCCCTCATTCCTTTACACATGTTGTTGCAAATTTCCAACACAGAGTCTAATTCCTCAAGAAAGTGACCTATGACAGTTGGTACAGGATGTGGTCCAAGAAGGCAAACTCTAACATGATAATTTGGAGTAATATCACTTCTGGCAAACTGACAGTCAGGACCAATCACTGCTGATGGGTAGAATACTGACCTAGCATCGAACACAGGAGAAGTACAATTGATAAAAGTGATCAAATGGAACAGATGCCTTTGGGAAAGAATGCACTGTTAGATACAATAATGTAGATATTTAAGTGTTTAGAGAATGTAATAACTATCTGTTGATGGGGCACTGGATAGATTAGAAAAAAAAAAAAAAAAGCAAACAATAGTTGGCTAAAGGTGATTAGTCAACAATTTAAGACAAACTATGAGGAAAGCCAGAATGTGTTGGCACAGTGTGAAGAGACTCATCTCATTCTGGAGGGGGAGAAAAAAACAAACAAACAAAAATCCCCAAAAAACAAAAAACCTGAGAACAAGATTTAGAATGTAAAGGGGAGGCTGGCTCCAGGAAAGGTTGGATTCTCAAATCTGGAAGCCCATTACCCAAAGTCAGGACTCTGATTGGGAAGAAATGGGAATCTGAAACATGGAATGGGGTACATGGATAAATGCATCCAAAACCTTCAGTGATCAGGTCACCTTGAACCCTCTAAGCCTACAGAAAAGTCCCAATCTTCCCTATTAAAGGTCTGCACTCTTCCTTTGCTTTTAGAAGCCACAGGAGTCTTAAACCAGTGAGACAATACATATCCCCTTCTTAGGATCTACACCCATCTATCCCCTAGGCCACTAGACCCAAAACTAGAGTAAAGTCACAACATAATTTGACACAGGAAGTTCTAAGCCTGCTATGGAAGGAAAGAAACTACACCTGAAGATGCTTCAGAAACTATATATCAGCAGGAACTAGACCATTTGGGAATCAAAGGAAAGAAATCATAAATTTGAATAAGGGATAATTTGTTGATGTGGGGGCATTCTTCTGTGCTACAGGATTTTACAGCCTGGAAAGACAGTGCTAACATGCTGATGGGGTGGGTTTTGAACTGAAAATGACAAACTTCTGTGGAAGATGGTGAAAACAGTTTTTAAAAAAGACTCAGAAAAGTATTGTGAGAGTAGATAATCTACATAAAGCTAGAAAACCCAGCAGTCACATCCCTCCACATCACCTAGAGTATGTGGCATTTACCAAAGCCATAAGGAGGTGCTTGCAAGAGGAGCACTAGCATTGTTGAGAAGATCAACAGTGCCTGAACTCTTTAGGCTGAAGATAGATGGTGTTGATATACAACCAGGCTTATGAATAGCCATGGGGATGGAAAGATTCCAAATAGAGTTCAAGTGGTGGCAATTAACCATTAGAAGAAAAGTATTGCCACTATTGTAATAAGCAACAAATTTGGTCTGACAAGCAGAGGTCCTTGGCCTTTAAGAAACTATGAAGATGGTCAACAGAATATGGCATCCTTATGGGCAATATAGATGTTCAGACAAGAGTAACTCAATCTATAGATATATGGTCTGTGGTTAGCTAAGAAAAGTATTACTCAGCCTATATTTCTACATATATAATCTTTCTCAAATTATATAATAATAAAAAATCAAGAGTGGATAATCAGGAGATGGAGGCCAGTTTTCCCACTAAAATTCCGTAAGCCTTTGTGAAATATGGGAATTGAGCAAGTTTTCAGAGCCAGATCCCACTGACTGAAGGAGAAATCAAATATGCAGGAATAGGAGCCTCCTTGCAACACCACATCAACTACACATGGTAATGATATTCCTCGACTTCCCCCTAAAGGATCTATGGCCAATTATTTGAGTACTTGTATACTGAGGAAGGGAAATATGTTGAAGACACCAGGACACAAGACATCATCATAGACATTCTGTTAGGGTGACAGTATCTGGAACTTGGTTATAAACGAATTCCTGGCCAAAGTTCAACTTGCAATGGTCAGTTGTATTTTTGTTCATTTCTCTGGTACATAAATTTATAATTTGAATGAATGTACTTATTATCATACAAAACTCCTCAGTTTATTCCTTGGTCTTTAGAGTCAGAGATATTTTGGTGGGATAAATGAAGTGAAATCCATTTAAACTATACCTCCCCTCTCCAGGCAAAATCAAAAACAATAAATATTAAATTCCAGGGGAATTAATGATGAGAATGGCAGTAATTAGTTCTGTTGTTCTGTTCTTTTTTTTTTTAAGCTTTATTTATTTATTTTGAGAGAGACAGAGAAGCGAGTGGGGAGGGGCAGAGAGAGAGAGAAGGAGAGAAAGAATTGCAAGCAGGCTCCATGCTGTTAGTGCAGAGCCTGATGCGGGACTCAAACTCACAAACCACGAGATCATACATGAGCCAAAGTCTAACACTTAACTGAGCCACCCAGGTGCCCAACTAGTTCAATTCTTAATAACCCAATACATGCAGGATTGACGATTCCATCCAATCCCCATTTAATTTAGCAGTCTGACCCTTACCAAAAAGATCCTGAGAGATGACAGTATCCTACAACAAATTGAAATAAAAAATAGTTTTAATTGGAGCTGCTGTGCTAGAACAGATTAACTGGGTCTCTGAAAATGATTGATCTAGAGAATAGATGTTTTTCCATTCTACCACCCAGCAAGACAGTGATGATAGAAAATCCTCAAAATGTGCAGTTCTTTGATTATGCACTTAGTTATCCACTTATGAAGGGAGAATGTCCTATAGTGACTAATATAAACAGATTCATAGGCAGTGGTGAGTGAATTGGTTGGTTGGCCAGAGACCCAGTGAAAGATTGGAAGATAAAGAACAAGGATATCTGAATTTATGTCATGTGGGTAGTGCTATGTGCTGGAGCATGTGAAGATTTTTGCCTTGCATGTTAACCAGAGAGCATCCACACAGAAGCGGCAGTAAACATTGAGATATACATAATGGCTTGTCATACGTAGCCAGATTTTGCCTTCAATACAGTGAGTACAAGAACAGAGAAGCATGGTGACAGTGACAGAGGCAATACATAGATCCGAAAGCCTAGGCTCTCATTCACTGAGGCTGATCTAGCTACTGCCATTGCCAAATAATCTTCCAACAATAGAAAACATCCCAAATTCCCTAAATATGCACCATTATCTGAGGAGAAAAAGTGACATTTGGTGGCAAGTTGATTATATCGGAGCACTTCACAACAAAGGCCTAGCAATTTATCTTTACTAAAATCCTTATATATTCTGGGTATGGTTTTATTTTCCTTGTGTATGAGACTTTGGGTCTTAAGAAAGGTTTTTTCTGTGGACAAATAATTCCTGAGTAACATAGATCAGCCCAAGGTACCTATTTTAAAGTACAAAAGATATAGTAGTGAGCACATATCCATGGGATCCCTGGTCCAATCACATATCATACAATCCAAAAGCTGAACTCTTGAGAGCATGATGTCCTTTTAACAATGCACCTAAAATACCAATTTGGAGATGATTCTCTGTGATCAGAGAGAGTCATCCTTCATAATGTAATATATACCTTTAGTCAATGGCCATTATCAGTGATGTGTCACTGACAGGTAAACTATAACCAAGGTACTATAACCAAGGAGTATGATCCTGCTTATAATCACTCCCAGTAACCTATGTGAGATATTTGTCCTTCTAGTTCCTGCAATATTTGACTCTTTGGCTTCAGAAGTCTTGGTTCCTGATGTAAGGGTACTTCTACCAGAAAAATAGCAGGAGTTCCACTAAACATTGTGCTATCTACACCATCACTTATTTCATGCTCCTTGCACAAGAGATTTTCAAGCATGGAAAGGAGTCACTATTCTGGCTGGAATAATTGACCTCCACCATCAGGTGGGGGTAGGGTTGCTGTTACACCAAGGGGCCAGGTGATCTATTGGATCACTCTGGTAATTCCCTTGCTCAATTTTGATGATAAATAAACAAGTATAGAATCCATAAACTAAAAAAATTATGGTACTCAGAGACTTAGTCTCCTCAATAATAAATGTCTTGCTATCCCCACTAGAGTGAGTATTTACATGGAAAGAGTTGTCAGCTATGACAAGAATTCAGAATGGGTAAGAGTAGAAGACATCGATGAGTATCATTTGCTTCCTAAATACCAGCTGCAGGGGTGAAAGCTCTAGTTTTTTTCCACCAATCTTTCTCCTGTACATTTTTTCATGAAACAAAGACCAGCCAAAATCATGGAGGAACTATTCCCCAATGTGATAAACTTAGATACTCACATCTTTCCATTAGGATTTTCCCAAGGGATTATTATTCTTAGTTGCCAGAATCATTGCTTTCTCTTTTTTTAAGTTTATTTATTTATTTTGAGAAAGAGAGGAGAAAAAAAAACAAGAGCAAGAGAGGGGAAGAGAGAGAGGGAGAGTGAGCATCCCAAGCAGGCTTCGCATTGTCAGTGCAGAGTCTGTCATGGGGCTTTGATCCCACAAACCATGAGATCATGACCTAAGCTCAAATCCAGTCAGATGCTTAACTGACAGTCACCCAGGTGCCCCAGAATCATTGCTTTTTAATGGTTCATAGTTGAGTCCTTCCCCAGGAGTTACTTTTGGCGGAATAGAGATGTCTCACCCAAAAGTAACTGCCACTCTCTGAAGTAAACTGCATATAATTACTAATTCATAAGAGGGTACAGCACCCTTTCCTCAATTCAGAGGATCTCTGAACAGTCATTCCAGCCCTAGAGCTCCCTGTTGGATAGCTGAAGCCATGGTACATCACAGTTCAACATCTTCTGCCCAGCCAGGCTTCTCTCACTCCTGCATAGGTGATATTATCAAGAGCCAACCCCAGTGAGCCATCTGCCTTCCAATATCCATCTCCAAGTGCTTTTCCTAGAGAACACATCTTATGATATTATTACATCCTAATTAGGGTAGCACATATTTAAAACATGAAGCAGAATTTCCCTTGTCAATCTGACTCTCACCAAAGTATAGATCTTCCCCTGGGTGATGATTCTTGGAATTGCCTTGGCTGTGGGCCATAATTTCTTCCCAGGTCTCTGGAGAAGTGGGATATTTGTCTAGTAGTCTCATCCACATGTAAAAAAGCTGCTACACTGCTTATCTTTTCTCCTGGTTTAAATGCTCATGAGATTTCTGTGAAGTTATAGCTCAAACTGCCCAAGTTCAGAAGCCTCTCCCTTTTTTATTTCTCTGGTCTGAAGCCCAGTTTGGGATTGTTCACTCCAGATCTTTCATTCTGGGTAATCCATCCTTTAATAATTCTCAAGTTTCCGCTTTTACCCAAATTCCACATTTTTGCTACAAGTGTCTGGACTCTATTCTAACTTCATGCAAGGAGAGCAGCTCAGTGGTTTCAACCCCGGGAATATCTTGAACACACATTTTTAGAGATTCATGTAGGACACATACGAATTTAAATTGTGCCTTTATGAGCAAGGTCCTGCATTGACTGACTTTAAAATATTTTAAAATGGTTTTGTTTCCTCAATTAAAATTGATCAAATATTTGAGTCAACTCTCAGACCATAATATCCTTTGAGAAAAAATATAATTTTTTAGATATAAGAACAATAAAACCAAGAAAAATGATGAGCAGGCAGCTGAGTTCATAAACAAAACACGTGCATTTTAATACATTTTATTTACCACAGCCCTGTGCTAGAAACTGAAGTATGCTTTATAGGGGTACCTGGGTGGCTCATTCTGCTAAGCTTCCAACTTTGGCTCAGGTCATGATCTCCTGGTTCATTGGTTAGGGCCCATGTGGGGCTCTCTGCTGTCAATGTGGAGCCCGCTTCAGATCCTCTGCCCCTCCCCCACTAGCACTCTCTCTCAAAAATAAACAGTACACTTCATAGTAGCTGTTAGAAAGCAGTTAATAGCTAGATGGAAAGGCAGAAGATAACACATAAAACATACTAAATGTAAGGATTTAATAACATCCAAGTAGAAGTGAAACTATAAAACTGTGAGACGAGATTTATTAGTGAAGGTGTGAGAATTTGTACTTGTGAAAAAAGACTATTGGAAGAGTTTGGAGTCGTGGAAACAATATATTCAATTTTTCAAGAGGAACAAAGAAAAGGACAGTGCATTTAAGCAATATATACTTTCTACTCCATGTCCACCATGTGCAATGACGCAAAATTGGACATTTTGTCAGCAGCCATTTACAGTTGGGCATATCTGAGTTGCCCAAGTACTCATATTTCCTAAGAATTTTAGCCAATTTTGGTTTTGGTTTGGATTTTTCCGTGGGATAAATTTCAAACCATAGAGAAAGCACATAGTTTTTTGGCTTACCAGTAAACCAACCTGGATTACACTTTGTGGGACTCTTGATTCTGTAGCCATGCTCAGCACAAAGGCTTCTGGCAGACACAGACCCAGCACAAAAGCCATGCCAATGGCCACTATTGCAGGGGTAAGCCCTCCAAAAGACCAACATTCCTGTTTTCAATTATGGAGGTTTTGTTATGATTTATTTAGTTCCGGACATCCAATCCTGGAAAGATTGAATCTCACTTTCACTAAAGATATCATATGGAGCAAATAAGCAGCTCAAAACTGCAGAATATTTTATGAGGCAGATTCAAGGAAATTATTCTGAAAAAATATATCAAAACAATTTTTGTTATTAAGTCATTTGATGATATATTAAAACAGTAAAAGAAATATAAGGTTAAGCCTTTTTATATTAATATCCTTAATGCTTTATTTTCTTTTTACCTAAGACCTATTGGAAGCACAAGAGTCTCATGGCTGTAGTAGTACCTCTACATTCACTTGTTATTTATAATGCCAGCTATCATTTATCAAGTTCCTATCTAATGTAGATGCTTCATATATTCATTTCATTTTATTCTTAACACCATGACTAAATACAGTTCATATTTTACAGGTGAGAAGACTGAAGCTTAAGGATATTAGGTATTTTTTCCAAGGTCACAAAATTAATAAGCATTAGAGCTATTTTCTTTTAATTTTTTAATGTTTATTAATTTTTGAGAGGGGGAGAGGGGCAGAGAGAAAGAGGGAGACACAGACTCTGAAGCAGGCTCCAGGCTCTGAGCTGTCAGCACAGAGCCCGATGTGGGACTCCAACTCATGGACTGTGAGATCATGACCTAAGCCAAAGTTGGACACCCAACCGACTGAGCCACCCAGGCACCCCAGCATTAGAGGCATTTAATAAGTGGCATGGATTATATTAATGCTTATAAAATTTTGTTTCCCTTCTAGTAGTTTCCCATGCTCTATTCCTGTCCTGAGGGACTAGGGAGTAAGCATGTATTTGCTTTGGCCAGTGAAGTAATATGTATTCACTTCTGAGCATAAGGGATGTGTGTCACTGCCAGACGGAAGTGTTGAGTCAGCAAATGGCTTGTCATGCCTCTTTTCTCTTTACCATAAGATCAGTAATGCTGCAGTTAGGGACAGTTTCTTTAGCCTGGAATAGATCTGCTTTGGAACAGAACTGTAGCATTTTGTAATGACATGTACTGTGAGTGAGAAATAAACTGTTGTTCACCATTGATACTTGGGGTTCACTTGTTGACACAGCATATCTTGATCTTAACCTGGATTGTTTTACTCAATTCCACTACAAATAGAAGTCATTGTGATACAAATCAAAACCACCATAAGATACCACCTTACACCTGTCAGAATGGCTAAAATGTAAACAAGTCAGGAAACAGGTGTTGACAAAGATGTGGAGAAAGGGGAGCCATTTTGCACTGTTGATGGGAATGCAAACTGGTGCAGCCACTCTGAAGAACAGTATGGAGGTTCCTCAAAAAGGTAAAAATAGAACTACCCTATGATCCAGCAATTGCATTACTTCATATTTGTCCAAAGGATAGAAAAATGCTGATTCGAAGGGGCACATGTACCTCAGTGTTTATAGCCGCACTATCAACAATAGCCAGATTATGGAAAGAGCCCAGATGTCCATCAACTGATGAATGGATAAAGAAGATGCAGTGTATATATACATAGTAGAAAATTATTCGGTGATCAAAAAAAAAATGAAATCTTGCTATTTGCAACAATGTGGATGGAACTACAGTTATTATGCTAAGTGAAATAAGTCAGTCAGAGAAAGACAAATATTGTATGATTTCACTCATATGTGGAATTTAAGAGACAAAACAGATGAACATAAGGGAAGGGAAGGAAAAATAAGATAAAAACAGAGAGGGAGGCAAACCATGAGAGATTCTTAAATACAGAGAACAAATTTAGGGTTGATGGAGGGGAGGTTAATGGGGGGATGGGCTGAATGGGTGATGGACATTGAGGTGGGCACTTGTTGAAATGAGCACTGGGTGTTATATGTAAGTGATGAATCACTGGATTTTACTCCTGAAACCAACACTACACTGTATGTTAGCTAACCTGAATTTAATTAAATAAATTTTTTAAAAAGTCATTCTGACCTGACTCAACACCCATTCTATGACTATTATATTAATTCCTTTTGAGTTGGTCAAGCATGAACATCTAATATCTCTAACGTGATTAAAATCTTTCTAAAGGCTAATATAATGCATTATGCTTATACTTTCACATTTTTCTTCACTAAAAAAATTGTTCTACTCAAGATATTTATCTGCTGTCAATGAATGAGATTACATTCATTTATCTTCATTGCTTGTAGGTCTTTTGCATTCTAGTCTATGACTGTACAACCTTGTATAGTCCTCTCCTCCTGCATGAAATTAAATATGTTAAATACCTTACCTCATTTTCATCCCCCAAAAGGTCTTTATTTACCTTTGGCAGACACTAGCCCTTAAAATGAAATAAACTGGATCTTTGGAATGCTATTGGAAAATATCATTTGTAATATTTCTACAACTTAAAAAAATCTATTTTCTATTGAGGGCCTCTAAAAGTAATTCCCACTCAATTGTGGTTTGAGTATCATCACTTCTATATTTCTGATGCATTCTAGTCTTTCTTAGACTTAACAGGTCTTTCTTCTAATGCTTAGGTCTAGAGAAAATTAGTACTTCTACAAGTAACTTCTTCCTATACCTATATTTTGCTTTTTTTAAAACATTTTGAGTGTTATATTAATAAAAGTTTAGCCAGCGAAAATATAGGTTGCCACATATTTCAAGAAGCTGTTAATATTTTAAAAGTAAACTTTTAAATTCAGAAAAGTTTTAGATTTACAGAAAAATCATAAAGATAGAACAGGGAATTTCCACGTTCTTTACACCAATGTCCCCATTATTAACATGTTCTGGATTTGTTACAAG
Organism: Cryptoprocta ferox; assembly: GCA_028646485.1. NCBI lineage: Eukaryota > Metazoa > Chordata > Mammalia > Carnivora > Eupleridae > Cryptoprocta > Cryptoprocta ferox. The sequence continues at coordinate 63,189,494 of CM053578.1, read as the reverse complement.
TAAGGAATTAATATTGATGCATTATTAACTAAAGTCCACAAATTATTTGGATTTTCTTATTTTTTACCTAGTGTCCTTTTTTTTGTTTGTTTCAGGATCCTATTGAAGGATATTTTGGTTGCTTCTAGTGTTCAGCAATAGTGAATAAAGTTGCAATAAACATACACATGCAGGTGTGTGTGTAGACATAAGTTTTCAAGTCAAGCAGATAAATACCTATGAGAGTAGTTGCTGAATTTGATGGTAAAACTATATTTAGTTTTGCAAAAGCTGCCAAACTATCTTCCAAAGTTGCTGTACCATTTTATATTCTCACCAGCAATGGATGAGAATTTCTGTTGTGCTACATCCTCGCCTGCAATTGGTATTTTCAGTATTTTGGATTTTAGCCAAATACTGTTATTTCATATGGAAATTCTAGTCAGGAAGAGGCATACAGCATTAAGAATAGCCAATTCTGAGAACCATTAATCCAAGTAAGATGTTTCGAAGTCCACTTCAGAATACTTTAATATTAGTCATTTTGGGAAACTCGACACATCATTACTAAGTTATCTTTATGCTTGCTTGAATGTAATATTTTCTATAAAAAGAAGCTAGAATGAAAGCTGCAACCAGCAACTAGAAGAATATGGCTCAACACATGGTTTCAGTAAGTCAAAAAAATTAAAAATATAACACTACACAATCCAATGTGTATCACATGATTGCTATTTGAACTGTATATTTCAATAGGAAAATATCTACAACTTGTGGATTTTACAGTGTTCATATAGAAACCTACTTACACTGCGTTACACTTTCCCATCTATAGAAATAAAGGGTTATGACATAGTAATCAGAAGTTTCTGACAAATTAATTATCCACACTATTTCATGTGCATTGTGAAAATCCTAAGCTAGAACAGTTGGTAGTGAATGATCCTTTTATCATAGAACTGATAGATGATTTCTGCTTTACAGAATTAACTCAATGGAATATATTGGATAAAATTTTCCATGAATAGTATCATACGTAGAGCAAAATTATAGAGGATCAAAAGACAGCATCATTATATGGGTAAGCTAATTAAAAAAATATTATGTATAACAAAACTGGCCCTACATAGCATTAAGAAATGTACATAAAATTAAGAAATAGAAACTCATTTTATGCCTTTGTTTTATAAAATCTTGGTATAAAAACAAACATGTTTTATGAATACGTACATATTCATTGTATTTTTTTTGTATTTGTTTTTAAAATTTGAAATTCTTACAAGAACTTAACCATAGTGGACCTGTCTGTCTTTCGTTTGGAGTCTGTCTGGAATATTGCTATAAATAAATGGAAATCACAGTTTTTATTCATAATTGCCTTGGTTCTAATTCATATTCACAACTATTATGAAGTGTCAGGTAATATAATCAAGAATAACTTATAAAAACATCTGAATAATTGTATACTTTAAATGAGAAAATATGTTTACATTCTCCCTTATATTCTATAGAAAAAAGACATATTTTGTGATTACAACTCATTTTTGGCAGAATAGAGCTACTTAGATGCAAACACCATCTTGACAGATGGTGTTTTCAACTGCTCAAGACCCTATATCTAAGAAAAACAAAAGTCATTATGAAATTGCTGCTCAATACTGTCTACTTTAGAACCAGATTTCTGTAGTTTGCTAATAACTTTTCCATATTATGCTGATCTGCAATTTTTGAAACCATATTTTTAACCCAAGTAGTTTGGCATAATTTCTGAAGTAACTGCTTTATTCTGGGAAATGTGTCTGCCATGATTAGTGGTTTGCCTGCAGTATTTCCATACAAGTAAGTTCCCACTGATGTACTTGTGGTTTCACATATACCAAAAAATATTCTATGATGAGTGCTGGATGGAAAAGATTGTTCATCTCACAATGGTCTTTCTGGCCACATAGACATACCACAATTTGTATCAGTAATCTTGAAATTTTGGCAGTCATAAGTATACATTACTCTTTCCAATATATACTCATTATTTATACCATTTTCCTTTGATGTTTTAGCCTTTAGGAAATGAAAGAAAAAGAAATGTGTCTCTAAAAAATCTTCAAAAAATTTTTTTAAACATCTCCAAAATTTTCATTGAATACCCAAACTACTTTAACAATTGACTTAAACCAAATTTAGAATCACATTTCTAGAAACTTCAAGTGTGTGTGTGTGTGTGTGTGTGTGTGTGTGTGTGTCTAGACTTTCCTTGCTGGAAAGGAGGCATAGAGTGGAGGTGAAACCAGGGTGCAGAAATTTCAGTTGTTCCTTCAGAATACATATAGTTAAGGGATATAAAAGGATCAGTAAAGGACAATAACTTGTTTTTGCTTCCAATCTATATCCACCCAGGAGAACAGACTCTAGTCAGCACAAAAGGACCTCATCAGAGAAGGCTTTTAACATAAAGCGTCTGTCTTAAGTATTAAAAATGTGACTTCAGTTTTCCTCTTAAATACCATCACAGCTGACCTTTTGAAACAGAGCTGAAGTTTCTCTCTGCTTAAAATTGCTCATTCTGTTGAAGAACAATAATCAATTAATGCATTTATTTTAATCTTGCTTGGCCTTTCTTGAGAGCAAGCACATTCCAAAATAGTTCTCTGTGCTCTTTAAATCCTAGTTACATTGTTTCATTCTACATCCTAAAAATGAACTAGCTATAGCAAATTTCCTGACAGTTGTTAAAGAAAAAGATAAGTGGTACTACATGAAAGTTAATATTAAATATTATATGAGATAAAAACACTTGAACATGTAAAATTTTAAATGATAAAACATGGTCTTCCTTTTACTTTTCCATTTATTTCATTTTGTTAGTTGTTAGGCAATTTTCATGCATTGCTTTTGGGGACATTTTTGTCTAATTTTGCTTTGACCTTCTAATTTTCAGTTGGGGAACAGTGCGGGAAACAATCTGGTTTTGATGGAATCCCAAAGTGTTGTAAGTGTGTGTGTGTTCTAAATAAGCTCAACTAGGTCATATGACTCATTGCTTTCCATGGTCTCATTGACTTTATTTAATGTCTACAAGCTTTCTAATTAAATTTTTGATCAGATATTCTTGATTGCTTCTTTTTGCAAAAAATTGAGTGTTTTGCTAAGAAGGAGATACTACTTGAGAGTTTTCGGTAACATATCTTCCAAAGGTTTGTACAGATTTGATCAATTTGCATAGCAGAAATAAGTACTTAAGCCCCTTGTGGTTTTCGAGGACAGCTGTTTTCTCTAGTTGCTTCTCTATGATTAAGGCTTAAGGAAGGATACAGAGTGATGAGAAATACAATTTCTACCTTCGGAAGATTTAACAGGCATGCTGGAGATTTTTACATTTTCTGCATTTTCTTTTTTTACAGGTATAGAAGTAAGAAAGGCTCCACCAACAGGCTACATAAAAAAAGTATAGCTCGTATGTCAAAGGCAAATTTTACTTGAATATATTTCAAGAAAGTATTCTAACAGTCACATTTGCACATACAAAGTTTCATTATAAAACCTAAGTACATACAAGTAGGTTCCTGTAAAATCCAGAAATATAACAAATTCTCTGAGAATTTAAATGTTTCTCTTCCTGTAAACATATTTAAGAATGCTCATGTTTTGATATTTCTATATAGTATTCTTATACATCTCAGCATTTCTTTGTTGGCATATTCAAGGCTTGATATTTACATGGAGAGGAGAGCCTCTGAATTCCTTTGAGACATCCATCATTTATCTTGAAGTTATCCTGAAAATTTGGCAAGCCATTAATACTTTTGAAGAGAAACGTAGGCCCCATTTCTCCAGTGTAACTATGCTCGAAGATCTGTCTTTCAATGTATCCCTAGGTGTAGGAAAGGTTGAGAAAAAAGAGAATCTTAGAATCATGCTTTTGCCTTGCATTCAACTTTTATTAAAAGGATAGAATCCTATATACACATTTTGAGATTATAAACAGATACAAAGCCTGGGACAGTTTTGTGGTCTCTGCTGTCGCCTTTTATGATTGTTGCCAGCTAGATGCACTATTTACCTAGGAGACAGTGATTCAATATTTATTTAAACTAGTATGTAAATAAAAGATGAAATATGTGGTTTCCATGACTTTTTTAAATCTTTGGTTAGTTTGGAGAACTTTATCCCTTTTTTATGCCAAGAATAGCTAATGTTCATGAACTTCATGAACCCCATATTTTCCAAAGTCAAGGCTCAGATCAGAGCTATACCCACAAGTGTATTACCAAAGTATAAGTTTTAAATCCTAGTTCAATGATTCTCTATAGATCAGATTGAGATATTCTAAAGCAAATAGTTTATATAAGTAATCTTACTAAAAATTACTTAAAAATTCAAGTAAGCTCTGGTTTAGAAATTTTCAAACTCAAGTCATTCTAAGGAATATTTGTTTTTCTAATTGCCATAGATGGCAGGAAATAATGGAACAAGTGTCCAGCTTATTTTCAGGTATTTTCCTGTTTAATTCTTTTTATGTAGAAAGGATGAGAACCACAGGCATTACCAGAGAACTAAGGGAAATTAAAAAGGAATCACTGTAGAAACAGCTTTTTACATAATTGCATCATACGTATTACTCTCTAGCCTACAAATGGTCCAATTGTCTGAAAACTGAACGGGTCAAATATCTGTGCACAGCCACTTTGCCAAGTGTGGGCTACTTGATATCTTTGAATATCTATGACTATTCCTTCATTACTTATCTCTTCCCATTCCCTGTACTGGTTGTCTAGCACAACCTAAGTTTTTTTTTTTTTCAATTAAAGAAGATACCAAGAATAAAATAAATGAAGTTCCCACCTGCTAAATGAAGCATGAGTGTGAGTGTATTTGTGTGTCTGTGAGAGAAATCAGAATATCCAGAGTCTTTGACAGAATTTCTCTGCATACACTTCTTATATATACACTTAGCTACCTAAACTGATTAATGATTTTGACAGTAAACAACTATCAAACTATTATTAACTGATTTTTTAAATTATATAAAAAATCTAAATGACATAAGACGTTGGAAAATAATAACAATTTAAAATTAGTCCCAGGGTTATATTAATTTTTTCAAGTATTAGTAGATTTAGCCATAACATTTTTATTTTTTCCTTTCAAAATGTAGCCAAGAAACAAACATCTTTCTTTGCTTTCTTTGCAGGAAAGAACCAGTCTCTGGATTATTTCCCGGCCATCCAGACAGCTATTTCAACTGGAACAAGTGACCTTTGGAACAGACTAGAACGTAGCAGCCTGGCCAGACAGAGAGGAGGGAGTAGTCAACTGGGAAGGGTCCCAACATGTTCTTGTAAAATGCCATTTGAAGTAAGAGGACAATAAAAATTAAGGACAAATAAATGAGCTTAAAAATAATGAAATGAAATGAAATGAAATGAAAACTGTGTGATCACAATATGGGATTCAAGGTAAGATACAGTAGGAGTCTGTAGCTATCATTTTTTTTTTTAATGTTTTATTTATTTTTGAGAGAGAGAGAGGGCGTGAGCAGGGGAGGGTCAGAGAGAGAGGGTGAGACACAGAATCTGAAGACAGGCTCCAGGCTCTGAGCTAGCTGTCAGCACGGAGCCGGACGCGGGGCTCTAACCCACGAACTGTGAGATCATGACCTGAGCCGAAGTCGGACGCTTAACCGACTGAGCCACCCACGCGCCCCAGCTATCATTCTTTAATACACATGCTCAACAAATACTGTTCTCCATCCCCTTCAGTATAAGAAATGTCTCTTAATTATATAATATTCATCTTTAAATCTTCACAGCCTCTTTGAATCTCAGGATTCACTTGTTTTCCTTCTCTCAGTTGGGCCCAATTTCCTTAGTCTCTGATTCTATAGTGGTTGTTAGATGCTCTAGAGAATTGTCAAGATCTTTATTTAGCAAAGTATTGCTGCAGTCAGATAAAGTTAAAATAATAGCAAAGATTTCATCAGAGAAAACAAAGTGGTTATCTTCTCCTAACATTCACTTGGAAGACATGTTGTTCTTTTCTTTCACAGAGAACTTACGAAGTTTTAGCTCACATCATTAGCAATAAGCATGTTACATTGAACCTTTCCTGAATCCTTATGAACAACAATGTTGTGCTTGGCACCACAGGATATAAAAATGTCAAGGCAATCTTCTCTTCAAGATTTTGGAGAATAAATAGAGATGTTAAAAAAAAACTTTAAAAAATATTTTTAAAAGATTTTCCAAGATAATATTTCATCTATTTTTGCAAAATATATTAATGATAATTCAATAAAGTACAAATTACCAAGAAAATGCTATGAGATATCAGAATGCCCTCTAATAGAGAACTTAATTAGGTCCATTGTGTACTGGAGAACCCTTTTAAGAAGGTAACTTCTAGAGTTTCTAGCTAGGTTTTCTTTAATGAAAAAAGCAATATTAAAATGTCTTAATGCATATTCCAAAGTGCCTATAGACAGACTTGCATGTGAACTGGAAAAGTCTGACTCAATGAATTTTGAGTATGCATCTGAATGAATGCCAAAAATGTGGCTAAGGGAAATAAAGTAAATTTTTCCAAATTTGTAGTTATAGTTATGGTAGTACCATTAAGTGATACAAAACCCAATGTAATGGTATGGAAATTCCACTATTTCAACTTATCATGTAATGTTAGAAAATATTTGAAATGAGACGTTAAACTCAACTCCTTCTTAAGTGTGCCATATTTTGCATATTATTTTACATATGGTAGGAAATAGTGTATCTTAGAATCCATGAACTGGAGTGGAAGGAAATGAATCCAGAGAAATGCAATGTCCATATATCATAAAAATTTACTTGAAAGCAAGGACAGAGAAGAACATAAATTATTTTAGGTGGTCTCCTTATTAGAGTAAGGAAATCCACTTTGGATGAATCCAAATATGTTTTATATGTGGGATTTCTAGAAGTAGGTTACATTTGGACATTAACAATATAAGATCAAGATATGGAGCAAGTGTATAAGAATTAAGGTTTTGTTCCATTTATGAGGTGGACATTGAAGGAGAACGTTTCTGAGAATTTGTCCGAGGTTATCTACGAAGGACACTTCAGTTAGTCTTTCCTGCCTGAAATATGGGGATCTGAGAACAACACTAGCCATGCTTATCTCAGCAATGTGTTAGCCACCTATAAAGAGTGTAGTTTAGGTGGAGTCTGAGATTTAGTTGTCAAAATTGAGTCCAAGATTCTCCAACTAATTTAACAGAGGTTGAAATCCAAAATCATGAACAAATATTGAATTTGGAACTCTATATGGAAACATGGGAACAGAAAAATATTAGCAGCCAGGGTTTTTTTTTTTCATGGTTATGTTAAATAACATCAAAAAGAGTAAAGAAAAAAAAACCCTCAGAAATGCAACAACGCAAATCTATCAAAAATTCTATCTGAACATAAATTCCCATAATGTGACCAAAACTTTTTTCAAAAAATTCAAATCCAAAATAAAAGAAATAGAAGAGAAAATTGTTGCCATTGGACTCCTAGGTACCCACATTTAAACATAGTTAAATTTAAGTATTCTCTGGGAAGGTTTTGGCTCACATGGTACTTTTTTTTACAGTCACATGGTACTTTTGTACATATTGGTTTTCTCTCATTAATTCATGTATTGCCTTACTTATCCCTAATGACAATAAACTATCTGAAGGCAGGAATCTGGTCGTCTTCAATTTAACAATGTTAAGTAAGCAAACTTAAATCCAGTAAGCAAACTTACTAAACGTTTTCCTACCCACATGATATACGTTATCACATAAAGTGAATAAATAATGAATTTCATTCAATAGATTGAATTGTTCATTGGTGTGCAAACACTATGCATGTGAATCCTGTGAATCTTTAAAATATTTAATATTGTGTTTTCAAAAGGCTCAAAACATCATGATATTCAGTAAGCCACTACTCAGATCTTATTATCAACTCCACCTTTCAAAGCCTATCAGCCAAAAAGCCTTTATAATATTACTAGGCTAAAAAGGCTCTGAATTTTGAAAAGAGATATTTACATAATACATTTATTGCACCAGATGCATCTCGTGAAATCACGAACTACAGTATGACCTTTCTCACCAGCAGGATCGAGTCCACTGTTTCCACAACTGAATGATATTTGCTTATGCCATTAAAATGTATGTGGACTATAAGAAATTAAGTTAAAGTGCATTAATTCCTTTCCTTTCTTTTCCCTCTCCCTTCCTTCATTCCTCCGTTCCTTCCTCTTCTTAGGCTTCATTTTATGACCAGGAAACTTTGTCATGTAATTAGCTTCAGAATGTTTCTAACTTAACTAGAGATTATTTAATGAGTAAATTACACCATTTATTTAAAACCATTTATTCTCAGCAAAATCAAACATATCATTGAGTTTACATAGAAATACAATTTTCAACTGGATCTTCATAAAAATGCACGGGTGAAATAAATGTTCATAATTAATGACCAATTATGTACTATTTAGTCATGCCAGTAGCAGAATTGATTACCATTAAAAATTGGTAAAGTAACATACCTTAAGTGTGCAAATACCATCTGAGTACTCTATTGTGTTATCATTGATAATAAATGGCTGCTAAATATATACCTATTACATAAAGCTTTTTAAAGTACAATAAAAATACAAATTCTATCTGTTAAAAAAAAGCCATTGAAATGGCTTCTAAACATCCTCATTATACAAATTCGAAAATACTATACGACAAACAAATTATAAAGATTCTTTGTTATGAAACATATGCTAATGTCTAATTAAGGTACAACTTAGTAGATAACAGAAAACAAATAAGAAGGCTTATATATACCATAGAACATCATGAAGATACATACAAATATAATATTGCATAAGCATATTTGATTTCTTTTCCTACTGAATATGTACCTTTAGCTCTTGACAAAAATTCCCACGAGTAAAAGAAAAATCTATTTTTAAGATCTACCCCTAATCTAAGCTCATATTTTCATTAATTTAATCTATTTTTCTTATGATGTGATGAACCAAATTTTAAATTTGACCATAGATTTTTCTTGCACTGAGTACAAATTAAAGGCTGTTACATAATGGGCAAATAAATGTATAGGAAACAAACATTTTTAAGGGTCAGAGCTTATCAACACATTATGAATTAAGTACAAGAAAATTTTATTGTTTATGTTATACCAAACTGAGAAGCCACTTGATTTTTGTGAAAAATGAGATTCTGACTTCAACAAAAACAAATACAAATTAAATTTGCTAAATAATATGGATGATTCATAAAGAATAGTTGTTATAGATTTCAGAGTATCAAAACTAATGAGGCATCACAAAATAAAACTTGGTGAGAAAATATCTATGAAAAGGAGAAAATATGAGAAGAATAATATTATTCAGTGAGAAAAATATATTTGGCAAAGTATATATGGGTAGTAGGCATTGCAACTACAGACAGCATATATTCCAAATATTTTTTTAGGAAATATTAGTTGAGATGATGTTTAGATGTTTAGCAATGTAACTTATCTCATTAGAAATTAAATATTGAGTTTTACAAAAAACAAATTTTCATTTTTTCCTATAATCTTTATTTTTGAAATAAATAAAAGATTTAGAGTATAACTGATAATAATAGATAACACTATTACTTTTCTTTTACTAACACTCTATTTGATTTAATTATTATTGGAAATCATATTTCTGCTATTTTACCTGCTAAAAATGACCTGGTGGCATTATATTAAAAGTTAACATTTTGCCAACAATATGAACAACATTTAATACATAAAATAGCATCTGTCTAATGGATGGTAACATGTTTATTGGTTTGAATATAGAACATATTTAGTTTGGTATATCTTGTCAAGACTTTGAAAGGTATCATTAAGGTATGGCTTTTGGGAATCAATAATAAACTAGCAGCCTGAAGAATGAACACAAATTTCAAGATGCTAATTATTTAGAACTCAGACATAAGACAGATATTTGAGTAATTTGTTTTTTGATTATAAATTCATCAACAAGAGAAACAGAAAGGAACATAGAAGTATGATTTACTTTACAGTGAGTTGTTTTTAAAATAAATGTTATAGATCAATAATGAAGGACATTTTACTAAAATAATTTTCAAAAAGTTAAGATTTTCAAAAATATATTGGCACATGAATACCTCCTGTCATAAAGTAATAATGAATGATGTATACACGTAGAAAACAAATTTAACAGAAATATGGATCTCCTGTTCTTGACATCAGCACCTGCTGTCTAATGGGTCGAGACAAAATACTGTGCCTTCAAGAGTTAGTCCCATTTTGAACCCCTCCTGTAAAACAGAGTAAAATAATTAAAATAGGAAATGCTCATGGCAATAATTAATAATAATAATAGTAATAATAATGATACTCAAGAAATAAAGAGTCTCTGAATAGGAGTTGAAATCTTCATGCTTTGATCAGGTAAGAAATAATATGTCAAATGCTGTTTTGTCAAATTTTTATATTGGTGTATATCCCAGGCAGTCATGTACACCCATTAGCATTTTAAATGTTTTAAATATATGTGAAGTTAGCATGCATGAAAGACAAAACAGAAATATATGGAGTAAAGTAGTTTTAAGACTTAAATGTTTCTTTTTTAAAAAAATCTGTTATGCAATTCTACTGTAGCTTAAATCTCCTCTGTTGGCTTTAAACATCAATATTCATTTAAATATAAGTAAGATGGCTAGCCCTCAAGTTTGATGAAAGGTTCAAGACAGCCTGATAGTTTTCATCTTTTCTTCCCGGTTGCCATTGTCCAGAGCTGGGTAAAATACTTCTAGTAAACACAATGCCATATCCTAAGGCAGACCACTTTGTAATGGAGGAAGCTTCTTCTACTAGTTCTGCTATTTCTTACAGTTGGAAGTTGTAGCTTTAAGTCTCACTCCCCCTAAGGATGTTTTAGATGTTTCTGGAAGTTAAGCTGTCTCTGATTTATTGAGAGCCAAGTACACAATTGCTGTGAAAGGTTTTCTTTCTCCTAAGATTTTGTGTTAAAAGTTAGTGGCAAGGGGTGCCTGGGTGGCTCAGTTGGTTGAGCATCCGACTTCAGCTCAGATCATGATCTCACAACTCATGGGTTCAAGCCCCCTGGAGCCTGCTTCAGATTCTGTGTCTCCCTCTCTCTTTCTCTCTGCCCTTCCCCTGTTCGGGCTCTCTCTGTCTGTCTCTCTCTCAAAAATAAACATTAAAAAAAAAGTTAGCAGCAAAAGAGTTTGTCCTCTACTCCAAGCTCTCTTCTTTTTTACATAAGGTAATGGGCTATCTCCAGTTTTCCATCTCCTCTCTCCCTACCCTTGCCCTTAATCTATGCATACTGGCCTGCAAAGAAGAGATTAAAAAGCATGGATTCCATTAATCAGAGGAACTGGGGGTTACATTTTAGGTTTCTTTGTAGAGAAGCACAGTGGCAGTTTCTATATATATATATATATATATATATATATATATATATATATATATATACTTTACCTTTCTCTTTTACTAACAGAACTGAAAATTTTGTTCAGGGAGGTACTTTGTAATTTGGGATGAACATGTGCCACATTATTGGTGACTGAAAATGTAAACAGCCTATTCCTGTGGAAAATAAAATGTCACTCAGAGAGAAGGCTTTTGTCTTCTGTTCTCTGCATTTTATTTCATTAGACTGTATCTACTTGTGTGTTGGCCATTGTGTATCTCTTTGCATTCCTCCAAATTACCTTCATTTACAACAGGTGTCTAATGTACTTATTGCAAATTCTGTGTAAACATTATCATACAGTGGAAGAAAATCATTATAAAACTGCAACCCACACCTCATTCGCTGTTAATATTCAGAATGCTCTTCATGATACCTACATTATAAAGGTCACATAGCAATGCCACCACTGCAAAGGTTTTTCAAAATTTTCCCAGAACTTACAGTACAAATTACAGTTAGTTGAGTAAAAGTCAGAGTACTTACCGTTATTTTTAAAAAGACTTTTCTTATCACAAGAAGAAATATTTTGCCTTATCTACGCATATATTTTAAACGGCTGCCAAAAACTTAGGAAAGTCAATTCTTTAAGATAAAGATAGTATAAATTAACTAATTTTATAAATATTTTATTTGGATATGTGAGGATCTGTATCGTAGGTCATCTCCTGATATATTAGATGGATGGATGGATAGATAGATTGATAGATAGATAGATAGACAGACAATGTGGATATATACTAACTTTGGAAAGTTTGATACCATACAGTGTTTTAAAATTTTTCTCAGTTCATTCTGAAATTAAACCACTATCACTTCAACTACCCTGAAAATACTTATCAATGTGTTAGTAGTGTTTGAAAGGCAGAATAGCAATCAAAGTAAAATAGAGATTGATTTCTATTTCAATAATTTAAAAAATGTATACCTCTTACAAGAATATCTCCATAGTGATTTAATAAGAATCATTTGGAGTCCCCTTACATGAACTTAATCATCCCCATTAACAGACACATTGTCATATTGCTCCTTGGTTTTCTTTACTCCTCAGATAAGATTTCTCACAGTTTCTAATCTTCCCTCCTAGGTCTCCTTTAGTAAATCATGATTTGATGATCACTGAATCTTCCTCAGGTTTCCATATCCACTTGAATTTTAAAATTCTGAATAAAAATGAGGTTTTATTTTATTTATGTAGTGATAAAACTATCATAAACTAGTATTATATAAAATATTTTATTATTAATATATTACTTATTAACAAAAGAATAATTTTATTATTATTTATTATTTTCCCAATATATTATTAATGATACACTTTTTGTATGAAATATTTTGCCTAGTTGCATGTTCTTATTTTGAAATAGGGAGAAAAGCATATCAAGGAAGGAAAACCACTCTTACATAAGAATTGTTAACATATTGAAGTATGTCCTTTGAGTCTCCTTTTTTCCTATCTATAGATTTTAAAAACAATTTTAATAACAGATAAAAAACTATATATTATATAGAACTTTCTTATTTATTTTAATGTATCACATATATAAATAATTTTCTATATTTTTTAAAAATCTTTGTAGGGCAAACTTCTATATTGGGTCCCCATAAAGCTAATGATTATATAATATTCTATTAATTTTTAAAAATATAAGTATAGTTGTTACAAATTTATATTAGTTTCAGGTGTACGACATGATGATTCATTATTTATATACATTATGCAATGCTCATTATGCAGTTACCATCTATCACCATAAAAGTTATTATAATATTATTGATCATATTCCCTATGCTGTATTTCCATCCCTGTGACTTATTTATTTTATAACTGGAAGTTTGTACCTCTTAATCCCCTTATTCCTACCGTTTCTTCACTACTCCTCCCTCCAGCAACCACGAATCTATTAACTTTTTAATATGACTTAATTGTTTCCAGTATTTTATAATTATGTATAAAGTTAACTAGATGTATTTGTCCATAGAGATTTTTCTCATTTAGAGTCATTTCTTCTCAGAATAGATTCATTGAAGTCTTTGATATCAAATAGAAATATACATATTAATAACATTTCCAAAGGGATGCTACGAACGGACCCTGGCCCAGCGATGATTGAGTGCTCGTCCATCACATTTTCACTTGCACTGATCATTAGTAAGGAAATAAAATATTCAGTTTACTTGACTAAAATAGCATTTCTTGTTCTTTGTTTAATTTGTTTATTTTTTTTGATTAGACTGAACACGTCTACATGCATGTTAGCCCCTTGTGGTCTTTTGTGAATTACTGCTCTTTTATTTATATGATTTTCTAATTATTTGTTTTCTTACTTTAGTTATGTGTATGTGATATATTTATATATTTTTAAAAATAAAATAAAACATTTCAAAGAACTATAAAAATTCTTCTGTGTACATATTTTACATTGACATTAAATGTGTACATTTAACAATATGTACATGTTTTTCTTTTCTGTATTAAAATTTCTTTCCAACTCAAAAGTCTGATATTCAATTGTATTTTAACATCTTAAACTGACTAATCTTTCTGAAATTTACTTGGATATTTGTTGTAAGTTATAGCTGTACCTTGGTCTTCTACCAAATTATTAACCAGTTGACTTAATGCAAAATTCTTTCATCCTTCATTGATTTGCCATACTTCTTTTTTAATGTATTAAATTATTATAACTTAGAAGGTATACTTCTGGGCTATCATTATGATTTTATTGATTTGCCTGTCAGTGACGCATACCAGAAAGTTTAAACTATGTCAAATTAAAAAACTACATTATTAATTTCAAATAAATATTTAATTTTCCAATAATTTATAATGAAATATGGCTTAATATTTCAGCTTAAATTCTGACATGCACAAGATACTTTTGTGATTTCCTCTGTAAATGAAAGAGAATATCCAACTATTTCACTAGGCTTATTAACTCATTATTTATACAACCCACTGTACTCTACTGTTTTTACATTATATGCAAAGATAAAAAATAGTAGCCAAATGTGTGCATTAGATTAATTAGGCTTACAAGATTAATCACAAAAGTTGTCATAGAATTTAGATGGAGAAAATATTATTTTACTTTAGTTAAAGTGACCTTGGAAGTAAATCTTGAACTAAGAAAAAAAAGAAAAGAAAAGAAAAGAAAAGAAAAGAAAACTGACAAGCAATGAGGTGGACAATGCAATAATGACTACATCATTGACAAAATAACTTTAAAATATGGGTTATAAAACCTCTTTAAACACAACTAATAATCAGAGACATCCATATGAAACTGCTGTTTGAATATTTATTAAGTAGAGCATGCAAATATTAAGGTTTTAGCTTTAAGGAGTTGTAAGTTGTTTAAAATTATTATGAAAATAATATACCAACCATCTCTGGCGCTACCCACCATGAAAGCAGAAAAGAATAAAAAGACATTAAGAAAATATTAGAAATGGCAAAATCAAAAACCAAAGCAAAATACCATAGCTTAACGTTATTTAACACATCACTAAATCATTCCAATACAGTGTCTCTCAAAGTTAGTTCCTACAAAAATCTGGAGATGTACGCTTATTTTTAAAAATCTATAGAATTTTTTTCAGCTTTGTAAAAATTAAAAAACATTAATAGAAAAGTACTCTTTATGATTTTAATACTTGGGAACAAATACCACTGTGCCCATGTTTGTGTTTGTTCTAATAAAAGCATTAGTCCCAAGTAGCACAAACCTAATTGGTAAAACTATTGAAAATGGAGAAGAATTGATTTCATATAAAATAAATAAAGTATTCTTGATAAATAATCATGCACCAATTGAGTGAAAGTTTCATAGTATTTGCAATATAGAAAAGAGGGAGAGAAATTGTACCATCAAGCAGGATACATGCTAAAAATCAACAGAAGTTTGATATCAGTGGTTTTAGTTCTAGACAAATAACAACATCCATCTTGTTGAAGTTCTTAATTTAAATTTTATTAGGTGGTGTAATTACTTTTATTTAATTTGTAATTTTGAATTAATAGTTTTATAGGAGCTATAAGAATAAGTTATGTATAACTTTTTTGGTAAATATTTAGAAATGTTATAAAAATTTAAGTTAATATAAAGTATTTAAAATAATTTTTTCATGTAAAAGGAAATTATGAATCCCTCAACTTGAGAAATGCTGTTTTAACATATGCTTTGAAAATCTCAAGGCATATGTTAAATAATTCAACTTTTAAGATGCAGGCTACATTATTTCTAGAACAATAAGGAAAATCACAAAATACCTAGAAAAGAAGAAGACTGCTTCATAGCTGTAGTCCAAAATGAGTGGAAGGGTATTTATATTATCTTTCTAGAATGGAGTCTTTCACCAGTGTTAGATGATCAGAATCCACCATTAACTTTTTTTGTCCAGGAAATGAAGCAGAGAGAATCCATTGCCTATAAGTGGCAACAACTCCTTCTCTTCACTCACTGCCTCTTCTCAATCAGCTTCATATAATTAGTGTTTGCCTACATTTTACCATATACAGTTTTTTCGATAAAAAATAGGATATAATAACCACCAAAATGTAAAGGGCAAATATCAAGAGAAGACTTTTGCATGGTGATTTTAAGACTATTAATCATAGCCCACTGTATGAAGCTTTTAAAACCAATGCCTTCAAACTTTCAGTACAATTCAGAATTGAAAAATAAAAGAGGGAGAGGGAAATGAAAACCCAACTGGACTACGCTCCTAAAGAAGTTGTCAGTGGGTGCCTCCTTTTTCAATAAGAGCCCAGAAGTTATGAGCCATAACTACAATGCTTCTTTTAAAAGAGACTGATTTTACTCTCACAAAGATTTTCCTTCATCTATCCATGCACAGTCTGAAATTCATAATTGTTAAAAACTGAGTTGAAATCTTATAAATCTAGTGCAATGACCCTGCAATTTTTGGATTTCAAAGTAATGAACCATTAGAATCCGTGCAATTTTGTATAAAAAAAGAACCATCTGATTGCCAGTATAAATTGCACTATTAAAAACAAAACAAAACAAAACCATATCCTTAGCATTTGTAGGAATATTTTTAGGACTAAATGTATATTATTATTTTAAAGTAATTGCTTCAAGTAAGTTTTCATAGTGATAATAATTCAAAGAAAGGGTAGTTTTGATATATAACATTCTCTGTGTCCCATATTAAAAAGAAATAAACCATTTATAAGCCAATCTCTTAAAACAGTCACCTGCATCTCATCTAATTTTGATTGAATATCTGGAGGGAAATCCCCTGCTCCACAGTTAAATGGGTCAAAAGGTTCTGCTCCAAATAAGTCCCGTTCTAAAAGGAGAGAAAATAATTTAGTAAATGAAATGACAGAAAGTGAGTTGAGTGAGTTAGGTTTGAAAGGCAAGATTATATAAAGAACTACTGACATGACCAAATGAGCTCCTATCCACACACACTGTATGCTGGGCTCCCCTGAGCTTAGACTAGTTAAACACAAAAAGTGAAGCAAAGATCCATTTTATGACAGTATTAAAAACTGGTTACAGAGAATTATTATCCAGCGAGGTTTCTGTGTCGTTAATTAAGACTTCTCAATATCAAATTCACCAAATATTTGATAATTATTATATTACAATACCTACATTTTACTGAAGCAATTTAAATTAACTACAATAATGTGTCACTTTTGAGACTTTTCTATTCCTTACCGATGCCTTTGTAACACAATAGTGAAGCAATATGTGGGACTGAGCAGATTGGTAAGTTTACTCACAGCTCGTGATATCTTAATCTCATATTTATTCAGAAAAAATTTAAGGCACATTGTCTCATGTACTATGAAATCATATCACCTTCCTAAATAAACTCAATGGACAGGTTCTTTAAAAATGTCTCCTATCCTAGAAACAGATTTCCTTTTAAAACTACCAATAATGAAATATCAAAGAGCTCTCTGTACATAAATTCTAAGGTATGAATTTTTTAATCACTAAGGAAGTATCAAAGTTAAAATTGATGTTAGTAATTTATAAAATTATGGCCTATTATATGATTTAAAAATTTAAAATTATGAAAATCTTTCCTCTGTATCATTCAAATGCAGCCTTAATTGACACAACTTATAAAAAATTATATAGGTACATGGGAATTTATAATGTATTAAGCTTTTCATTTGTAAAAAAATACATTCTCAAAATTCAATGCTATGTAAGAAATAATATTTATGCTCTTTCCTCTACCATATCCTCTAAATTAATATGTAACCTTCATTATGAAAGATTCTTGCTTTTCTAGTTGTAACTTTTTTTTTCAGATTTATGTTTTAAATAAGTAAAAAATTTTATAAGTTTCTGTTGGTGGTAAGTATTATATAAATAAGAGGACATATACTTCATCATCCAAATAAAGACACTTAAGTTTTAAGATAAAAGGAATCCTTCCAACAGTTACACTGGGGCAAAAGGGATAAACCAGAACTTTCCTAAACAAATGGAAATTTATTGTCACCTTATATGTGACATATAGGTATTATATATGGGTATTATATTATATAGTCACCTTATATTTATGGTGTTATTATTGTTGTTGTTATTTATTTTCCTCAGTCTGATGTTACTTAGGCAATAAACCAGAACTTGGAGAACAGAGGAACTTCTCTTTGGAAGAGTGCCTTGGTTACCTTCACACCACAAGCACATCCAACAATGTTTTATACATGAAAGATGTTTGTGAAAAGAAATGAATTAATGTAAATGAAGTAGAATTGGCCAGGAGGAATAGATATTTTTATTACAGGCATATCTCAATTTATTGTGCTTTGTTTTATAGTGCTTCACAGATATTGTGTGTGTGTGTGTGTGTGTGTGTATGTGTGTGTGTGTTACAAATTAAAAGGTTTGTGGAA
The DNA here is from genome assembly GCA_028646485.1 of Cryptoprocta ferox. NCBI lineage: Eukaryota > Metazoa > Chordata > Mammalia > Carnivora > Eupleridae > Cryptoprocta > Cryptoprocta ferox. Next base: position 63,171,103 of record CM053578.1, on the reverse strand, counting down.
ATTCTGTACCAAATCTGTCAGTGCCATTTTTCCAACAGCATTTGCTATAAAGATAGATAGATACAGTATAGGTGTTTCTAGAATTCTATCTATCATCTATCTATCTATCAATCATCTATCTATCTCTCATTGTATTTACTCAACTTTGGCACTCAGGATCATTAGACATTAAAAAATATAGGAAGGTGTTACTTCAGTTTCTTAAAACCATTTGAGCATCTCTGCCTAGATTTTCCAAAGGCATATCAAACTTATCAATGTCTAAAATGGAACACATTTTTCCCCTTCTCTACTTCTAATTTTTCCTGTTAACAACATTTGGTCTAAAATCTAGAATCATAATTGATTGTGAACTCTCAATCACTATCCTGATAGATTATTCCTTCTAAGTATTTTCAGATCTATTGCTCTTCTTCAATTTATATTTTGACTTGCTTTAAAACCCTCTTTTGGAGATCTATGGCTAATTTGTATTTCATATTCTATACTGCAACCCATGTCTATCATATGTTAAACAAATACCCAATGGACTAAATAAATGAATTAGTAAATCAGTGATGAAGTCCAAGAAGTCAAAAACAGTAAAGGAAGAGATGTGGGACACTCACAAGGACAAAAAACACCCCATTATGATATCAGGATATTGGCAACATTTGCTAAAAACACATTATGACATGTATATGATGGATTATTATCTGAAAAAATATTTTGCATTGGCACAAAATATATTCAGAGGAATTTAAATATATATTTCAATTTATGTGCAAGTTTGACATATTTTTATAAACAGAGTTTTAAAGTTTCCAATGATATTCTCTAAAATTTATTGAATACTTAACGTGTGTAGTATACTTGGGTAAGTTCCACAAGGGGAAACAAATAAATTAAAGGCCCTGACATACTTTAAGTCCTAAGCCAAAACTTCAGAGTTATATTGAAAATGTCTTAATGTGAACTAGAGAGGATGCAATAAAGCATAAGATGTAAAACTCTCTTTTCTTCCGTTTCCCTTGGAGGTAATGACTGATCATGGACGTTGGGGAATATTCTTTAAGTTTCTGTGACATGGTGCAGATCAAAATACAATCAAGACATTGAAAATGAACATCTGCTAGATGCTTTCTAATTCATCAATAAGAGACTCTAATGTTCCTTCCAAATGTATAGAAAGTAAATTAGAAAAGTAATGCAGGTACAGTATGTTAGATATCATGTAAAAAATCCTTATATAGGGGATAAATCATGCAATCCATATTATTTACATATTTCTTTAACTAAGAGTGTTCATATACTCTATGATAACAAACAAACTGAACTCTATTAAACATGTTGAAAATATTAAAACAATTACCACCAGAGTTGTTTTTAATCATTAAATTAAAACATTAAGGGGTGCCTGAGTGGCTCAGTCGGTTAAGTGTCTAACTTTGGCTCAGGTCATGATCTCATGGTTGGTGAGTTTGAGCCCTGCATTGGGCTCTGTGCTGAATGCTTGCTCAGAGCCTGGAGCCTACTTCAGATTCTGTGTCTCCTTCTCTCTCTGACCTCCCCAACCACCCCCCCCCCCCGCTCATGCTCTGTCCCACTCTATCTCTCAAAAAATAAACAAATGTAAAAAAATAAATAAAACATTAAAAGTCTAACCCCAAGTACAATAAAAATGTAATTAAATGCTTTGCATTATGAAATAAATAACCCCATCTCATTTTTCAAAAAATTGTTTCCAATGCCATACTGATGTTTTTAGTAGTATACTCTGAATTATAAAGTAAAATATGATGAACTGATTTGGCACATCTAACATAATTCTTTGGGGGAGCCTGGGTGGCTCAGTGGGTTAAGCATCTGACTTTGGCTCAGGTCACAATCTCACGGTTCGTGGGTTCAAGCACCGTGTCGGGCTCTGTGCTGACAGCTCAGAGCCTGGAGCCTGTTTTCAGATTCTGTGTCTCCCTCTCTCTCTGACCCTCCCCTGCTTGCGCTGTCTCTCTCTCAAGTCTCTCAAAAATAAAGAAAACATTTGAAAAAATGTTAACATAATTCTTTGGTAATTAATACTTTTAGTGAGCTTAAGATATATAATTTTCCATAAAGTGTTAACTAAACATTTAAAATGTACACAAGTATAGCAAAGAATATTGATTTCTTTAGAAAGCTTACTAATTTCAGTAGATCTACTAGGTATTGGAGGTGGCTGTGTGCCGTTGCGAGTAGGTGTTGAAGACGGGTGTGATATTGGAGAAAATGGTATCATATCAAAGATGTCAGTGGAGGGTGACTTAGGTGTCACACTGCCCACCTGCAATGAAAATAATATGAATTAAGGCAGTATTTCAGGTAGACACATTGGAATGCTATTTCATATGCATATAAAACATATACAAACAACAACAAATTCAGCTGAATCATATGAACTTGCCATTTTATAGAACAAAAATAGTTAAATGTTGGCAATTTCATATGATTTAACCAGTAACACCAAATGCTTATTGGCAAGAAAGCAACAGAAAATTTATGCAACAATGATCTCAAAGATGATGGCAAAAATGGTGACAAACTATTTTACATAGATATAAAAGATATTGGATTTTTATGTATATCTAGAAATAATTGCCATTTGTATCAGAGGATTGGAAATATTAGAAACTATATAAAAACATGATTTCAATAGTATATTTTGCATAAGATTATGTTTTAAACAGAGATAAGTGAACATAAACAGTGCATCTTCTTAAATATAACCATTCAAATGCAAATGATAACTTTAAAGATTGTTAAAGAGTATAATTTAATTTGTATTATAACTACAATAACAACTAACTAATATACTCGCTGCAGTGCCTTTTATTCTTGGGTAAGGGTTCATAGTTTTCTATGATAAATTGCTACCTGTGAAATAAATTAATAATCACTAAAAATACCACGAAAATCATTAAATTATCTGGGCCAGTCTGAGCAGGATGTAACATAAGAATGAAACAATCATCACTCTGCCATTCAGGGAGAAAAATACACACACACAAGGGCACACACAATCTATAAAAGAAAGAGAATTCCCATTTTGGAGAAGAATAGTAAGGAAAAACTTGCTTTTCCTCGAAGAACATGAACAGAGATAATTTAGAGTGTTTCATAGTAAATTTAGACTCTTCAGAATACATTTATTTTTCTGATTCACAGATAAGGAAGGTAATGGAAGAAAAATAAGGCTGATTGTGTGTACAGAGTAACAGATTTGCTCTTCAGTTAATATAGTCCTTAGCACATCTTTTCATGCAGGAAAATTGCTGTCATCTCCTTTTCTTTAATACTTTGAGGCAACTTTATCTCTCAGCTCTTTCCTCCTACTCAGGAATAGTTTTCCTAATCAACTCTTCCCTCTCTCTGCCCTGGCTTCCCACTCTCTCCTCTTTCTCAGCATATAAAGGTACTCAACTCTTGACTGTTGTTAAAAACAAAGCAAACCAGTCCGAAATATCTTTACTCTGTCTCTCTTTACTCCTCTAGCCTCTCATCTCTCTTATTCTTTCCCTCAAGGCTAAGCTCCTCGGAAGAGGTACTAACTCATGTCAGTTGAGACTTTGCTCTTTTTTACCGAACATAGCTGAAACTGCTTTTACCAATATCACTGACGACCTGACTTCCCAGTTGCCATATCAGTGGGTTCTTTGAAGTTACCTGTCCTATTTTGTCTTTCTGTGGATATGTACACAATCACCACTCTTTACTTGAAACTCTGATATCAGGGAAAAGGAAGTACAAATGAATGGCACACAAAGTCGCCAGGTCACATCACATTGGTTCTGGACACACCTGATTTTTTTTCATTACAATATAAATGGCACATTTTAGTAGACTTTAAAAAACATATGTGGGATAATAAAAAAGGCTTTTGTGCTTAGCAAATTACATGAGGTCTTGGGATGCTGCTCTCACTGATTGGCTTGGGAAGGCCACATTTAGAAGGTGGTGGTATTAACAGTCCCAATGACAGTCTGGAATCAGGCGAGTTGACAGGAGTGACAGTTATGGAAGAAATATGTAGACAGGAAGATGAATCATCATCACTACTACGCCAGAAAGAGGATGAGCATCTCTGAAACCCATGTTGCTCATGATCAGACACTTTGTGCAGCAGCTGTAAAGGAATGACAGAGAAATACACTAAGGAGAAGAAAGAAGACATGGAGGAAAAAGGAAAAAGTATATATGAAAATTTATTTGTGAAAAGATATTTTGTGAAAAGGGTAAGTAATTTCAGAATAACTTTACTAAAAATTTTTTAAAAATGAGTAAAAAATTGTTTGTGTGTATTTTCCTATTGCAACAGTCCTCAGATTTGGGAATGTTTAATTTGACTATTTTTCACTGAAATATTACATTTTTAGATATTTAAATAAAATATTGCATTACTAGGACTTGAGAGGAAGATAATAAAGAGGAAAACTTGGTGATTTATTTCGATTAGAGCTTCTGTGTAATGATATGGGAAAGGAAGCATAATAAGAAAAGAACAGTCACTGAAGCCGAAATAATATCTAGTGAAAAAGTAATGACTTTGCAGAATTTTCAGAAAGGGTTACAACAATCATTTTAAATTTAATACTCAAAACACTCTTTTGAGATATAAGTATTAGTAATGTTTTATCTTTATTATAATAAAGATATGGGAAATAAGGTCCATGTATTCTTTGTGATTTATTTTTATATGAGATAAGAAGCAGAGCCTAAATTCAAAACAATCTGACTCCAGTCATTACCACCTTCCTATGGGTAGTGAGTTCCAAATGGTAAGATTTCTCAGGAATGGGCAATCTTGAATTAATGAGATAATAAATAATTAGATAATCAGTAAGTGGTACACTGTACTGGGTCTGCACATCAGTTTTTGGGTGACTTTTATAAGTTATTTCCATTACACTATGAAAAGCTAGTGCAAAAGCTGAGCTAGAAACAACAGAACTGCCCGATGTCAGAGTGGTCAATAAAGCAACAAGCCAAAATGAAAGTAATAATTAAATCTTTATTCACTTACTACTGTAGAATAAGCAAGATGCCAGAAGGAAGATGGTGGCCTCATCAATGTCCCGTTTTTTCCCCCAGGAAATGGAACTGGACTAAGGTCAGAAGTATCAGTGCATAAGCAAGGCATTGTCTCTCTATTGAGAGAGCCCTGAATTAAAGGTCTTGCTGGTTTGTTGTTGGTGTCCTTGTTATTTTTGTTGTTGTTGTTTTGAGGGGAGGGGGCAAGACAGGGGAAGGAAAAGGAGGAAGGGCTAGGAGTAGAAAAGTACTGAATACTGAATCATAGTAGAGAAAGCAGTTTTCAAAGCCCTCATAAGATGGTCTTGACAGAGGTTTTTTGAGAAGGCCATGACCAAGGGCCTCCAATAAGAAGGCCTCTGAATATAGGCACCTGGGCTAGTACTGCAGATATGTGTAAGAGCGTGGCTGGCAGATGTCGAAGGGGCTGAGTTCTTGACTGCAACCACTCCACACTATGCACTAAATCTGGTGTAGGGAAGGCAGCTTTCCCCCCATGAGACTTGCCAGATGAAGCCTTTGTAATTGCCTATGACTGGGCTGACAGGACTGGGCCTGGAGCCAGACTCCTCAGCTACAGGTCACACTTCAGAGATTTTTTTAACATGGAATTTCAGGTAGCCAACACAAATATGACTTTTGATAATCTCATAGTGAAAAGTTATAACCAAAATTATAGTTAGAGTAACCCACAAATTTGAAGGAAGTTTTTAAGTTGGGAGTCACTTCTTCATACATTTCTCAAAGCAGAGGGGACAACCAGGCAGTGTAAAGTGAGAGATTTAAGTTGAAAGCAGGGTTCAGTGTGGAAGCAAATCTCTGATGGTCTGAGTTATATAATTCATCACTCTATTAATATGCATATAGAGTTATATAATCATTGTTTTCCCTATTGACCTCCATAGTAATCTATCTGTAGATATGCATATGTGTATGCATGTATATATTTTTTATAATTTTAAAATCTTATAATCTACATAGTTTACTTTATAATTTGATGATTGGTGGTCACCATTTACTTTAAGTGACAACTGTAAGCTCTTTGTGGACAAAGTTTTTCTAAATTTTATCTAGAAGAAGTATTTCCAGGGCACCTGAGTGTCTCAGTCGATTAAGGATCTAACTCTTAATTTTGGCTCAGGTCATGATCTCAGGGTGGTGAAATCAAGCCCCACATTGGGATCTGCACTGAGCATGGAGCCTGCTTAAGATTCTCTCTCTCTTTCTCTCTTTCTCTCTCTCTGCCCCTCCCTGACTCATGCATGCATGTGCGCACTCTCTCTCTCAAAAGTAAGTATAAATAAATAAACAAAAGAAGTATTTGCTAAAAGAGTTGTAGACATGTAATAGGCTGTCAATGTATATGTATTGTCTAATTTATACTACAGCACCTTTTTTAAAAAAAAATAGGCGTCACACTCAGTGTGAAGCTTAATGCAGGTCTTGAACTGACAACCCTGAGATCAAGACCTGAGCTGAGATCAAGAGTCAAACACTTAAATGACTGAGCCACCTGGGCACCCTTATATTAGAGCAATTTTTAAACTTAAAACTGGAAATTGATAAGAATATGTATACTGAGTAAAACATAATATGATATCCAGTGGAAGGTATCATCTGGCTTATAATATAAATGAGGGTGCTCTATTATTTTATGACTTATATTGGCCAAAAATTCTTAACCAGATGCCTCAAAACAAATGAAGCCTAAAATAACCTAACTTATAAGTGCTCTAGTGTTTTATGATAGTGTTAATATTATACCTTCTACTTACTCTGAGAATGTATACATACATAATGTGAAAATAATCAAGTTGTTAAATACACCAATAAAGAGGTATTTTCACTTTCAACATGGTAAAGCTGGGATATATATCAATAGTTGTGGTATCTTAAGTTTAAGACTCTACCACTAACTATCATAGGTTTCCTCTGGGTCAGTAATGAAGTTTTGGTCAACTGCATTTATTGCTCAGATAAAACAGATCTCTTAAAATACTGAATCAGTTGCTTTCAGGTAATATTAAGAGATTGCAAATTAAAATCTGGAGCTTTTCTTGAGAAGGTAGAAAATCTGAAAAGTGAGCCATAGACTTGCCTGAAAATAATTGACCGGTAGTAATGGCTGTGCCTTTTAAGATGGGTATACGCTTTCTAATTCATCACTACCACCATATACCCATTACACATTTATGTCACAGCTTGGGCTGCACTGATGTCTTGAGTGTGTGATTCCTAACTTTGAAATGATTGAAGTCAAGGAATTAAATATTATATCTGTTAAATATTTTGAGTGGTGTTTCTAAATTTAGGGGGTCAGGAGCTAGTCACTTTTTAAGCTGCCATTGTTAACTCATTGAGGATATTTATTTAAGACATTAAATACATAGTTTAGATGAAAACAGCTTGATATTTTTATTTTGGGTCTTCTGTCAGTATTTTGACAAATGGCTAGAAACCAAAATTTTTGTACTGTCTTACAGAAATTGATGGCACCACTGTTTAAGTAGTCCTTTATGCTCATAATTCCAAGTGCTTTGGTCTTTATTAAGGTGCACAGGATCTGAATTATTAAATTAAGGAAACAACGAGCTCTATGTTCAACCATTACATGTTAATTGCACATACATGGCTAGGTTATTAAGGCCTATTAATAATGAGTGCCCATATCTGAGATTCATTGTTGTAATTTTGTAGCTCGCTCTTTCACTAAGCAGTGGCTTGGTGCATTTAGGCCATGGTGAATATTTCAATCTTAGCCTTGTCTAAATATGACAGGAATAATGAAGTGTCACAGAAGGCTTTGAATTCTCAGTAAATGATGAATACTATTAAACAATAACAAAAAATTGCATTAAACAGTTCTGTGATAATATCTATAGAAATATTAGAATGATACCAAAATCAGGGCACCTGGGTGGCTCAGTTGGTTGAGCATCTGAATCTTGATTTTGGCTTGGGTCATGATCCCAGGGTCATGGGACCAAACCCCATGTCAGGCTCTGTGCTGAGCATGGAGCCTTCTTGGGATTCTCTCTCTCTTTCTCTCTATGCCTCTCCCCTACTGTGCACTCGCGCTCTCTCTCTCTCTCTCAAATACAAAATTAAAAAAAAAGAATGGTATCAAAATTTTATTTTAGGCTGTTAATTGTTTTGGTAATGTAAATATCGAAATATCCTTTTAAAATATAAAACAGCTTTAAGATTAAAGTATTATTTAACATCACTATTAAAACAGAGTTTCAAAATTCTACTAGAATTAAATTTACAAAATAATTATTTAAATTTATATTTAAATTATTTAAATTTATATTTAAAGGATGATGTCTAAATTTTTCTAGTTGAAAAACTGATAAATTATAAATAACACTAAAGATGAGGAAATACCATTGTGATGCAAAATATTCTAGCAAATCTTTCTATGCTGCTTTGCAGATTCACACTCTCAAAGTTCACGATTATGATATTTTTAATATCACTTTAATTTTTAATTTTTTAATGTTTATTCATTAAACATTAATGAATAAGACAGGCAGAGTGCTAGTGGGGGAGGGACAGAGAGAGAGGGAGACACAAAATCTGAAGCAGGCTCCAGGCTCTGAACTGTCAGCACAGAGCCTGATGTGGAGCTCAAACTCACGAACCACGAGATTATGACCTGAGCTAACTTCAGGCGATTAACTGACTGAGTCACCCAGGCACCCCATGTTTTAAAAGTAATTTCTAGAGTTTAGAATTTATAGCATCATGAATGCACTTTTTTTTTCAGATTTCTAGATTCACAGTTTGGCTGTATTGGTCTTTTACTTGTAAGACCTATTATCTTATTTGTTCTTACAAGAATGTCACAAGTTAAATGGATATGATTGTCTGCATATCCCAAAGAGGAAAACTGCAATAAGAAATTAAATGATTTGGTCAGGTACTCATGGTCAGAGCTGGAATGGAATATATTTTTCTTCCCATTAGATAGAGTTTACTTCCTTAGAATCATTTTTTGTGCAAGTAACAATTATGAAAATGAAGCCATGAACCAGTAATCATTTTTTGTGGGCAACAAATGTTCTTGAATCAATGTCATGTTTAAAATTTATGCTTTTGTTTAAGGATTCACATTTGGCATGTTGTGTAATGGAGAGTTTTCACAATCTACTCTTGCCCATCTTGACTTCAATAATAGTCGAGAAAACACTAGATGAAGATAAATAGGCAGTTTTGTTTACCCACAATGAAATACACTTTTTAGGTTATAATTGTCCTATCAAGTCTAATCAGTGGCCACACAGTTGATTATGTAAAGGTAGAATTTTATCCAGTAACAAACACTTGGTTTAATTGAAAGGGAGACATTTATTTTACTCCAGTACTTCTAAGGACTACAATTTTATTCATTTAACTTCCTGGCAAGAATCCAATTTGGTTAAAGCATCTATAGCCAGAAATGTAAAATGTAAGCATACAGACACAAGAATCAAGAGGAAAAATTTGATTGAACTTGCTATACCCACATCTTATAATGGAACAATCTTCTGGGGGCATTCATGAGGCTAGGAGGGCAGAATAAACCTTTTTTTCTGATATAAATACAGGCAGCACTGCCATGTGAATGTAATAAATGGAAATCAGATTGTTCCTAGATAATTAGTACCAAATGGTGGAAACCCAACCTCTAATCTATTGCCAAACCACTAGAACACAGCAAAAAGCAAACAGCACAGTCAAGTAACGGAAATTTCTCAGTGTATATAAATGACTGTATAAAATAAGGACCCAATTTCTAAAACCAATGAAAAGATTTCCACAATTTCAGTGTGATACAGAGATATGTAATATGGGTGCTATCAAAGGCTAGTTCATTTGCCTTAGAAAAGGAATTTATGATTGAACAATGGAGTGGTATTTAGGAGATATGTAAGCATTGTATTTGTCAAGAACAAGTTAAAAATAGTATGTCAACTTATACATGAGAAAATTAAAAATAGGTGTGGTTCTTCATCATGCATATGAGAAATTGGCTTTAGGTAAAGAAGGGGTTTGGATATGTATTGAAGATACACATTGGTTTGTAGTTAGAAATGTCTTAATTTTAATATTGAGCAAAAAACAAGTCTTCGATTTTGTTTTCCTTAGCTAGAACTAAACTACTCTAGAACCTCATACTGGGTAAATTTATACTTGGTGTATTAACTAAAACAATAAAGAATAGTCCAATGGTGATAGAAAAAGAACAAACGTTTGTCATTCGTGTACTATAATCATGAGCCCAGATCTCCTTCTTGAATTCCATAAGCATCTCCAGGTGGCTGTCCAATTGGCAGAACTAACATGAGGAAAAGTAAAATATTCTTTTTTTATGCACCTTCCTCAAGCCATGGCTATTCTGAAAACTGGTACCACTACCCAGATGCTCAGGATAAAACCCTAGAGGACAATTCTGAGCCCTCTTTTCTTCTACAGCCCCCAAACACTCCATCAGTAAATCCTGAAAGCTCTACTTCCAAAATATATCAAGTTACGTATGCCATCTGAAATGATAGAATTCTAGACTAATTTACTCTTCTCCCTCTCCTAGGCTACTGAAATAGCCTCCTAGACAGTTTTTGGGGCCTCATTTTGGCCTTTTTACAGACCATGGTGTATTGTATAGGTCAGCCAGATGATCCCTAAATCCCCTGTATAAAACCTACAAGTAAATTCTCACTGCAATTAGAAAAAATAACAAATAAAAAAAAATAAAACAAAACCTAACAGGGCTCTATAAAATCTAGCCCCTGACTCTCTCTCCAATGTCATCTCCAACTTTTTTTGGCTCTGGGTCACTATGTTCCAGGCATAAAGGTCGTGTTACTGTTTCCAGCCCTCTGATTAACTAACCTTTTATCATTCATGTCTCAATTTGAATGCTACCTTCCCAGAGAGGGCTTTCCATGATCACTGTCTCTAAAACAGTCCCCATCCAGGGCACCTGGGTGGCTCAGTTGGTTAAGCATCCGACTTTGGCTCAGGTCATGATCTCACAATTTGTGAGTTCAATCCCCACATTGGGCTATGTGCTGACAGCTCAGAGGTGGAGCCCGCTTCAGATTCTGTGTCTCCCGTTCTCTCTGCCCCTCCCCTGCTCTCTCTCTCTCTCTCAAAAATAAATAACATTAAAAAAAATTTTTTTAACTAAAATAGTCCCCACTATTCTCTCCTACTCTGCTCTATTTTATTTAATTTATAGCATACATCAAATCTGAATTTTTATATTTATTTATTCATTTACCTAGGGGTTGATTACCCATCTCCCTCTTTTTCCCCCATGGGATATAAATTTCTTAACAGCTGAAATTCATATACTGCTAAAACCCAACAGCCTAGAATATCATATGACTATATTAGAGATTCAATAAATATTTTACAAGCTCCCGTAACAGATCACAAATGTATCTAATTGTGGAATTAGCAAATGTGAGAAAACAAAAATCAAAATGATATGCACTGTCATACACAAGACATGTCACTAAGATACTATTTCATTAAAAGAGTGATGACTTGGTGGAACTAAGGAAAATAAAACAAAACTACGATTTACACAATGAAAGCTTGAAAGGACTTTTTAGAATGCTTGAAGATTTTCATTAAAAGCTTAAACCTAAAATTACTTAGTTTATATCTTTAAAGCACATCAGTATGACCAATTCACAATGATGTGTATAACACATACATGAATGGCTGGCCATCATCTAAGGAATAGCAACCTTTCCTTAGGGTGCCTTTGGGGAGTGCAGAGAAATGTATCTATGTTCTCACCCATACAGCAATTCCTTAAAGTACAAAGGTTTTCAGTCTTCTACTCAACAGGGCCTCACATTTTTAATTTATGATTTAATACAGAATAAAAGATTCAACACCTCTAAAACTGGATTTTCTGATGAGAAGATCTGATTCTGTGTTACAGAACTTCAGCTATAACTTTGGACCTCTTCCTAGGAAAAATAGCTTGTGATCTTTTAGTTATCTAATCAAATTTTACCAAAAATGTTTCTTATTTTTCTCATGGCTCCCATCATTGACTTTATCTGCTATTTGATCACACACTGATAAGAACAGCATCCACACCAGGGATTTTAATTATTTTCATTTTCTACATTACTTTTAATATCACCCTCCCCCCATAATTCCATTCCTACTTTTGTTCTCTTGTCTCCTTCTTCCCAAAGAAACCATTTTAAAGCTAAGATTAGAGATAAATTTGTTTCCAGAGTTATGAGCCCAATAGGCATTTACTGTGCATTAACTTTGCAACACATGATGGCACTCTATGAGGTGCTTTGTGTCCTGTCTGTGTCCTATAAAACTGATGGCCAAATTTCATAAGAAAGTTGTAACTTAGAAATTTGCCTTTCCATAGACCATTACAGGCTATTAAACAAGAGTTACCTATACTTTAAATTTATATTTTATTTACAATTTTCATTGTTTTTCAAATTCAATTTTAATAGTTAGAATCATCAACAAACCTTAACAGAATGGATATTGATAAGCATGGCAACATTTCATACTAAATAACTATAGATAATTCAGTTCATTTTTTTTAAGTTTATTTATTTTTAGGGAGAGATAGAGAGATAGAATGCCAGAGTGGGAGAAAGAATTCCAAGATGGCTCCATACCGTCAACGCAGAGCCTGAAGCAGAGATCATGACCTGAGCTGCGATCAAGAGTTGGATGCTTAACCAACTGAGCCACCTGGGTGCTCCTAATTCAGCTCATTTTTAATATCAGAAAATTGGGAGATCATTTTAAGAAATGTGAAATAAACATAGCACTTGGTGTTATACTAATTTATTTCAGTTACATAACATAAATTGAAAATGAAAGGCAAATTTATTTGTTCATAATCTCTCCAAAAAATTTTCAGGCACAAAATATCATGTAACAATTTAAAAATGTTGAGTCTCCTTCCTTTAAAAATCAAATAATTTTTATTGTTTTATCTTAAAAAAGATGTACATCCTTCAGTGTAACGGTAATTTCAAAAATCATAATAAGCCTTTAGAAACTGAAAAATTATAGGACAATTAATTTTTTCAAGCTAAAATAAAGAGAAAATACATATTGCTATGACAAAAGAATATAATTGCAAAATTAGAATTTGAGTTATTTACATAATGATCATTGAAGCAATAATTTTGTGTATTAAGTGCAAAAAAGTGGTTTAGAGAAAATTATATCTCTTTTAAATTCAACCTTTTATAGCTATGGTCTTTGAAGCATTCTACTGAGACACATTCAGTATGGGGATGAACACAATGCTTATAATAGTTATTAAATGACAACTTCTGGAGAACTAATACTTTTTTTTTTTAAGTTTATTTATTTTGAAAGAGAGCGCACATGCACACACACAGGCAGGAGAGGGGTAGGGGAAAGGGAGAGAGAATCTTAAGCAGGCTACACACCCAGCACAGAACCCAATTTGGTGCTCAATTTCACAACTGTAAGATCATGACCTGAGTCAAAATCAAGAGCCAGATGCTCAACTGACAGCCATCCAGGCACCCCTGGCTAATCCTTTTTAATAAGTGGCTATTTGAATCATGTTATTGTTTTTTATATAACTGATTCTACCATATAGAATTGATGAATAAATGAACATACAGACAGTCTGTGTGTCTCATTTACATGCCAACTGTCACGGTCATGCTTGTGATGGCTATCTCAGCCAGAGGATCAAGGGAACTGATACAAGTGTCATCTCTTCATTCCTCCTGACCCCTGCCATTGCTAAAGCTGACTTGGTGACCATGTCAGATCACTAATGCACATGCATAATCCCCATCCTGACCTACCTTTCTTCTCAGTTGCCCTAAGGGTAGTCTAGGGCAGTGCCTGCTTTCAGGAAATAAAAGAAGGGAGTGCTGTTTCATGATACATCAACATGCCCCAGACTCCTCTGGTCCTCCCAGATCTACCTGTCCCTGAACATGATGTCTTAGTTCTGTGTCTAGAGACAGAGTGTAAAAAGTGAGGAAGCTCTGGGTTTGGATCCAAAATGATAATGGATCATAGTTTATTCCTTTGCAAACATAAAGACTAAAGCAAAGCTACTATTCATATGCAGTGAATTCCAGGAACAACCCAACGTTAAGACTGCTTGAAAAGGTAACTTCCTTTCATTTATGTTTATACTCCTAGTTTGTTTCACAGGATGACTTATAGTAAGACTTTCAACAAGACACAAAATGGTGTTACTCCATTTTGGGACCAATGTTTGAAAGAGTTTGAGCTGATGGTCTATTCCTTGGGACCAGGGAGGCAAGAAAAAAAAATCATAATCTTAATGAGAAGCAAACAATGATAGTAGTGAAGAGGAAAAAAAGGAGGGAATATTAAAATAAAGACAGCCTCATTGTACACACAAAGGTACATAGGAACATAGGAACCTCACTCCCAAGCTCTCTTATCTTGGCTGCATCTGCCCCACTATCATACATATATACCAAGCAGTGGAAATGACAGCTGCTTGAGTGAGAAAGATGGAAAAGTGTGAGTTTAAAAGAAAGAAAGTTTTTTGACCCATTTCCAGGGCACACCAATTTGAAACCCTAAATGAAATTTCTTATAGAAACGTTTTTAAGGATGAAGAATTGGTGAAATATTAGATAGATAGATGATAGATAGATAGATAGATCTTTTCATTGAGTTAGCCTGCAGAAAAAATTAGAAACAAAAATTCCTTTTAAAAGTTTGCAAATGCCCTAATTGTGTTTCAGTTTATACCATCATGCTATAAATTATATATTAATATTTTTAAAACACAAAATAAAACATACTTTAGTAGAGATCAGTAGCACAAGATGATTCAAGAAAAAAAAGTTTTCTAAATATACTTTGCCAGAAAAAATAGTGTTTTACACTCCATCTTCCTCCTCCAAATGTTTCCCTTAGCCAAAATCACACACACACAAAATGATATCATACATGGTATTGGGAAAAGGATTTCAAATCTATGATAAAAAAGTAAACAATTTAACTATAAATATTTGAGAGTTGTCTGCAGAGACTACCATTCATTTTAGTGTCTGAAATACAATTGTATCACTCCCAGTGGAAACCTTGCTATGCAATAGAAGAAACCAAAGTTGGTCTCGTTAACTGTTCAATTTTTATAATGAAATTGAACACTCTAAGGGTAGATTGGCTTAGGTCATTAAATCTAACCTCTGTAAATAGTAATCAATAGGAATAAAAGAAAGAATATGCGACAAACTGAGGGAGGACTTATTCTATAAAACATGAGCAAAAAGAGCAACATGGAAAAACAACTCTTGTCTGAACTACCTAGGTAATTGTAATGTTTTAATTAGTATCTTTCATCTCTACCCATGTTTAGTCTTAAAATACTGATCCCAGAGTATTATTTGAAATATCACAGAGCTGATAATCCAGAGATGTTTATCTCCAAGAAGTCTTATTTCTAAGGATAACATGCACATAGTCTATATACTTACTGGAGATGTTGATACTTGGGTTATTCTTAACTGGCTTTCCAAATCTTGTACTCTGTTTTTAAGTTCCATGTTTTCGGTTTCTAAGTCTTGAATCTAAAAAGCAATGATTATTGAATAACCTTCAGAAATTTATTCTTGGAAGATATTGGCTATTATATTGGCTACATTAATGAACAGGATTTCATATTATTTAACATTTTAATGTAGTCTTGTGCACAGGGGACAAAATTATTTGATAAAGGCTGGGAAACATCAGGGAATTCTAGGTCACTGGAAAGATATTATTAAATTTAAAATATGTTTTTACATGTGTGCAAATTCCATGTTTCTAATACTTCATCTCTGTGTTTTCTTGTTGCACTATGCAATCTGTTACCCATAATCTTGGAGTATAACCGCAAGACAGTGAAACTTGCTTATGATGATTTTGAAGAGAGTGGAGAAAGGGTGTAATTTAATTACAAAGGAATCTGATCTGCATGGGAAACCACTTACCCAGCATCTGCTGCTTCTGCTGCTCTGATCCCCATGAGAAGCATCAGGAAGTGAAGCAAAGTCACATGAGAACACTAAGTTCTTGTGGGAATTCAATATAAAATGGTTAAAAACTGTGCAGGGGATCAGGAATGAAAAATTATAGGAACACAGTGAAAGCAGTTCCAATCAGTGTGGGGGAAATTTAATGGCAGGCCTTCTAAATTTGTTTGATGATATGCAAGTTTCCCTGTACTTACATCACATAAATGTGAAACAAAAAGTTTAGTTTACTCACTCTTTTCTGTAATCCTGCGATCTGTTTTCTTGTTTCAACATCTTTTCCTCCAGATTCTAGAAATTTCCTGTATGCCAGGTCAAATGCTTGGCCAATTGTTAAAGTTATTTCTTCAGCCTTTGTAAAAATCAAAGATTTGCATTTTAACAATACTATGTCATGTCAGACTGTTCTTTGAATCAAGAAAAACATTCACATGAGGAACTTCAAAAGGGCGATGGCTGCAGGTAGAGAGAGTAAATGAGCCAAGTAGTCTATGTTAACGTGGCAATTCAATGCCTACCCATGCACAACATTGAAAAACAAAAGTTTTGGTAATTAAATGAAAGCTGTTGAAGTTGGAAGGAAGAGTCCTATCCACCCTCTCATCTATTTTATCATAGTATTTTTTCCCAGTTTGTTTTTCTCCTTTCCTCAAATATTTGGTGCCTATTAAAAGAAAGCACAGTGCCCAAACCGCAGTCTCTCTTGTCGCTTTGCTACTGATTTGCCCTTCCTAATGAGGAGGGCGTGTTGAACAAACATGGCAGGTAACTTGAATGAGGCTGACTGGGTGGTGTCCCGGAAAACTTGAGGTATGCCCTCTCTAAATGGAGTACTCAGTTCCAATTCATTGTTGGCTTGTGGAATGGGCAATTCCAACCCAGAGTTGTCAGATTTTAAATATGTGAGATGAAGTCAGAAATCCGAACTTTTATGTGAAACCTCCCAATTATTAAGTGATAGTAAACCTTATTATTATAAAACAAAGTGCCTATTGAACAACATAGATCTGCCATCTGAATTTGGCCTCATAAACAATTCAGTTTCTGGTTGATCAAGCACAAACTGCCACAAATGTCCTAAGTCTACCAGTTCATTCCTTCCTCATTCATATCTTGACTGGTATCAGTGTCTTGCACAATGTAAACACTAAATAAAAATGTATTTACTTTATTAACACTTTATTTAAAAAGGTTGGTAAAGGTATTAATTGATTTCATGCATCATGAATAAGTCCTATTAAATTATATGACTTCCAGATGACATAAAAACTGGTGGTAATATTAAATCTTGAAAATGCCATGCTTTAATTTGCTGCAAATCCTAAAACTTTGTGATATGCTATTAAAAATCTAAATTGAAAATATGCTTTTAATAACAATTCTTTTAATGTTTTAAGTTTTTACTTAAATTCTAGTTAGTTAACATACAGTGTAATATTAGTTTCAGGAGTAGAAATTTGGTGACTTATCACTTACCTATAACACTCAGTGCTTATCACGCAAGTGCCCTCCTTAATGCCCATCACATTTAGCCTATCCCCCTGCCTACCTTCCTTCCAGCACCCCTCAGTTTGTTCTCTATAGTTGAGTCTCTTTTATGGATAACACGACTTAATTAAGACATTGTCATTTTTGTAGTTCACTATATGTTTAAGGAAGGCTTGTAGTCATAAAAAAAACTTATAGTGTTTAACTCAGTTAACTAAAATATACAAAATGTATGCCTAAAATTTTATTTAAATACCATTTGTCTTACAAAAAAGGTAGAAAAAAGGGGGGAAAAGCTACATTAAGGAATGTTAAAGAAATGAAAATGCCAGATATCAAACAATGTGTACTCAATGGTTCAAACTAATGAAAAAGTTTACATATTAAAAAAAATGAGTTGTGTTGATTGTTAGGATCACATATAATATTAAAACATAGTCAATGTGGTTATAATAGATTGCAGGACTATCAATTTTTTTATATCTCTAACTTCAAAATTTTAGGTGATATGTTTGTTGTATTTGTTTTATGGGAAGACATATTTGTAAACTGTGGGTTTTTTCCTACTTTTTAAATTATATTGTCCTCTTAATTAGACAATATATTACCCTCAAATATTCAAGGTGTATACTACAGAGAATCATTTCAGTGGTAACAAATTTGGTTCATCATTAATAACATTTGATTTCATTATAATTATTTGTTTACAATAACTTCTAAAAAATCTTAATCTTTTTATGATAAGACATGTCTTTTTATTAAAACTGAATTTAGTTCCCCAGTAAATATTTTGCATACATTACCTCACTTAATCCTCATAATGAATCTATGAGGTGGGGATTATTATTACCTCCATAATACATATGGAGGCTGCTACTCTTTTTTTTTTTTTTTTAATGTTTATTTGTTTTTGAGAGAGAAAGAAGGAGACCGAGGATCCAAAGTGGGCTCTGCACTGAGAGTAGAGAGCCCTATGCGGGGCTCGAGGCCACAAACCGTGAGATCATGACCTGAGCCGAAGTCAGATGCTTAACCCACTGAGCAGCCCAGGCATCTCAGGGCTGCAATTCTGGAAGGTCTCAATTTGTGAGGGGAGAACCTAGATTCATATCCAAAATATTTTGCTCTACATGCCTCAGACTTTTTTAATATGGAATAAAATATATAGATCATATATGCACAATCAGAATGTGTTATGATAAATGTATATACCTATATAACCACCATATCATTAAACATATAGAAAATTTTTATCATCCCAGAAAGTTCTCTGATGTCTACTTTCAGTCATATCACATTTCTTATGTGTAACCATTGCTATAATTTCATCACCATAAATCAGTTTTGTCTGTCCTTATATCCATAAAAATGAGCCATATATATATATTCTTTTTTGTCTGGCTACTTTTGGAGTTTCCCAGCTGTTGTATGTGTCATTTGTTATATCTTAGTTATAAATACAACTGCTACAAACATTCTCCTAAAATCATTTTGTGGACATCTGTTTTCAAAATCTAGATAAATATCTACAATGGAAATGCTAAATCATAGAACAGTTCTATGTTTGACATTATAAGAAACCGCTGAACTGCTTTGTACCATTTTACATTCCCACCAGCAATAAGAGAGTTCTAGTTGCTCCTCATTCTCATCAACATCGTAGACTAACAATCTTTTTGTTTGTTACCTTACTGGATGAGTGATGCTATCTCAGAGTGCTTTTAATCTGAATTTCCTTGTTGAGTAACGACATTAGCCCAGTTTCATGAATGACTAAACTAAGAAGATTTTCTCTCTGATCATTTAATGAAATACAAAGAGCAAGAATGTTTTAAATTAAAAACAAAAACTTTATTTCAAAGAATTATTATAAGGCAAGCATGAAATACAGTAAGAATATATAATAAATAGCTTACAAATAAATAAAGCTTGTGAAAGGACTGGATGTAATAATTCCTTCTAGTAATAATAATGTTTGACACATGAACCCTTTTTCACAGTTAACAAGTAAAGAGGTTTTAAACTTTGGCTTATTTACGTTTCACTCATCATAATTAAAGAAAAATGTGTGGGTGGGGTGAAGCTTTCATCTGCTTATTGGGGCTACTACTTAAATTTTATCAAGTGCAATATCCAGTGAATATAGTTATTAACATTTGGAAACAAAACTGTGAATACATGATGGCTAAAGAGTTCATAGTGACTGTATATTCACCTTATATTACAGAAACCAAATCAATTATATCATAATGAATATCCTTATTCTAATCTCATTTTTTAAACTTAATGAGAGGACTATAGTAGTTGTGTAAATATTAAATCATAATAACATGACATGATACTAATAAAGTAAGTTCCAGTTTTGTGGCATACTAGGATAGGCCTTCATCTAAATTTCAAGCAAGCTTTTAGAAATTCACAGAAGTACTGAATATATAAAACAGAAGTAATTAAGAGAATGAAGCTTTGCCCTGGTAAGAGCAGAGGGACTCTGGCTGGAGAGGTCATAGTCATGGCAATAATATACCATGATGGAAGAATGTGAAATGGGAGTCTAGGGTCTCAGACTATAATTCTGCTTCTCTTGCTACCTAGCTTTGTGACTCTGAGGAAGGCACTAAATCTCTCTGGCCTAGATTTGCTTAAAATAAGATGAAAGGGTTAGACCAAATAGGGCATAATTCATTTTCCAGGCTTTTTTTTTTTTTAGATTAATATGCAGTTATAGGAATAATACAGAGAGATCCTGGGTAGCCTTTACCATCTTTCTCCCAGTGGTAACATAATACAAAAAAAACTATCTTACAAATCACACCAACCAATATGGATATTAATATAAACAAGATACAGAATAATTCCATCACCACAAAATTCCTTCATCTGCTGTTTTATAGCCACACCCTTTTCCAGTCTACCCTTACCATTTCCTTACACCCTGAAAAATCACTGTTTTGTTCTCCATTTCTTTAATTCTATCATTTCAAGAGTATTATAGAAATGGAGTCATACAGTATATAAGGTTTTGGGATTGACTTTCTTCACTCCATAAGTATGTGGAGTGTCATGGAAGTTGTTGCATGTATTAATAGTTCATTCCTTTTTCTTGCTGAGTAGTATCCCATGGATTGGATGTACCAGAATTTGTTTAACCATTCACCCATTATTTGAGATATTTGTAGTTTGGGACTTTTATTAATAAGTTGCTAGAAACGTTCATGTGTAGGTTTTTGTGTAAACACAAGTTTTTATTTCTCTGGGATAAATGCCCAAATGGATCATGTTATAGTTGCATGTTCAGTGTTTTATGAAACTGCCAAACTGTTTACATGACTATTTGTAGCATTTTATATCCCCATAGCTATGTACAAGTGAAATATTTTTCCGTCTCCTCACCAGCATCTGGTATTCCCAGGTATTTTTTATTGTAGTCTTTCTAATAGTTCCATAGTGATCCCTCATTTTGATTTTAATTTGCCTTTCCTTAATGGATGCCAATGTTAACATCTTTTCATGTGTATTTGCCATTTGATTATCCTCTTCAATGAAATGATCCTTCATATCTTTTGCCCACTATCCAATTTGATAAACTGTTTTCATGCTGTTGAGTTTTGAATGTTCTTTGTCTGATGTAAGTTTGCAAATATTTTCTCTCCATTCTAGGTAATCTTCTTATCTTCATAAGGCCTTTCACACACACACACACACACACACACACACACACACACACACACGTTATTTTTGATGAAGCCTAATTTGCAACTTTTTCCATTTATGGATCCTGCTTTGAGTGTCAAGGTGGAGAACTCTGCCTATCCCTATACCTTGGAGATTCTCCCTGTGTTTTTCTCTAAATGTTTCACAGTTGTGCATTTTACATTTAAGTCCATGATGCATTTCACTTAATTTTTTATAAGGTGCGAGATTTAAGTCAATGTGCATTTTATTTGCCCATGAAGGTCAAATTTCACAAGCACCGTTTATGGAAAAGGGTATCTTTTGCATTTTGAATGTATTGCATCACTTTTGTGCCTTTGTCAAAAATCAGTGGGGTATATTTGTGTGAGTCGACTTCTGTGTTTTCCATTATGCTTCCGTAATCTATTGCTCTGTCCCTTCATCAAAACTACACAGTCTTGATTACTGTAAATATCTATTAAGTCTTGAATAGGGTAAACTTTTTTTCTACTTTATTGGTCTTTTTCAAAACTGTTTTAGCAGTTCTAGTTCCTTTGTCTTTTTATATAAATTTTATATATATACCTACCTACATTTTATATATATATATAATTTATGTATAAATTTTATATATATACCTGCCTATACCTACAAAAAAAAATCTTGCAGAAACTGATTCAGCAATACAATTGATTTTTGTATGTTTATCATGTATTCTGCCATCTTGTTGAACTCGTTTATTAGATCTAGGTGTTTTTTTGTAGAATCTTCTGAATTTTCTGCATAGGCAATCATGATACCTGCAACTCAGTAATATTTCTTCTCTTACAATCTGCATGCTTTTGATTTTCTTATTTTGCCTTATTGCAAAGTCTAGAGCTTCAAGAACTGTGTTTAGTAAGAGTGTTAAAGTAGAAATCCTCGCCTTGTTCTCTTGGAATGAAAGCATTGAGTAAATGTAACCTAT
Source organism: Cryptoprocta ferox (assembly GCA_028646485.1). Lineage (NCBI taxonomy): Eukaryota > Metazoa > Chordata > Mammalia > Carnivora > Eupleridae > Cryptoprocta > Cryptoprocta ferox. The sequence goes on along the minus strand of CM053578.1, from coordinate 63,148,897 downwards.
AGTTTTAAATGTTTTTTATCAAATCGAGAAAGTTTCTTTATATTCCTATTTTCCTGAGAGTTTCTAGCCCTGAATGAGTGTTGATTTTTACAACTTTTTTATTTATTTATTTTTTAATTTTTTTATGTTTTATTTATTTTAGAGAGAGAGAGAGAGACAGCATGAGCAGGGGAGGGTCAGGGAGAGAGGGAGACACAGAATCTTAAGACAGGCTCCAGGCTCTGAGCTAGCTGTCAGCACAGAGCCTGACACACGGCTCGAACCCACAAACTGTGAGATCATGACCTGAGCCAAAGCTGGACGTTCAACCGACTGAGCCACCCAGGTGCCCCTTTTACAACTTTTTTAAAGCACTGACTGGTATGATCATATGGTTTTTCTTCTATAGCCTGTTAACATGATTGATCACATGGTTGGATTTCTGAATGTTGAACAAGACTTGTATCCCTGGAGCAAACCCTATTTGGTCTTGGTGTATAATTCCTTTTATATATTGCAGAATTATATTTGCTAATAACTCATTAGAAATTCTTGCATCTATATTCCTTGGGGATATAGCTTGGTCTCTTCTTTGTTTGTTTTTCACTGTCTTTGTCTGGTTTGGTATTAGGGAAACACTAGTTTCATGAAATGAATTGAGGGGTGCTCTTACCTCTTCTGTTTTTTTGAACTTAATTGTGTAGGATAATGTTAATTCCTCTTTAAGTATTTTATAGATTCTTCCAGGGAAACCATCCAGGCATGAAGAGTTCTCTTTTAATAAGTTTTAAATTATAAATTCCATTTCCTGTAGTGTTACAGGGCTATCCAAATTATATATTTAATATTGGGTGATTTATGGTAGTATTTATCTCTTAAGAAATTGTCAATATTGTCGATTTTTTGTGCATACAGTTATTTATAGTATGCTCTTATTATTCTTTTGCTATCTAGAGGGTCTGCCGTGAAATATTCCATTTCATTCCTGACATTGGTAACTTCTGTCCTTTCTTTTTCATTTTTACTTTGCCAATCTCACCAAAATTTAGATACTTTTATGATCTTCCAAAGAACCAGCTATTTGTTTCATTAGTTTCTCTATTGCTTTTGTTTTCAATTTTATTAATTTCTCTTTTTATCATTCTTATTTTCTTCCTTTGAGTTTGCTTTGATGTTTTATTTTCTAAGGACTTGAGATAGCTGCTTAAATCATTGATTTGAGACTTCTATTTTCTCTAATGTATTAATTTAGTTGTCATAAATTCATCTTGGCACTGTTTTAGCTGCATCACACAAATGCTGATAACATTCTATTTCAATTATATACACTTCACTGCTTTTTGTTTCCTTTGAGAAATCCTCTCTGACATACAGAATACTTGTAAGTGTGATGTTTCATCTCCAATTTTTGAAGAATTTTCTGTTACTGATTTTTAAATTGATTTGTCGTTTCATTTTTTAAAAATTTTTTGTGTTTATTAAAAATTTTGAGGGGGGGGGAGCATGAGTGAGGGAGGGTCAGAGAGAGAGGGAGACACAGAATCTGAAGCAGACTGCAGGCTCCAAGCTGTCAGCACAGAGCCTGACACAGAGCTGGAACTCACAGACTGTGAGATCATGACCTGAGTTGAAGTTGTACGCTTAACCAAGCCACCCAGGTGTCCCATTGTCTCAATTCCTTAAGATGTTTGAGATTTATCTTATAGCCCAGGATATAGTTTATTTTGGTACATGTTCCTTTGGCACTGGAAGACAATGTGCATTCTGCTGTTGTTGAGTAAAGATCCCTATAACAATCAGATCCCATTAGTTGATAAGGTTGATGAGTAATTCTACATTCTAGATGATTTCCTTTCTAGTTGCGCTATCGATTTTGGGAAGAATGGTAATGGTAAAGTCTTTAACTATAATTGTGTATTGTCTATTTATCCTGTGTTTCCTTTCAGTTCCATCAGTTTTTGCTTCACTTAATTTGCAACTTTATTGTTTGGTTATATACATTTAGATGACCTTCTTGGTGGTATGACCCTTTTATCTTTATATAAAGTTATTCTCTGTCCCTCATAATTTTCTTTATTTTGAAGTCTACTTTATCTGATATTAGTATGCTTCTGCTTTATTTAACTAATGTTTACATGATATCCATTTTTCTATTCTTTTATTTTCAATCTGCCTGTATTACCCATATCACTATATTTGCAAACAGTTTCTTGTAGAAAACATATACCTGGATTAGGTTTTTTAATCTACTCTAACAATCTCTTCTATTTGGTGTATCTAGACCATTTACACTGAATGTGATTTTTTGATACATTAAAGCTTAACTTTACCATTAAAAATTTTCTTTTCTGTCACCTCTCTATTTTCTTTCTCTATTTTCTTTTCACTGTATTGCTGTGAGTTTTTGAAGTACTTTTATAATAAAAATTTGACTTATCCACAGTACTTTTAAAAGAATCTCATTGTATATAGTTTTAATGATTGCTTTAAGATGCATATTTGTATAACATCACAGTATACTAGTGTTATCATTTTTCAGGTCAAGTGACATGTGGAAAACTTACCTCTTTTTACATCCCTTCAACTCTCCAGGTTATAATATAATTGCCTTATGAATGTCCTATTTAGAATGACATTAGAAAGTATTTTTTGTTTCTATTTTCTTTCTTTTTTTAACCCATACCTCCCACACCCCCTCTCTGGTAATCATCAGTTTGTTCTCTATATTCAAGAGTCTGTTTCTTGATTTGCATCTCTCTTTTTCCCTTTGCTCATTTTTTTTTCTTAAATTCTACATATCAGTGAAATCATATGTAATGAAATCATTTTGTCGTTTTTGACTCACTTACGTGCTTAGCATAATATTCTGTAGCTCAATCCATGTCATTGCAAATAGCAAGATTTCATTCTTTTTTTATGGCTGATAAATATTTTGTTGTATATTTATACCACATCTTCTTTATCCATTCATCAGTCAATTAACACTTGGGCTGTTTCCATAATTTGGCTAATGTAGATAATGTTGCTATATACATTGAGGTGCATGTATCCTTTGAATTAGTATTTTTGTTTTCTTTGGGTAAATACCTAATAGTGCAATTGCTGGGTTCCAGGGTACTTCTATTTTTAACCTTTTGAGGAACCTCCATACTGTTCTCCAGAGTGGCTGTACCAGTTTGCATTTTCACCAACAGTGCAAGAGGGTTCCCCTTTCTTCATATCCTCACCGACACCTGTTGCTTCTTATGTTGTTGATTGTAACCATTCTGACAGGTGTGAGGGGATCACTCATGGCAGTTTTGATTTGTATTTCCCTGATGATCAGTGATGTTGAGTATCTTTTCACGTGCCTGTTAGCCATCTGTAGTTTTTCTTTTGAAAAATGTCTATTCATATCTTCTGCCCATTTCTTAACTGAATTATTTGGGTTTTGGATGTTGAGTTTGATGTGTTCTTTATAGATTTTGGATACTAACCCTTTGTCTGATATGTCATTTGAAATATCTTCTCCCATTCCATAGGCTCCTTTTTTGTTTTGTTGTTTCTTTTCTTTCACTGTGCAGAAGCTTTTTATCTTGATAAAGTTGCAAGAGTTCATTTTTGTTTTTGTTTTTATTGCCTCCAGAGATGTGTCTAGTAAGAAGTTGCTAGAGCCGAGGTCAAACAATTGCTGCCTGTGTTTTCCTCTAGAAATTTGATGGTTTCCTGTCTCACATTTAAGTCTTTCATCCATTTTGAATATATTTTTGTGTAAGAAAGTGGTCCATTTTCATTCTTCTGCATGTTGCTGTCCAGCTTCCACAACACCATTTATTGAAGAAACTGTCTTTTTTCCACTGGATATTCTTTCCTGCTTTGTCAAAGATTAGTTAACCATATGATTGTGGGTCCATTTCTGGGTTTTCTATTCTGTTCCCTTGATGTATATGTCTGTTTTTGTGCCAGTACCTAACTGCTTTGATGACTACAGCTTTGTAGTATAGCTTGGAGTCCAGAATTGTGATGCCTCCAGCTTTGCTTTTCTTTTTCAGGATTGCTTTGTCTATTCAGGGTCTTTTGTGGTTCCAAACAAATTTTAGGATTGTTTGCTCTAGCTCTATGAAAAACTGCTGTTGGTATTTTGATAGGGATGCATTAAATGTGTAGATTACTTTAGGTAGTATAGACATTTTAACAACGTATATTCTTCCCATCTATGGGCATGTAATGTTTTTCCATTACTTTGTATCTTCTTCAGTTTATTTCATGAGTGTCCTATAGGTTTTTTAAAAATTATGTTTATTTTGGAGAGAAAGCAAGAGAGTGCAGGTGGGAGCGAGGCACAGGGAGAGAGATAGATAATCTTAAGTAAACTCCATGCTCAATGTGGAGCCTGATGTGGGGCTTAATCCTATAACCCTGGGATCTGGACGTGAGCTGAAAACAAGAGTCACATGCACAACCACCTGAGCTACCCAGGTACCCCTGAGTGTTCTATAGTTTTCAGAGTACAGATATTTTACCTCTTTGGTTAGGTTTATTCCTAATATCTTATGTTTTTTGGTGCAATTATAAATGGGATAGATTCTTTAATTTATTTTTCTGCTGCTTCATTCTTGGTGTACAGTGAAGATTTCTGTACATTGATTTTATATCCTGTGACTTTGCTGAATTCATGTATTAGTTCTAGCAATTTTTTGGTGCAATCTTTGGGTTTTCTACATAGAGGTTCATATTGTCTGGGGAGTGAAAATTTGACTTTTTCCTTGGCAATTTGCAGGCCTTTTATTTCTTTTGTTTTCTAATTGCTCAGGCTAAGACTTCCAGTACTATGTTAAATAGTAATGGTGGGAGTGGACATCCCTGTCTTGTTCCTGACCATAGAGGAAAAGCTGTCAGATTTTCTTCTTTAAGGATGATATTAGCTATGGGTATTTTGTTTATGGCCTTTATGATATTGAGGTATATTCCATCTATCTCTACTTTGTTGAGGGTTTTTATCAAATTGGATACTGTATTTTGTCAAATGCTTTTTCTGCATCTACTGAGAGGATCATATGCTTCTTATCCCTTCTTTTATTAATGTGGTGTATCACGTGAATATTGAACTACACCTGCAGCCCAGGAATAAATTTCACTTGATCATGGTGAATAATTCTTTCAATGTACTATTGAATTTGATTTGCTGGTATCTTGTTGAAAGCTTTTGCGTCCATATGCATCAGGGATATGAGCCTGTAATTCTCCTTTTTAGTGGGGTCCTTTGGTTTTGGAATCAAGGTAATGCTGGCCTTGGAGAAGGAGTTTGGAAGTTTTCCTTCCATTTCTATTTTTTGGAATAATTTGAGAAGAATAGCTATTAACTCATTAAAGTTCTGGTTGAATTCCCAGGGGAAGCCATCTGACCCTGGACATTTATTTGTTGGGAGATTTTTGATTGCCGATTCAATTTCTTTGCTGGTTATGGGTCTGTTCAAATTTTCTATTTAGTTCAACATCTTCTTATTTCTTGATATAAGGAGTGATTTTCAACTGACTCTTGCATATTTTAGATATTATGTTATAAGACTCTGGGGTGCCTGGGTGGCTCAGTTGGTTAAGCGACCAGCTCTTGATTTTGGCTCAGGTCATGATCTCTTGGTTCATTAGATCAAAACCCATGTTGGGCTCTGCACTAAAAGGATGCTTGCTTTAGATTCTCTCTCTTCCTCTCTCTCTGCCCCTCCCCTGCTTGCACTTTCTTTCTCTCTCTTTCTCTCAAAATAAATAAATATACTTTTAAAAACAAAATTATAAGATTCTAGAAATTATTTAAGCTCAGTGTTTTAGTGGCTTACTCTGACACAATTTCAGTAGAGGAATGGGAATGGAGAACACTACCTCATTACTGCCTGGCAAGGCAGAAGTTCAGCCTCCTCATTTGGCCTCTCTTCATTACTGCTTGGCAGGGCTGGGTATTCTAGCTCCCCATGTAATCCACAATGTCACCATGGAGGGAGGGAGACTCAGTAATACAACATGATACTGTTTATAAAGTACTGAATCCCAGTCTTGTGACATACTATGATCGGTTTTACCTGTCTTTCAAACTCAACAATGTCACAGAAATACCAAAAAGATACAATGAATGGATAAGACAAAGCCCCAGTAAGAGCTAATGGGCTCTTGAACAGGTCACAGTTATGGAAATAATAGAGCATGAAGGGATAAAGGATACAATGATAATCTAAGATCTTAAATTTTAATCCTGATTCTGTTACTACCTAAATTTGTAAACTGGTAAAGTCACTCAACTCTCTGGCCTTGGTTTTGTAAAGTAAGAGGAAAAAGTTCTGCCAAGTGGGTCATTTCTTTTCCTGTTTAATCCTCCATGATTTGCTATTTAAAATGACAATTAAAGAGGATGGCATGTCAAAAGTTCTATATACATATCAAATGAATTTTATAAATATAGTCATTATTACAATTAGAGCAAATAAAACCTTGAGGTGAAAATAATATAATGAAATTTTGATGAAACGTAGCCTCTTTGAGTTCATGAAAGTCATGCAACTTATAGTTGGAGAAATATCTTAGACCTCTTTCCAAAGTCCCAACTTCCATCTACTTGCAACAGAATCACTTGGTCAACTTGCTAAATATAGATTTCTTGAGCTCAAGCCTCAATCAATATGAACCTATTTTTTGAAGTGAAAGACAAAGAGCCTTCCTTATGAATATTATATACATTAATACTGTAAGCCACTGTTTTAAGCTTCAATAAATTATTTTCAACCTTCAAGAAAAAAAGAAGCTAATATGCTATATCCAAAAAGAGTAATTGGTCAAGGAATTTAAATTCTGGAAATCAATTACAAACAATTACAATTAGGGTGAAATAGGGTTTATACTTTTTTTTAATGTTTATTTTTGAGTGAGAGAGAGAGTGCAAGCAGAGGAAAGGCAGAGAGAGAGGGAAACACAGAATATGAAGCAGGCTTCAGGCTCTGAGTTATCAGCAGAGAGCCTGATGTGGGGCTGGAACTCACAAACCATGAGATCATGACCTGAGCCAAGGTTGGACACTTAACCCACTGAGCCACTCAGGTGCCCCAATAGGGTTTATACTTTTGAAACAATGTAACTATGCAGGGATTCTGGCAAGCTTATGTTTTAGATGATCCAATAAACTTGGATGGGGATCAAATAAAAACAAGGGACACAAAATTATAGGAAGGCTAATATTTACAATGAATTATAATTATGAATATTTCAAAGGCCCCCAAGACTGTTTATTTCTACGTATAAAGCAAGAAAGAAGGAGCCTGGGTGGCTCAGTTGGTTAAGCATCCAACTTCACCTTGGGTCATGATCTCACGGTTTGTGAGTTTGAGTCCCACGTTGGGCTCTGTGCTGACAGCTCAGATCCTGGAGCCTGCTTTGGATTCTGTGTCTCCCTCTCTTTCTGTTCCTCCCTCGCTTGCACTCTGTCATATGGATGAGCATATTTTTCTGAGATGTTCTATGTTCATTAAATCCTCAAAAAGTACTTTGATGCCAAGAAGCTTAGCACATTAGTTTGCAATTTTAGAGTATTATAGCTTTACTTTTTGTAAATTTTCCTATACGGTCCTTTTTTTTCTATAAGGAAAAATTCATTGAGGATCTATTGTCCACCTAATGTAGGAGTTACATGGACAAATAAAAAGGTTTTTGTTTTCAAGAAGCTCACCTACTGGAACCAGAGAAATAAATTACGTAAGAGTGATAATATTATTAACTCTTTGCTATTTTTAACAGCATGAAAAATAAGCAATTAATGAATTAAGTTCTTTTTCTTGTCTAAGTCAATAATGTTGTTGAAGTTAGATGTTCTTCCTTCATTAAAGCCATTAATAGCTGCAGTGTGTGCTTGGAATTCCTATCTTATGTTTTATAATGGGACATCAGACCAGATTGTGATTAACATTAGCTTATGCTTGTAATCAAGACATGGGGTTTTCTGAAGATTCCAGATGATTAAAAGAACTATTGCAGGACTTAATTTTAGAATCCCCTAATTGATCTTACTTGCTTAGAACATTAGATTACATTCCCAAGCTAATACATAGGCACGCAGACACACACTCATGCATATACAATTCTATTACCTTTCATTATATTAAGTTTTCTAAATAACAAAAATCAAGAACCAGCTTTTCAAAGTACCGGAGATTTCTTAACGGAGCCATACAGATTTTATTTCCTGCAGTTTAAAATATTTATTTTTATCACATCCATCACGTTCTAGAAAAAAATACTCTGCTCACCATTACTCTCTGCATTATGTGCCTATTACTAAGCCATATTTGAGATCAAAGTTACAAATAAATAATTATAAGAGAAATAAATGCATAACATAAGCAGGCATACATTCTAAGGAAAGATATTTGCATGCAAGCTTGTGCCCATGAACATGAGAATTCAGTTAGGGATGAAATCCTGAAGCATATTCTCATGACAGGATGAATCTATTAGTGTAGTTAAGTATTTGCAGACCTTATTCATTTCCAAATACTTTACTAATGCCGGAAACAAGACAATTCCTGGCTTGTAAAACAGAACAAACCACCCTAAAACATCTGGCATACTTACACACTTTTCGCTGTCAAATACATAGCACAAATGTTTATTTGACTCCGAATCTTTGCATATGAAAGTGAATATCCTCTTGTCAGTTTTATCATCTGCACAAAATGATATTCTATGAAGCTGGCAATTGTGTTGGACTTCCTGTGAACACAAATGGAAATAAACAGTTGAAGAGATTCTTGCCCATTTTCTGAAAAACCAGCTTGTGTTAATAACACAGAATATTTGACTTTAAAAGTGAAACAATCATCTGTCAAACTTTGGTTTATAATTACATACACCCAAATTTAAACAAATACGTAATGGAGATGGACCTCTTGACTCAGATTAAATGAAGGCAGTCATTTCAATAGGACTTAGAAGAAAAGAAGCAAAATACAAGAGAATCAGGGGTGCCAGGACTTTCTGAGCTACAGGGATCCTAAGAGACAATTGCTTTAAACCTTGAAATTTTACTTAGAAGGACATTAAGGCCCAGAGAATTAAGATACTTCCACAAAGTTAAATAATTAGCAGGACCCTTTTTAACCAGAACAGTTTCATTTATCTTATTGCTACTCATTAGCATTACATAACTTCATGTGCACACAATTTCATATGAAATATAATATCATTTCATCCTTAGTTTTCATATTAAGTTGTATTTTACATGTCTTCATCAGGAAGGTCTACACATCTAGCATCTAAATTACTGAATCAACTCTACTAATTAGAAAGATAAACACTGCAACTATATATATACACTATAAATATATATATAGTTTTATACTGTTATAGTTATATATATATATAGTAACTATAGCATCTGTCACTACATCTTTCCAGGTTCAGAGTTTGATGTGTCAGCTTGATGAGATTTGATCTATCACTCTGATTCACATTAGTGCTCATTAGACTAAAAATGAATACATAAGATATACACATAAATATTAAGAAAATTTGTTTATAGCACTGTATTGTTTCCCTGTGTACAAACCAAATGATAAGTTGTCAACAGCAAGCATGAAAATTAGAAAGAGGAAGTATACTATATGATTGTAATGTTTTCATCATTACTAGATAGCCTGATCCATCCATTTCAACAGCAGGAAGGAATACTGCCCGAAAGAGAGCCTCTAATGAGGACATCTTCCCTTTCTTGTGATTAGTGCTAATATGGACAATGACCACACTTGTCTGAGACTATCTTTCTATACTCTGTCTGATCAACCAGTCTTTTTATCACAGACTTTATTTTTGTTTTCATGTTAATATAGTTAATAAAACAATACCCTGCAGCCACACTTTAGTTCCCAAATACTGACAGCAGGTCTACACCAGTTTATTAATTGCATAATCATGTTAATGATAGGGGAACCGGGGTGGCTTAGTTGGCTAAGAGTCCAACTCTTGATTTCGGCTCAGGTCATGATCTCACAGTTTGTGAAATGGAGCCATATGTCAGGCTCTGTGCTAACAGTGCAGAACCTGCTTAGGAGTCTCTTCTCCCTTTCTCTCTGTCCCTCTCCAGCTCATGCTCACTCTCTCTCTCTCTCAAAAGTAAATAAACTTTTTTTTTTAAAAAATCATGTTAATGATATATAGAAGAAATTTCATCACTGTATAATATGGACAAATAATTCATTTTTTCCATTTGTAGGAGAAATTACAAGTAACATGAAAACACACTATTTACTTAAGCTGGTGGTAAAATGTACAACAGTCCCTTGTTCACTCACCATCCAGTATGATCACAGATAGCCTTTGGTAATGACAGTTGAGAATCATCATCATTTTTGTTCTAATTAGCAGAGTTATCTTCCTACAAAAGAAGACTAGGAAGCTAAAACTTGCAATTTTTTTATTTTAGTAAATTTTTTGGTGTTGTGATCAATCTTTATGAATTTTAAATATAGCACTCATTTTTGGTGAGACAGAACAAACTCAAGAACACAGCGTCACAGTGAAAACACATTTAAACTTTAACACTGACAATATCTTATTGGAGTTGGAAGAAAAAATAAGTAAATCCCCAATTAACCTATAGCACCTCTTCCTAGTACTGCATAATATTCATTTGAAGGACAAGTGAGAAAAGCAGAAAGGGGAAAAGACACAGAAGGAAAGATATTGGAGCAAATTGAGATTGCTTTTCACTTCTTTTTTCATCCATCCAAATGGCATAGAAAAATAGTCTATTTTCTAAGAAGTCCATGTTAGATTAATAATGAATTTTTAAATCCTGCCCCTTACATGTACATTTTACTATAAATAAACTTATTTTAGGAGCATAAGAGTTTTTTAATTACAGCTAAATAAAATAAACATACCAAAATAAAATGAATGACCGATTTTGTTCTGATTCATTTAGGTCTCCTCAAACAGTAGTTCCTAAATGCATATCTGCAAACAGGCTGTATCAGAGTCACATGGAGAGGTGTTTTTGTTTTCTTATGATATAGATGCTCAGTCTAGTTCTGCAGATTCTGCATCTGAAAATCCTGAGTGGGCTCAAGCAATCAGCACTATCAGGAGTCTCGAGGGGTACTGATATCTAGCAGAGCTGGTAAACCCTGTTTTAGATTTGTTTCTTTTTTTTTTAAGATTCAAAAAATGGTGCATTCTATATATGGTTAAAGAGTCAGATACTCTTATGTTCTTATGTAATACATGGACAAAGAATAAAGTGTTCTCTATTCAAAGATAATATAATTGAATTTATAAGACATTTCAAAGATTTTAACGCTCCCAAGATTGCCCTTTGATTTGGTAGTAATGAAAAAAGAGATGGTTCTTCCCTATTAAAAGCTTCAAAACTTTATGGTTTTAAGGAAAAATTCAATTGGGTCTTTTGACAATTAGCTATTAATTATAGAAACCGAGACTTTGGTGCTACTGTTTGGGTAAGGCAAAATATGAGGCTCAAAAGTCAATTGGCTAATCACGTTGCGTTGAATCCCACCTCACTGATGTTTTGTAAATGGGATTTAGGTTGGGGGAAGACATGTACATCTGACAGTCAAAAGTTTAGAGAACAGAGTAATAAGGTTGACAGGCTGTCAATGGACAACTCACTATCATGGAAGACTTACTATGGGGGACTTTGAATCACCAACTGATAACATTGAGCTATATTTGCATTTCCATAATCCATTTCTCTGTTTCTCTTTTTACACCCAACCCGCAGATGTCAGTGTTGGTCATCTTGTCTTTATTATTTTGTCTTTATATTTTGTGTTCTTCTGAGTATCTGCCATCATTAAACTGTCAATTCTAATTTTTTAAATGTTTATATTTTTTGAGAGAGAAAGAGACAGAGTGCAAGCTGGGGAGGGGCAGAGAGAGAGGGAGACACAGAATCTGAAGCAGGCTCCAGGCTCAGCACTGTCAGCACAGAGCCTGATGTGGGGTTTGAACTCACAAACTATGAGATCATGACCTGAGCTGAAGTACAACACTCAACTGACTGAGCCACCAACGCACCCCTAAACTGTCAATTCTAAACAATAAAGACATTTTCTCTGTACACTGCATTTAATAATATTTGTATTTTTCTAAATATTTAAATTTTATATCAAATGAAAAATTTAAAGCATTCTAAATGTTCAATAATAGGAGAATGGTTTAGTAGATTATAATTTATATATTACGGTACTGGTGAAATTTTTATAGCCTTGGATACAGTATGGGCAGACCCAAATAAAAAAGAACAAGAACACATCAGTGATACATAAAGTGTATTATCAGCCCTTCATCTCTCATGGTGTGCTTAACAAGGCCTAAACATTCACGTAAGAAATTGAATTAATAATTGATTACACACACATATACTTTAAAACAGTTATGGGATCTACATGGTTTACAAGACATTCTGAACACAAATGACCTGTTCTCGCTGAACATTTGCCACTGTGTATCCAGTTAATTTTAAAAGGAAATGCAGGACAGGGGCAGCTAGGTGGCTCAGTTGGTTAAGTATCCAACTTTTAATTTAGGCTCAGGTCATGATCTCACAGTTCATGAGACAGAGCCTCCTATTGGGCTCTGCGCTGACAGCATGGAGCCTGCTTGGGATACTCTGTCTCTCTCTCTCTCTCTCTCTCTCTCTCTCTCTCTTTCTCTGCCCCTCCCTTACTCTAGATAAATAAATAAATAAATAAATAAATAAATATTTTTTTTAGAAAAGAAAATGCAGGACTAAGATTGTTTCACTGTCACTCTGTAACTTATTCCTCAGCCTACCGTTCTTCTGTAACCACCATTTGCCTCATGAAGTAATCTGAACCAACCCACCTGTTCAGTAATAAGGCCTCATTTTCAACTCCCCTGTTTCCCAGCAAACTATATGTATTCCATTATGTGCTTAAATAGATCTTCTACTATTCTTTCACAACTTGTTTTACCCACCTCAGCAGTGGTTATTGGGGAATAGCCATAATCAAAGTAAAGTCTCCAATTCTTTGTTTCTTATTTAATACTGAGTGTGGCTCATGGGAGGAAATTAAACAGGATAGTTGTGGGAGGTCTTATATTCATGGCTTGAGAACTATGAAGGAATGCCATTGTTCTGTAATTTGGACAATAACTGTGGGTGAACCCATGCCACAGTCCAGTTGTCCTCACACATATTCTGTCCTCATACTGATTCATATCTTCAGTATGCTAAGATAGGACCTTAGAACTTATTTTTGCAAATGGCAGGTATTTTTAATGCAAGTATTCCATGGACTAGTTTAAAAAGGAGGGTTACTACCAGCAGACTATGCACTACGCCAGAACCCCTCAAACTTCAGGTGCACAAGAATTCCTGCATGTCTTCCTAAATTATATAGATTCAGATTCAGTAGGTCTGGAATAGTCCCTAGATTCTACATTTATAACAAGTGCCCAGGAGAAGCTGATGCTGCTGGTGTGGAGACCACACTTTGAAGAACAAGACATCATCAGGGGTTGTTATGCCATAGACAACACTATCAATGGCAAACGCTGAAATAGAAGTGACAGACCCATGAAAAATAGTTTCATAATCTGTTTATAGGCCAGGGTTTCCTTTGGCCTTCAGATCGAATTAATTTTGTCAGTAAGTATGCCACAGTGTCAGAGGAAAGCATTGATGATATATGTTTGTAAGATTAATTGAAGTTGAATGTGAATTGACTTTTCCCAACTTGCTTTCATGGTCTTATAAAAATTATTAAGCAAATATTCTGAAGCATGGTGAATAACCTACTGTATTAGCTTTCTAGGGCTGCCCTAACAAAACATCACAGATTGGGTGGCTTAAACAACAGAGATTTACTTTCTCACAGTTCTGCAGGCTGGAAGTCCAAGATCAAGGTGTCAGCAGGTCTGGTTTCTGCTGAAGCCTCTCTCAGTATGGGTTGCAGATGGCTGCCTACTCACTGTGTCCTCACATGGCTTCTCCTTGGTGCTTGCACATCACTGATGTCTCTTTTTCTTCTTACCAGGACACCAGTCCTAGTGTGATTAAGGCCTCATTAAGACCTCATGTAACCATAAATACCTTAAAAATTCTATCTCCAGGGGCACCTGGGTGGCTTAGTCAGTTGGGTCTCCAACTTCAGCTCAGGACATCAGGCAGGCTCTGTGCTGATGGCTCAGAGCCTGGAATCTGCTTCAGATTCTGTGTGTGTGTGTCTCTCTCACCCTCTCTCTCTGTCTCTCAAAAAAGTGAATAAACATTAAAATAATTCAAAAAAATTCTATCTCCAAGTACAGTCACATTGGGGCTTAGGGCTTCAACACAGGAATTTTGGCTAAAAACAATTCAGTCCCTAACAAATCCATGTGAAGCCAGAATAGATTATATTAAAATTTTTTTTCATTGCATTGAAAAGGGAAAGGGCTCTAAATACAAGAACTTTAAGTTTATGCTGTATTATGGGTTGAATTATATTTCCCCAAAATTCATATGCTGCAGCCTTAACCCCCCATACCTCAGAATGTGCCTGTATTTGAAGAGAAGGTTTGAGACTGGTGATTACATTAAGGTGAGCCCATTAGGATGGTCCATGATCCAATCTGAAGGGTCCCCTAATAAGAAAAGGAAATTGGACACACACAGAGATACCAGGGGTGTGTGTGCAAGGATGACCACATGAAGAGGCAGCAGGAGAGCAGCCATCGGCAAGCCAAGGAGAGAGGCCTTGGAGGAAACCAACCAACACCGCTGTGAGCTTAGTCTTGGATTTCTAGGCTCCAGAACTGTGAGAAAGTTAGTTTCTGTTGTTTGAGCCACCACATCTGTGGTTTTTTATCATGGCAGCCTTAGGAAACTAATACACGCTGATTATGTCCACAGGCAATAAGATGCAGTCCAAAACATTTTAATAAACAGCACACAGCTTTTGTTTCCTTTCATACTCAGTGAACCACACTTCACACATCTCCTTCACGGCACACAAATAAAAACCCATGAAAACAAGACCAAAGCGTTAAATACGCTTCTATCCCAAACACAGGCTGAAGAATAGCCCACTTTGGAGGCACTCCCAAAAGTTGATTTTCCCCCTAAAAATCCTACATAATTTTAAAATGTCAAACTGAGGACTAACCTGCTCCAGTTGGTAACCAAGTTTAAATATTTATTGAAATAGGTACACAACTGCCATTAAGGAAAGATCGGAGTGCTTCTGACATTCAAAAAGAAGCCTTACCTTTGTTTTAGGTTCTAGAATTTTTACTCCATATATTGATATTTGCAGCTCAACTTTAGGAATTTTCTGGCCTTCAGATTTCTTGATATGTCTTGCAAACTACAAATGAAAAATTATTCAGAAAACTATAATTCTATTTCTATGGCTAATAAACACAAACAAATATATATATATACACGTATATATATATAATTTGTATTCAGTGCTGGACTTTCATTAAATAAATTATTACCCACTATAAAGTATTTTATAAACCCAATATAGCTTCAAAATCTTTGGTAATCATAATAATCTATCGTTACTATCATTAAAATCAGATTGATATTGAGTAACTTTTTAAGAACATTTTTAATGTACTTCTTTCATTGTATTTAAACAATTATATTCATACTAATTAGTTAAGAAAATGAAGACTGTTTGTGGGAAGATAAGCAAAGACCAATTTATTTTTCTGTGGATTTTTTTTAACTACATTTAGAGAACTGCAGTTCACCAGTGCTGCATATGCCATCTTTGTCATTTCTAGATATCTACCTCATTTGGTATACTGTCCTACCCAAGCAAATCAATGAATGAAGAGATAGATTACCATACTTAAATTGAAGCTCTGAATTGAGGTAATTATCCTAGCTAGATTCAGTCTAGAATTATGAGTATCTTGAAAACCTAAATATTTTCCTAATGCTTTCATAGTAGTATTTATTGTAACTTCTTATTGAATTGGTAAGTATATGCAAATGCTAGTTAGGTTTTGTTATAGAATCAAAAAGAAAATCCCCATATTCATGCACTTTATAGATGGCGTTTCTACCTCTCTCCCATCATTGCTGGATTTAATGATGGAAAAAATTACGGGAGCCCAGTTAAATTTTAATATTAAATGGTTGGGGTGCCTGGGTGGTTCAGTTGGTTGAGCATCCTGCTGTGGCTCAGGTCATGATCCCGCGGTTCCTGGGTTCAAGCCCCGCCTCAGGTTCTGTGCTGACAGCTAGCTCAGAGCCTGGAGCCTGTCTTCAGATTCTGTGTCTCCCTCTCTCTCTGACCCTCCCCTGCTCATGCTGTCTCTCTCTCTCTCTCTCTCAAAAATAAATAAAACATTAAAAATTTTTAAATATTAAATGGTTAATTAAAAAACTTTTCTTTTAGAATACACATCTATACTCCATATATATATATATATATATATATGTATACATACATAATGCATATATGCTAATTAGTATAAGTATGTCTCATGCATTTTTGGAATACATACTTACCCTAAACAATTATTTGTTGTTTATCTCAAGTTCAAAATTTACTGAATGTCTTGATTTTGACAATGTTGTTGGCAATGCTACTTTCTCTCTACCTTCCTTCTTTCAATCCTCCCCCTACCTTTCTTTTTTAAAAATGGGGGAAAAAAACTATTGAAAAAATAGGATTTTTACTCCTCTTCTAAGGGCTCAAAATTGTTATTCCCTACTATTAAAACATTTTTTCAGCATATGGATCATCCTAACTTGACTCAAAATAGATTCTATGTCACGCAGGGTGGGGTTTCAGTCCTCTTTTTTATGTCATATTTATTTGCATTGTGCATTTCTCTCTAATTTAGGACAGATGTGAATACACATGGTATAGTTCAGTCCTGGAGCACAGAGTGATTAAAAGCCCTTTTTCTCTCTTCATGGCTTCGCACTGCCATCAGGGTATTATAATTAATGCGAACATGAATGTCTTCAAGTGTCTGCCTTGATAATATGGGGGGTGGGGTGGAAGAGCACCATTTGTTTTATTTCATTTTGGGTGGTATAATTTTTTAGCTTGCTATCTGTCCTGTTCTATGAATGTAGGCCGTTCTCTTTTTGTATCCAGAAGTCTTACATTCTGCACATGAATTTGACGAATTTGTGCCAGATCATTTTTTTTATGTCTTTAAGAAACATGTTTCGTTTCAGATCTTTAAAAATCATTCCAGCTCTCTCCCAAAGAAAGTAGATTAATTTTGTTTATTTTCCCTTCATAATCCCCTTCCTGTACTGGTATAATTAAAACAGTTCAGGGGTTTTCACATAAGAAGGCTTACAAAATAAGTCAGCTGCTTCCATCTCTGTGAATGCCTCCGAACAAAGCCATTCCCGTCCCAGGCTGCACAAGGATGCTCAGGTGGCCTCCTAGCAGCTGCTCTTTTCCAGAAACAAGACAATGAGCAGTGGCTTTTGTGGCCTTTTCCACATCTGGATACAACCATTCCTGTGACCTCTTTTACTTTTTCCCAAAGTCTATCACAGAGCAACTACCAATATTAAACTTATCTACTGACTGACTTCTTTTCTGCCAGGAAAAAGAAAGCACGACACATTTTCTGTATTGAAAGAAAGAAAGGAAGGAAGGAAGGAAGGAAGGAAGGAAGGAAGGAAGAAAGAAAGAAAGAAAGAAAGAAAGAAAGAAAGAAAGAAAAACTTCCCAGTTCTGCTTTCATGTATATCAAGATTTATAATGGTTATTAGCTTTGATTGCTGCACAGATGTTGCAAACAATTATGCCTAAGGTTATATTTGCTCAATTGTCTTATATTTTAAACAGAATATAAATATTCTCATTCCTGCCCAATTTTTTTCTGAAATCTAAGATTACCATATTATAGTTTACATGCTCCCTCTCACTCGAAGTCTATTTTGCTGATAGACCTCTTAACTGCATTCCAAAATATTTCTAATTTACATGTTGAAGACACGCTCATCATTCTTACTTACATTACATTCTTTTGTCTCCCTATTTACTACTTGAATGTTAATGCTTGAAAAGTCTTTTTGCAAATTTCTTTCCATTTTTGCTTCAGTGGATTCATTTCTTGATCATCTAGATAGTGATCTACCACCAAAATTTGTCTATAATATTCTAATAAAAAATATTCAAAGTGGGTAAAGCCTAAGCATCCTGAAGGATATCTGGATACAATAAACAAATAAAAACAAAACATAAATAAAAACATCAGAAAATGATGGAGGAAAATAAAGTATCTCTTGAAATTCATAAAGTAGTTAAGTATGTGTCACTAGTAAGTAGAACATTTCTTACAGTGAGCACTGCTTGCTTTCAATATAATCACACTATTTCTATTTATTTCTCAGAGGACTTTAAAAAAATGAAATCTAAGTATGTTGCTAAGGGAACAGACATTATTAGGAAAGAAAACCAATGAATTTATTACTGTGTGTCAAATATTCAGAGCTACTACTTCTCTTTGTGGCTCTTGTAAATTAATTTAATTAAGCATGTTTCTAATGATTCTACAGGGAATCAGCTATGTATGTATATAATTAAATTAAGCTCTAAACATTTTATCAATTAAATAACTGGTTATGAAGACAAACAGTGTTATGCTACATAGACAGAGTGACATTGAATGGAAAAAGACCAAGATTAACAGAACCCAGCAGTAATTCCCAAGGTATCCTTCCTTGAGGGAGCTTCAGGTAATTTTAATTTAGCTGTATTGAGGTAAGGGATTTCTCCTCTAAAACTGGGGTCCAGGAATGCTCTTCCCTGGTTATCTCCCAGGGAAACTAATAAGTTTTGGATCTATATATCAATATTCATGCACATGTAAACATCACAAGCAAATTGTTTAAAAATTATAGAGACCTCTGACATTTGTACCTGTTTTATTGATAAAAGTAAATGAAACACTATTAAAAATAAATTCATTATAACAATACTATATATGTATATATACATATATTAAATATGTAGAAGTTGTAAGGGTTTTTTTATATTTTGTTTTTTTACATTTTTTACATTTTATTACATTTCAGAAAATTTGGCATTTTCTTAAATCCTGGCTAAAACATTAAGAAATAGAAATAATTGAACATGTTTAAGAAATAGAAAATATGTTGTTTTGGCAAATATGAAACCTGAAAGTGAAAATTTTAACAATTATAAAAATTATTTTATTTAGGAAAAATTTATAAAGTATAAATTCAAATTCTCTATGAAATGATAGAAAAGTAGTATGTAATAAAATAAAAAATTTTTAATTTTTCTCAAAAAATAAGTATGCATCACTAAACATAGAAGAATGAAAAAATTAGAATGAAAAAAATACATTATTGAAAATATTCTAAGTATTCCATCTTATATTAATCCCAAACTTTAAGTTCCTGTCAGAAACCCATACATAAAATACTGCAGTTTTAAAAATGTGTAAATATAAATAAAATATTAACTCATATAGCAAATAAAACAAAATACTGAACTATAATAGATCAAAAGGCAGCCAGAATACATATGTTTAAGAAAAAGAAGCAGAAAATTAAAATGGGGGATAGGTACACAAAATAGTTAATGAGCAAATTTTTTGTTGTTGTTTTTGGTAGAACCATAGCACCACCTTCTGGTCATTTCTACATGACAACAGTGTTAAAGAGGAGCTAGGGTTTACATTTCTAAAATAAATGTAAATACTCTTGAAGACTTTGAATTGTAGCTTCTGACCTCTGACACCAAGAAACACATGCATGTATGTATGTGTGTGTGTGTGTATATATGTTTATTATGCATGCATTTACATCTACATTATAAAATATGTATACATATATACATATATGTATATAATAAAATTATACGTGTGTAATAAAATTAAAGCTTTCTTTTATTCATTTTAATTTATTTAAAAATCATTACCCTTAAAATACACATTCCTGTTCTATAAAATTTTTGCAATCAGCAGTGTAAAAATTGCTTATTAAATATTTATTTTGGAAGACACTTGGAATACAAACATTATCAAATGAACATGCATTTTTAAACTATATTGCATACTTACTGTAAATCACATTCCTTTATTAGCAGAGTACATTTCCAGATATGAAATGACATAGAACTGCAAATAAAATCTCACAAAAATGTAGAAAAACTAGCCACTGTTTAAAAGCATTTCATTTCAAATGCCTCTACATTTTATCTGGTCATAATATAATTGAATCCTTTTGGTTTGAGACCTGAGCTGACTGAATACAGAACCTCCTAGATATAAAGACACATTAAGTGTAAATACTATTATTCTTTCATAAAAAATTCTGACTGTAGTGAAGCTGGATTCATGCCAAGTTTGCAATATTTTGAACATTTAAATAGAATCTTATTCTAAATGTTGTTCAATAACTGTGAAGCCTTGCTAATCCTCTATTAGTGCTTAAAAGTACTGGCCAAACAAGGGCAAGTCTGAATTAGTACCTAATGAGTGGTGGAAAGAAATGCTTGCCTCATCCACTTTTTTACCAAATGGGAGAGATATCATGTTGGAACCTTTTAGCATATTTACTTGAAAGCATTAGTAAATTATTTACATATAAAATGGGTAGATGAAAGTATTATCCATGTTACTTTCTTCCACCAGAATACATGCCATCCCACTTTAACTTTTCCTCAGTTTGAACACCCAGTAGACTCCAACTGAGATGACATGCTCAATGAAAAATGATACTTTTCTTATGTCTATGACCTAACTCTCTTGTCAAATAACTAGATGATCTCTAAACTAATAAAGTTAGAAAAGGGTTGTTTCCAAAAAAATTGTAACTAACAGAGAATAACAATAAATTGTGTTAAAAAAAAAAGCAGTGGTATGTTAAATTTTCTTAATGAGATAAAGATGAGAATTCTGTTGAAGGGGTTTTTCACATCTTATTATCTCCATGAGAACAATGTCTTTTGGGATGGGCTGTACTTAGAAAAACATACTAAGAAATGTGGCATCTTATAGAACATTTTATCAGGAAACATGATTGTGAGTATGGAGCTGCTTATTAAATTTCTCTTCTGCTCTCTTGGTCTCACCAGTTCCCCATGCAATCAACTCCCAAGTCTACACTTTCAACTGGTGGATGAGAAAGTTAGGACTTTCTCCCTAACTATGAGACCCAGCTGTTATGCCCTATTACTAGTTTTCAAGTCAGGGCATGAGTCTACATTGTCCAAATGAAATGAAGCCAAATGACCAAAGGTCAACAGATAGGGAATATTGCCACTTTGCTGTTGTTGTTGAGTATGAGAAATTATGGAAAAATATGAAGAACGTGCCACATTCAGAAAATACATTGTGTATTCATATTTATTGTTAAATATGTTTCCCTGATCTGGTGATATTTATTCAATAGGCTTTTTTTCTTTCTTTCTTTTTTTGTTTTCAATAGCCCATTTTTAACAAGACAAAGCTTTACCTGCCACAAAGCTATTCATGCTTTGAATATCCATCAATCTACTGGTTACTTAAGACAGGATCAACACACTAGACATTTATGTGGAGGGCTTGCCCTACCTTTAGTTTCCTTACAGCATCTCTTACAACTTCAGTTCCTTTAGGCTGCTCCACTTCTGTACTGCCAAGAAACTGAAAAGGGCCATTTGTCAAATACAGGCTTTACGACAT
>CM053578.1:63108395-63126755 GCA_028646485.1 Cryptoprocta ferox | reverse complement strand
GGCATCTTTGAGGTCGTCTTCTTTCTGGCGTCTGTTTCTTCTTTCCCCCACTTGCAAATCCAAGTTTTATCTCTTCAGTCCTTCTCAGTTCAATCCATATGGCGGTGCGCGGATTACAGAGCTCCCTGCTTCTCTGCCATCTTGTCCTCTCCCTTGAATATGCAGTTTTAATCCTATTTGGGCTTAAGTAGACTGAATCAGTGTTTCTTACACTGGTGCGTTTGTTTAAAATGCAGATTCCCTGTCCATTTATTCTGATTTAGTTAATCTAGAGTGAGCCCAGAAACCTGCATTTTTACTGTAGTGTACTTAAGAAGCATGGGAAAGATAAGGGTATTTTTTTTTGTATTGGAGGGGAGAAGTAGCAAGACAAATGAAACACACAGATAAAGCCTCTTTAAATCAAGTGTCCACCATCCTCTCTACCAATCTTTATAGAAAGCCAGTAATAAGCAGCAAAATTGAGTGGCTTTAGTTTCAGTTCTCTGCTCTTGCACACCAGCTGTGACAGTGTTAATAAGCATCAAATCATCCAGAGGTGATGATTTAGGAGTCTAAAAAGAAAACTCAGGATCTGAGTCATCTACTATACTGGTGATACCTGGATGAAGAAATCTTTGGGGAAGAACTATCTGTGCTAACATAATGAATAACTTTCTAGTGCAATAGAAATACTTCTCTTAAGCTGTTGCATAGTTCTCTTGCATGTTTGCATAGTATAGACATATTACCATCAAAATTTTCTGAATAGCCATCTATGATTAGCAAGACTTATAAATTATGTAGAAGTTTGCCTTAGTAATTCCTTATTTTCTTCCATTTTCTTTTCAACATTCCCTCATTGGGGATATCTGTCTTTCCCAACTTCCCTTTTCTTATTTTTTTGTTAAAGTTTATTTATTTTGAGAGAGAGAGAGAGAGAGAGAGAGAGAGAGAGAATCCCAAGCAAGGTCATGCTGTCCTCATGGAGCTGGATGTAGGGCTCAAACCATGAACCATGAGATCATGACCTGAGCTGAAACCACGAGTTGGACGCTTAACCCATTGAGCCACCCAGGCGCCCCCCAACTTCCCTTTTCTTAAATTCACATCCTCTAAGTGTTAGTGACTGGTCATTGGTATATGCTCACTGCTCAACTCATTATACTTAGCAGTATTAGTAATAACCCTACTGGCATTGATGACTGCTTGTCAGGCACATATAGTGTCTTTGTCCTCATGGCAATCCTCTGAGGTAGGTAATGTATTTATAACAGCCTTTAACTACAGGTATACTTACCTACTTTGGTTATTTTTATGGTCCCCATTTTACAAATGAGGAAACTGAGGTTTAGAGAAATTTAATATCTTCCCATGCTTGCACAGTTAATAATCAATAGAGCTTTCACACTCAGACAACATAATTTTAGAGCATGAGCTTCTAATCACTACAGCATGCTCTCAGCTTTTAGAACATTAGGCTCTTTGTCTTTATGTGAGTAGAGAATGTCTCCTGTTAAAGAACTTTCTGTGCCTTATTTTGTTCTGTTAGAAAAGGGATGGTCCTGTGTCTTTTCACTTAATAATCTTCTGCTCTTCTCATAAGTAGCTTCTAGCAATTTATTTTTGGGAAATTGCCAGACAGAAAAGGACACATGTCCCATTGTCACTGCCTTCTTCCAGAACATATCTGCCAGTAGGCTGTTTCTACTCCTCTCCCAGGCTGCGATTTCCAAACTTGAACACTCTTTGTGTCCCCCATGTTTGTGTACCATGTTTCCCAGAGCCATATCTCTCAACTTATAAACTTCATTTTGTTCAGAAAGTACATTTGTAACTCATTTGCCCTGATTTCATAGACAGCCTACTCATGGTTTTTTAGAATTCTAGTACTTAGGAAAATCCTTGCTTGGTAAGATACAGTTGTGGGAGGCTTTGGTTGAAAAGGATGCTAGTGGGGAAGATAGATAGTTATACTGGGCCAGTTCCAGGAAAAGAGGGAGAGAGAGAGGAGAAAGCTGTATCTAATGGTCATGGAAGGAGGTGTTCGATTGGATATTTAATCTGTTATGATTGTCTCATAGCTGGAAGGCAATTCTTTTTTTTTTTTAACGTTTATTTATTTTTGAGAGAGAGTGGAAGAGAAGAGCTGGGTGGGGCAGAGAGAGGAGCCTGAAGCAGCCTCCATGCTGTCAGCATAGAGCCCAGTGTGGGGTGGGGATGGGGGGGCTCAAACTCCCAGCTGTGAGATCATGACCTGAGCCAAAATCAAGTCGGCCACTAAACCGACTGAGCCACCCAGGCACCCCTACAAACTTATAAAACATTTTCTGATATTTCTGTTACTCTTAAATGAGATATACTTGAAAACAATTTCTACAGTGTGTGACACATAGTAGAAGGCTGATACATGTTAGGAATAGCCCCTTTCAGGGTGCCTGGGTGGTTCAGTCGATTGAGCATCTCCTTTGGCTCAGGTCATGATCTTGCGGTTCATGAGTTCAAGCCCCATGTTGGGCTCTGTGCTGACAGCTCAGAGCCTGAAGCCTGCTTCAGATTCTGTGTCTCTGTCTCTCTCTGCCCCTCCTTTACTTGCTCTCTGTCTCTCTCTCAAAAATAAATAAACATTTAAAAAAATTAAAGAAAAAGAAATTGCCCCTTTCTCTGACCTTTCTAGTCATTTGCAAAAATTTCATTTAATCTCTGAGTATTTCAAAATGCCAGCAGAGCATAGCTTGAAGAAGCTTTTAAAGGGTACTCTAATGGAGTTTTCCTGGAAAGTTTCCTTTTCATGTAAATATTACTAGACATGAACATAACTGCCGTGGGCTTTGAATATACTACTACTCACGGAATTCTTTCTATAAGCGACCGAGAGCACAGTTACCTATCTAATGCCTTATGAATCCCTGAATTAGTAATGCCATTATCATGTTTAACTTTATAATATTGTATAAAGTCTTAGTAATATATATATATACATTTACATTGATTGTCAGAAATCTATATTTACCTATATCCTAACCCCTCTGGATTTAATTTTATGTTAACATAAGCTTATTAAAATAAAGCCTTAACAAGTCTTTTAAAAAGTTTATCATAATGTGCCCAACACATTTTTTTTTCCTGGTAATTACCACCCTTGACTTGTTACTACAGAAGTCTCAAAAGTAATGCTAACAAGATTCTTAAGAGAGCTAAGTACCAGAAATAATTCAGCTGTCACTACCCTGTATTGTAGAAGGGAATGTCATGACTTCCAACTCCCAGCATTAACAATGTGGAGATAAGGAAAGCTCTAAAAAGAATGCATTGTCTGAAAAAGAAAACTGATAAGATGCCATGAATCGTATATTCTCAATTTGAAAAACTTGACTGTAGAAACTCATTGGGACTTTTAAAAGCTCAGTGGATCTACTGGAGGTGGGAACTATACTAAGGAGAATCATTTTTTAAAGCAGGTTTTGAGTTGCCTATGTGATATGTAT
Source organism: Cryptoprocta ferox (assembly GCA_028646485.1). NCBI lineage: Eukaryota > Metazoa > Chordata > Mammalia > Carnivora > Eupleridae > Cryptoprocta > Cryptoprocta ferox. The sequence goes on along the minus strand of CM053578.1, from coordinate 63,123,288 downwards.
ACCCTACAATGCCTCGAAGTGTGTTTCACACCCAAGAATTATTTCATGGTTCAGTAAATTAAATGTTGACATAATAGTTATAAAGAAAGGTATTGAGACAGGCAGTTGTGTAGGACAGAATGTGAAGGCAAACACAGTTAATGTTTTATCCCATTTTGACTGAGAGTGATGAGTATTTCTCCAAAGTACTTGAAAATAGCAGAGCATATGATGGGTTGAAATAAAGTCAATAATAACTGTGAAGCTGGTTTTCATATTTATAGTTACCATAAAAATAAAACAAATATCTAGTGGGCTATTTGAATTTAATGAACTATCAAACATCTTAGCCAGTGAAATCACATATTAATCGAGTTGCATGTCAAGGCCCTATCATGTTTATGAAACACTATTTTACCTTGTCAACTGTGAATCATATAGTTAAGAGGTTGTGTTTCTTTGTGCTGCTGCTGAAGAACTTGTAGCCTAGTTTATGACCTACCTCTAGCAAATTTATAGGATTACATGGCTTTTGACTACAAACCTATTTCTGCTCTATATTCTTGCTTTTATTTTCCTTTTACTTTTTATTTTATCTTCCTTTACTTTATGACTCTTCATAAGCCACTTTAAATACATTTGGGAACATAGTGGAATGATTTTTAAATCCATGAAATGAAAACACTGTGGTTTTGTTTTGTTTTGAAGAAGGAACTATGTCCCTGGGAACCCAAGATCAAACATCACCTTTGATCAATCACCTCTTTATCTTCCACCTCTCCTCTGAACTTTGCTGCTGCTTTCTCCAAGGAAAACCAGGTCTCTTCTGAAGACACTATATCCAGTTGCCCTTCCCAGCCTTGAACACTTTCTGCAAGTGGTGAATGTTTTCTGTACACAGCTCTCCCCAGAACACCTGGCCTGGCAGGTGAATTGATTGGCCTTCTCTCTTTTTTCTCTCTAAAACCTCCTAGCTTTGAGTCTTATCTTATCAAACTGTGCCAGTTATCCTTTCCTATTTGAAGTCATCTGCAATCCCCAGGTCAGTCCTTCATTCCTTACGTATTCTAGCTCCTTCTTCATTGTCACTGTCCTCAGTATAACTCCATACGAGGAAGAATATTATAATATCAGAATGATCACTGTAGGAGCAGATGCTCTTGTGAGATAGTGATCTTCCTGTCAAATAAATATTCTCAAACAAATAGACATAGCATGCCAAATCGTTGGATATGGCCTATACCTGCTTCACCCATTGGGTGCATATGTGCTATTCTAAGCTAACAGTGGAATTATCAGTGTACAATTCTATTCATATAGAAAATTATAATCAGTAGGTTAAATATTTGGTCCCAAATCAATACATCTATCTATATATGGAACTTAAAACATATAAAATGCTTGTGCCTTGACCTTCATAAACTGGATCATTTAACAGGGTAAGTTTCAGACTTTAACCAACTTATAGTCACTGAACCAGTGTGCTTCTGAGGTGACCTCAGACTAACTTTTTTTGTACAATATAGTTGACCAACTGTATGACCTCATTAGTGAGATAACTTACATGGTACACATACAGTAGTTAATTTAACAGCAGATATAATTATCCTAACTTATCAAATTGTTTATCTTATTAAATTTAGAAAAGAAGTTTCTGGGAAAAGATCATATGCAATATACTTAGCACCTAATGAAGATTTAATACAATGTTTCCTACAAATTTTAATCTCTATCATTTGATAAATAGTACCTTATTATCTACTCCTTTCTTTTTGTTTTTATTTGAACTATAGTGTCATGGGTATAATTGCTAACATATGCATACATTTCATAGTCCCTTTTTAATTTCAGATCCCCACTTATTAAACCATGGAGTTATAATGGAACATTAAAGTCATTGGGAGAATTAGCATGATGAATACCTTTTCCTTTTCACTTATATTTATATAATTTGAAAGTAGAAGAAAAAGCCAGAAACTAATTGATCATTGTTATTTTTTATAATATCCTTGGATCATATGGAACAATTTAATTTCAAGGGGATTCTTTGGCTTTATATAAAAGAGTTTTAGTTCTCTTACTTGATTGAGACAAATCTATTGAATACTAAGTTATTAAATTAACACTGTGTTAAATGGTATTGTCTCATTATCTTAAGGACTTCTCTGAATGACTTTATATAGAAATATCACCACCACTTTTTTATAAAGAGTAACAGACTTGGGGATATAAAAATACATTGACCAAAACAACTTAGTAACAGTAGAGCTAAGATAACATCTTCATCTCCAGGAGTCAATAGATTCTTCTTAAGCACTTTGTCGCTATGCAGAATAAAGTTTAACCTTGTCGTTCAGTAAACAGTCAGTTTTTGAGGAATAAAGCTTCTCGACTTCAGTGTTTACATGAGGATTTGTATTTTATAAATCATGTATATGGTAAGTTGGGAAGTTTGCCATCCTAATAACAAACTGAACATTCACTCCAAGTGGAGAAGAACCATCCACAACCTGAACTTCTTCCTTCTTCCAGGAAGTGTTTTTATAGCACCAAGCCAAAAGTACTTTCTGCAGAGAGGCTAACAAGACTATTGAGAGAGTAAGAGTGAGTTACTTGCCCTTCTGGCATTTTCCCTATCATCCGCCCATTTTGCATCCCTTCCTGCAGGCTGCTCGCAGGATTTCTATAGGCAAAGCTTGACAGATGGGATTCTAGTGATTGAAATTCCTCTAGCTCTGATGAAATGTCATCAAGGACTTAAAAAGGGCCTTCCCCAAGCTGTCTGCTGTATGAACTGCTGTCTAACTTCAGATAAAGAATTAACTATGTTAAAATGGCAGTAATTCTTAGAATCTTTAGTAAAATTCCATTATGACGTTTTATTGGGGTTTTACAGAGTGAAGCTTCCTGGGTTTATACAACTGTTTCAACTTGAATATTCGGTAATAGACTGTAAATTTTGGAGCAAAGAGAGTATGCTGTTGTGCCCTAATTCCTACTTGTAACAGCATCCATAATTTCTATGGACATATGTAATATCGAAATTTATATTTGATTAGCCCTGAAATGAGAGACAAATGAGTATCCTGATTCTAATGATATCATGTACTTGCCCATACTTTACTTATTTGTGCACTTTAGTAGCATGTATCACTTTTAAATAGAAACAAATTAATCATAGGACCAAGTCAGTATATATATTTTATATTAAGTCTGATGGGCAAAAATTGAATTGGCATGTCACAAAATGCTTAAAAATCTGTTAAAAATAAGTAGGTTACTTTAAACTTTAGTCATATTAATAATAAAGTGGATATGAAGTAGAGGTTCATCTGAAATACCAGTTCTGAAGTCTAAAAATAGCAAATTTAAGTATTTGATGTATTACTCAACTATATCTTGGGAAATAGGAATGTATAATTCTTTTTGATAAAAATAATATATTGCAATATAATTCTGTATATATAAAGGGAAGTTTATATATATATACATATATATATATATAATTTGGAAGTATAGTCATTAATCAGGTTATTAAATTTTTAGAAGTAGTCCAATAAGGACATAAAGGTCTGTCTTAATACCAGGATTAGAACTTTCAATGGGCAGCTGAAAAATGCTCTCAAAAGCTGCTCAAGAATATGGGATGATTGATTTTTTTAAAAGGCCAAGGAAAATCAAATAAAATCAGCATATAGCAGAGTTCAGACAAAGCCAATTAAGCATTACAGTGAAGACTAAGTGGTGCTAATTAGTGATAATTGATTTCAAGTATCAAGAAAAAAATCTAAATAAAGTTGTTTTTGAAAAGAAAAAAAACCATGGACTTAAATAAACGAAATTATCAAATGATCAACACCTGCGCATCACTTAGTTGCATTTATCGAAAGGAAGCAAATATTTCTTGAATGTCCGGTATGTGTCACGCACTTGAACCATGCAGTTTTTGCACACAACCCACTTATAAGTATAGGGATATTTATCTACATTTTACGAAGAGAAGAAGCTGCTGTCCAGAGATGTTAAGATTCATAGACCTATCAAGTGGTAGGGTCAGAATTCAAACCTTGTGTCCCTGACTCAAACCCTTTAGCATGATTCCACCAAACCGCCTCCATAGAGATCTTTGAGTTTTCTGTTCATTACTGTATCCAGGTATGTGGCACAGTGCCTGGCATATAGTAGATCTTCAATAAACAGCTATTGAATAAAAGAAGGTTCGATCTCACTAGTACTTCTGGGGGGACCTGATGGAAATGAGAACAGTACATTCATAATCACTGACATTAAGCTTGTTTCAATCTGTTCCAGATTTCAGGGGTTTGTTTGTTGTTTTTGTTTTTTTCTTTCTTGTTTACTTGTTTTGTTTGTTTTTTTCTTGCATGTGTTTGACTCTTTAAATCTAGGAGATAAAACCCCAGGGGGCAGAATCCAGTCTTCTTTGCTTAGATCAATATAGCACACTCATGAAAGTTCTGCATGCAGCAGTGCCTCGCAAAATTAACCAGGCCATATTAATCATTGACAGAAAGTCTGTTAAAAGAAATAAATACATCTGCATTTCAGGAGTGTCGTTAGCGCACACTCATTTTTCATGCAGAAGAGCTATGCACAACCTATCAAGATCTGAGAAGTAGATTTTCTTCCCTTTCTAAAGAAATGAGGACAGCAATTTGAGGAGTACGATCTCTTAATGTGATCAGTCATTTTCTGTGATAGTCAAGTGTGAAGGAGAAGTTCTGTGCACAGCTTGTGATGAGGTCTTCTCCAAAATGGCTTAAGATTTTAAAACAAATGGGTCATTTACAGCCAGAACACTCCACTGGGATAGTAACTGTATATTTGGAAGATTTCTTGTTGCAGTCTATTTTGATTACACTTAAATAATGACGCTGTAGGAAGAGTGTAATGATAGGACCTTTGGGAAAACACAGGCACCCTGTCTGGTGATTGCAGATAAGGGCATAGCCTTTACTAGGTCAAGGGGTAGTCGTCTGTGTTGTTCACTGCTGTGCTCCTGGTCTAGAACAGTACCTGACATATAGATGATGCACAACAAATATTTTTGAAATGGTTTAGGATATCGAAATAATAATGATAATAATAATAGAGTTTCTCAGAGGGGAAGGTTTGGGAACACTATTCCCTGACATAGGAGGGCTACTGCAGCTTTTAAAGATTTTAAAGCTTTTTTTTTTTTTTTCCAAAGGGGAGAGAAAGAGTTAACTTTATCTCAGGAAAGACATGAGGATTCTTGAAATACTAGGGGCTTCTCCAGATAAATATGTTCTTTCAGGAAAGAGTTCAGGGACACAAGCAGATCTGGGGCAATTACTTTGTCAAAGTTTAAACCTGAAGTAGAATAATAAGGAGTGTAATGTATTGCCAAAAGCTTAAGTAAGTTCCATGAAGATTAAGAATAAGAAACAAAGATTTACTACCACTGTTATTCTATACTGTTTTATAAGCAAGGGAAAAGACATAATTGGTAACAATATTGAGAAAGAAAAGAAAATGTATTTCTCTTTATTGGTAATTACATTCCAGTACACTCAAATTAAAAAAATAAATAAATAAAACTGTGCTTAAGAAGATAATTTGGTAAACTGACTGGATACAGGGTATTATCTATAGTAGCAATAACTTGTTAAAAATACAATTTTAAAAACCTTATTTACCCAAAACTATAAAGCAACTAGGAATATATTTAGCAAGGAAAACACTTGGCCTTCGTGAAAACAGTGAAAACACTTACCTATAAAGCATCCACAAACAGGCATTTTGTATAGTTACCTTAAAAATCTCATTTGTCTCAAGTTTTATGTAATTGATTAAATTGCAATGAAAATTACAATGAAATTAAATTACAGTGAGAATTAAGAAGAACAAATGTTTGAAAATCACCAAAAAAAAGTTTTGAGTAAAAAGATACATCTGTTTATGTGCTGCTATGAATTGTAGCAGCTTCAAGAGCCAAACTCCAAATACGAGTGACTTAAAGTCAGTTTTTTTCTCCTTCCTTCACAGCTCATTGTGAGTGTGTTGACTCTTTATATTTGCTTGTTGTAGCCATTTTGCTATTTTATTTTCATTTCTAAGCATAAATTCAGTAAATATTCACTCTGTGCCAGTATCTGGTTGCATTACCTCATTTAATTGTCACACAAACAATATGAATTTATCCCCATTTTATGAATGACCAAACTGAGGCTCTGAGAGTCTCAGGAAATTCAGGTTACCACAAATATGCTTTGACTCCTTTAGATTTGAAGCATATTTCACAGTAGAAAGAATATGAAACATTAATTTTAATTAGCCAAATGGGTGTGGCATAAACGAATTCTATATACCCAGGGTACTATATTATCTTTCATTCTATTTCTGTCCTATTTAAGGTAGCAAAAGTAAAGATTATGTGTCTGAAAATTAGGATGGCTGGAATCGTAGCCCCATTTCTGCTACCTAACAAGCTTCCTGACCTTGAGATCTTCCTGCCCTAACTTTCAACTTCCTGGTCCTCAGTTTCACATCTATAAAATAATGGGAGTTGAATGGTAATATCTCCACAGTCCACAACCACACACAGTCCAGTCCACATTAGAGTGGATCTTAAGAAAATAGATTGTGAAGTCTATCTGGCTCCAAAGCCCATGCTTTTGGTTCTTTGTATAAATTGGTTTATTTTTGTAGTATGTCTGTTTTGTTTTGTTTTTAATTTTTTTAATGTTTATTTTTAAGAAAGAGAGAGAATGTCAGTGGGGGAGGGACAGAGAGAGAGAGACCCAGAATTCGAAGCAGGCTCCAGGCTCTGAGCTGTCAGCGCAGAGCCTGATGCAGGGCTCGAACCCACAAGCCATAAGATCATGACTTGAGCGGATGTCAGATGCTTAACCCACTGAGCAACCCAGGCGCACCTGTAATACTTCTGTTTATAACAAAATACATGTGAATGCCCTGTGCTTCACTCTACCTGTCTCATTTCTCAGATATGAAGGAAGTTTGACTGTGGACGAGCCTCTGGAACAGGACAAAAATTCACTGCTGCTTCTTGTGCCCACGTGATTCAAAGCCCAATTTGGGAAACCCTAGGACACTGGCAATGAGCACACTTTCTTGTTATAGCCAGTAGGTTTGTTTTGGCTTCAACTTAGAACTCTTATTTTAAAAGCAAGAGCCTATGAAAATAATACCCTCTATATCCATGTAAAAGAAGAACAGATGTAATTTAATAGAAAGTTCCTACTGTAAAATGAGAAACCCAAGATCAAATCAAATATTATATATATAAAATTTCCTGGCTCTCCTTTAAAGAGAGAACGAGGAAACCTTCAGAGTATTTAGTTTAAAGTATAACCTTTCTTTTTGGTGGATCTATTTTAATATTTTTTCAGGATTATGGTTTTGGTGATTAAGTAATAGGTTTAAATCTGATAGATTCTGACCCTTTGCTAGCAATTGACTGTTATGATGTGCTTTTTTTAAAATTTTTTTTTCTTGCATTACTTGGCACAGTGACATGGCAAGTCAGCCAAATAAAGAATATAAAATTAAATTGGCTTACTCCTATGGTTTATCTCCTGGGTGCAGTTGAGTAGCTAGAAGGTTTAAACACTGTTTTTTTTTTTCTGGTTTTTGCTTTTCCTTTTACACATATGCAGCCAAGTTAATGACAAGAAAATTAGCCCTATCCCTTTGAAGCTCTGTAACCTTGGTTATAAAGATAGAGACTTGCCCATTTATTTTTTCTACGTTCAGAATATCCATTGGTCATTATCCACCAATTATTATATAGTTATATAGATATATATAGTTATCTATCTATATATAGATATCTATAACCTTATATATATCTAACCTTGATGTTAGATAAATCTTTTGTGATGTAAGAAGTACACATTATTTTCCCTTAATATTTTAAAATAATTATATAGAGAACATATTATCTATATAAAATTGGCATATTTTGAATTTGATATAAATAAAACATGTATTTCGTATATTTGTCTTATAAACTAGCTCTCTCATGTGTTAAATAGTGTCGAATTTCATAACAGTAGACTTATAACTCTTTAGTTAATTACTTTAATTGTTATTTATCAGGCATTTAAAAAAACCCTGCATTGTTCATAGAGTGATCTTAAAAACATTTGAGGAAGCAACCAAAGCATACAAATGAGCCGATGTGATGTGCAACACTGCTCTCTACTGGTAAAAAAGCAAGTCATAAAACTATGAAGGTTTTCACATGAAAAAAGTCAACTACAAATAATATTTGAAAATGAGGATGGAGTCCTCAAGCTGTCACACATTTTTGCCAAATGCTTATTGTAGATATAATGGAATACAGTGAATGAAGTGGAAGAAATGAATACAGACATCCCTTGAGATTAGTTTAAAAGAGAAGTCTGTATCATTTTAATTAACTTAAAAATAGTTGTGAGAGTTTTGGAAATTAAGCCAAATATGAAATATCTTAATAGCATTTTAATGTAAGAAGTCTATAAAGTAAATATTTTTTGTATATAATAGTTTGATGACATTTTCATTTTTAATTTCAACAAAGTTGTTTTTAATTTTGTTTTTCAAATACCTTTTGTGAGTACATGTAAGTATTCAAATGCATTGAACAGAGAGACATTATATGGGAATGTAACAATTAGCTTTGTATTTTCAAAAGTGTGCTTTGTATTTGTCAAAGTATTTATAGAAACATTTTTAAAGATATTTTATAGTTTGTGGAAGATACATGCCATATAATCATACCTTTCTATATATAGACTAAGAATACATAGAACATTTTTAGATCATCTGACTTTTCTATCATCTGATATATTCTAAATGCTCCTTCTGTGTTTTCTGTCCTTCTTATCTGTTCATATTGCTTAGGAGTCATTAAATTTTTAATCTCAACTCTTTTAATAACTCATCTCATAGTCAAAATTTAAATACACACATGTACACAATAATGCCCAATAAATAAATCAGTCAGTCATATATAGTAATTTAAGAGGTTTTGTTTGTTTTCATAAGTTTGTCCAATCTGCTTATTACTTTCATTGTAACATGAATTTGAAAGATAATATGCCATATTTTCAATAATATTACCTCTGGGTTGTGAGATAAAAGTTGATGTTTATTGCATTGATATATTTTCCTGTAGTTTCTAAATTCCCTTTAGTGAACATGCATTACTATTAAAATATCAATGTTTATTCGTAATTAAATGGAAACATTTTGCTATAGAGTTTCAAAGCATAAGCACGCAATTGTGGAAGACAGGCACGTTCATAAGGTCTAATGCCTGATCGATCCTAAAAAAAATGTACTGAGAGTAATGTTGTCTATTTGTGACTATGAAGAAAAATAAATGATAAAAATTTAAATACTTAAAGAAAAAATGCCACCAACCATTGCCACTTGCCACAGACAATCTCTATCTTGCTCTTTGCCACACTGAAAAATGATACTCTGAATCTATATGTATAAAGTAAAAACAGTCTGATACATTATATTCTCATCTCATCATTTTTTTCTGCCACATGGAGGAGCTAAGACATAAAGTTGCTAACACATAAAAGCAGTTATTTTTACTCAGTTTAAAATGCTAACCATGCCAATGTCCTATTTTTTTAAGAATGCTAAAAAAATCTGTGTTTTTTTCACTTAGGTGAATATCTAACTGAAAAAAACATTTTGAGATTGACTTTTTTTCATTCAGCATAATTCCCTTGAGATCTATCCAAGTTGTTGTATCAGTAATTCATACATTTTTATTGCTGAGTCCTATTCCATAGTATAAATGTACCACAGTTTAACTATTAACTCACTGAAAGAGAGTTGGGTTGTTTCCAATGTTTGGCTATTACAAATAAATCTACTTTAAACATCAGTGCACAGGGGCGCCTGGGTGGCTCAGTTGGTTAAGCATCCGGCTTCGGCTCAGGTCATGATCTCGCGGTTTGTGGGTTCAAGCCCCGCATCAGGCTCTGTGCTGACAGCTAGCTCAGAGCCTGGAGCCTGTTTCGGATTCTGTGTCTCCCTCTCTCTCTGACCCTCCCCTGCTCCTGCTGTCTCTCTCTGTTTCTCAAAGATAAATTAAGAAAAAAAAACATTTATACATCAGTGCACAAAATATTTATGTATGTATGTATGTATTTTTGAGTGAGAGAGAGAGAGAGGGAGAGAGAGAATGAGCGGAGGAGGGACAGAGAGAGGGGGAGAAACAGAATCTGAAACAGGTTCCAGATTCTGAGCTGTCAGGATAGAGCCCAATGCAGGGCTGGAAGTCATAGACAGTGAGATCATGACCTGAGCCAAAGTCGGACACTTAACTGACTGAGCCACCCAGGTGCTCCCGTGCACAAAATATTTATATGAACATAAGTTTTCATTTTTTGGGGATAAGTACCCAAAAGTGCCAATGCTGTATCTACCCTATGATAACTGCATGTTTAATTCTAAAAGAAACTACCAAACTATTGTCCAGAGTGGCTGTACCATTTTATATTCCCAGCAACACCAGTATCTGTAATTGTATTTGCTAATCTGACAACCCTAATAGTAATATTAATGATATAAAATTTATGATTCCCTTTAGTCTTTCTGTGAACACTTATCTTATTCCCAGTGGCAGCATTCTACTTTTTCATCTGCCTTTGAACCATAGCAGCTACCCATGATTCTGGAACTTTACTCAATCTCTCAGTTCTTGTGAGACCCCAGTGCCAGGGTTCTGTAATCTACACCTACTACCCAGAATTCTGCTTTCCCAAGCTCCACTCCGTACACCCAGCCACCGAGTGTGCTTCTCCACCTAACACATCAAAGGCATTTCAACCTTAATGTGCTTGAGTAAATGTTTCATTTCATCCTTTCATTCAGGTCTCTATTAAAATCTCACCTTTTTAGAGAGGACTTTCCTGATCACTCAGTCTTAAATATTATTCACACTACCCAGTCCGTCTGTGTTATTATTTGTGTTATCTTTACTTATGCCATCTAAAATATAAATCTGTAATCTAGACATAAACATAGAAATTAGATAGACAGGAATCACACACACACACATGCACACACACACACATATTTACTAGGATGTAAGCTCCATTAGAACAGGGACATTTTTCCCCTCTTCCCAACTTTTAGTAAATGCTTGACTAATAGTAAATACTTAAGTGTATATTTTTAGAGGAATAAATGAATATGTGGAACATTAACATTTGGGTGCCTAATTTAATTTTTATTTTATCAAAGGTATATGTGTCCATTTTAAACAGTTGAGTGTCTGTCTGACGCTTATAATGAAAACAGCAAAATGGTCCCCAGCTCTTCTCCCAGGTCTTGCTCACTAAAGCAACCACTGTCAACTCTTCTGTGCATATTATATTCTTTATGTGTGGCTCTCTCCAATAGAGTTTGGGGTTCGTAAGGGTGGGAAATTGGCTTGGCTTTACTGTCTGCTGTATTCCCAGTTCCCAAAACAGTACTTGATAAATACTAAGCACCCAACAATTAAATTGCCTGCATCATGTTTTTAATTTCCATGAGCTCTTCACTCAGTGTTGCTTTATATAGTATCCTGTTTTTATCTTGGATGCAGCATATTTATATGGATTTGGGGTTTTTAGTCCTCTCTTTTTTGTCCCTGCTTTCTCTCTGAAACTTTCCCATGTTTTTTTGTTCCTGTTTTTCTATTTTTCTCCTGGTTTTCATGTGAGTGGTTTTCCTCACATATATGCACATACATGGTGTGTTTGGAGTTTGAAGGCTCAGGCACTCAAAGACTGACTGGCAGTTCTTGTTCTTATATGGGCAGGGCTTGTCAATTGGTGATTGATCAGGTGGCCCATCTGTTTCTTGTGGAAAGCCCAATGGTCAGCAAAGATTGACCCCCCCCCCCTCACTCCCTTGGGTCCTAGGGAAGAATCCTCCTACCTGAAGCTTATAAGACTAGCAGCCAGTCAACATCCTGGGAGACAGGATGCCCTGGAAAGGGGTCCTGCAGACTTTAAATTCTGGCATGTAGACTTTGGCTTAGACTTGTTGTTTTGGTGACATTTCTTTAACCCTTCAGGCACCAGGCAGAGTGGAAAAAGACAAAAACCAAATCCTACCTCTAATCTGCATACAAGCTTTTTGATAGCACAAAGCATTTGTCATTTGTGAGTTTGTACACTAGACTGTATGTTCCTAAATGTAAACATTTAAGTGCTGAATAATGTCTTAGGTCAGTTTCTCTGAGAATTAAATCCTGAGAAAGAGATTTAGGTGCAAGTGATTTATTAAGGGAGTGCTCCCTGGAGCAGCCAGTAAGAGTGTGGGGAAGCAGGCCAGACAAAGGGAAGAAATCAAGGACGAGGACCTCCAAGCAAAGGAGCTGGGCCTTTATCTTTCCACCCCATGGTTAAGAAATGTGGTGATATTGGAGGGGAAGGAAAAAACTCCCAGGCGTTTCTAGCTCAGCATTGGCTAAGTGGCTTCCTTGCCCAAAGGGAATCCCCTGAAGATCTGGACTTCAAGCCATTACCAGCAATGTGTGCAGAAGCCAGGAGATGGGTCCCTGCACTGACAAAATGGATCCATCAAAGGAAAGCTGAGCAGGCACCAAGAGTATCTGCTAAATTCTAGCGTCTTCTCCATACAGTCATTAAATAAAGAAATGGAAATCCCTCATAATTATAAAACACTTTGTGGTTTGCAGACTTGTGTGGTTTTTTGTTTGTTTTGTTTTTGTTTTTTAAATCTCATTGTGACTGATCTTTAGAAAAATTTTATAAGAAAAACAATATCACTATCCTGGTTTTTCAAAAGTCAAATAAATCAGAGAATAAGTGACTTTTCTAACATCTTCACATCTTAACATCTTCAGATCCTAAGCCTAGAGTTATTTTTATAAATATTTTATATAGACATATGGAATGCATATAAATATGATTTATTTAACTTGATTAAGTATCATGGTGACTTTTATAATTTAAAGAATATAGGAAATCTAATAAGGCATGATCTATTTCTCATTTTTAAAGTTATTTCCATTTAGTTTATCTAACATTACATAGAAAAAATGAGTTAAATGGCTAGCTCCATGTTAGATGTCTGCACAGTCTCTACCATCATTCAAGGCTTCTCTCTGTGATTCATTCCTCAGATGATTTAATTAAAGCCAGTGTGAAAAAAAAAAAGTATTAAAAGGTTCCTGGAGCCCTGCAAGAGGTTAATTCATTTAGAATGTACTTGGAGTTCTTCCATAATTTTCCCATGTGGTCCTATTTACATGTAATACTTATGACTCATGGCATTTCTGCTGAGGAATGAATATTCTTCCATAAATATTTCCAGTAACTCTTACAGTCTGTTATTGACACATCAAACGCTTCCTTCTAGTTCAAGAATCACTTACCAAGAAAGAGTCTACCTTTGCTTCCCTGTTTTTGCTAACTCTACACCACTCACTAATAGAGAATCTCTCAGTGATTTGATAAATTCAGAGAGAATGAGGACAGGAATTTACCCCCAGTGGTGGATTAACTCAGAACTAAATAGCTCCTATTGTGTTAACTCTGTTCCTGTCACTTGAACCCTTTATCCCTTCTGGAGGATATAAAACAGTGCTTTTCAAACCTGGTGACACGTTAAAATCACCTGGGGAGCTTTAAAATACACAGATGCCCTGGCTCTGCCCCAGACCAATTAAATCAGACTCCTTAGACTCTGGTCTAAGTTTAAAGCTCCCATGTGATTTTATCACACAGCCAAGGTTGAATACACTGATCTGAAACAGAAGAAATGTGACAGGTCCATTGGTGTCAAGAATAGATTTGCCTGTGTCCCACATCTTAGAAATAGTTTTCAATTCCTTTTAAGCTGAGAATTTCTCCACTTAGTTTGGTCTTTTTTGAAAGCCTGGTTGACCAACTTGAGGTCACAGTTGGGCAAGCCAAGTACCTGATGACACTGTATCTAGGCCATGGTAGCAGTTATTTGATACAGTTTGAGCCCATAAGGAAAAGGAACTGTTATACCTTATAGTATCTGAGAATTGAAAACTTCTTTTGCCCTAATGCTTCTTTCTAATGCCTTTAAAGATGCTGATTTATTACACCAAGGATCTATGTTACTCTATTTTAACCTGCTCCCTGGGTAGTTCTTATGCCAGTAATACAGAGAGCCCATTTTGAAAAACAAAACTCTGATTTCTTTAGTTGTTAGTGTTATTTTTGCAAGAATGAAGGAAAGAATAAAATGTGATTTAAAAAGATACTTTGACATTACTATATTGCTCCTTTGCATTCTGTGAATCAACACATAAAAAGATTCTGCTTACTCATTTGATATAAAATATGTACACACACACACACATCTATTTATATGACGTGATGAATTCATTATTCACTCTAGTGTTATAATTGGTACTATGTGACAAGAAAGTCTGAGAAATTATATACACTTACTGAATTTAATGGTTATTTGCTATTTACATAGAAATATTTTATACAATAAAGTATCCATATTTCAATTCTAATGGACTTACATATTTCATGAGATTGGACTTCTGTTTAGTGGGTTTTATATCTCTCCAGGATAGAGATTTTATTACAATGTGGTAATTATTATGAAACTTTTTCTTTTGGGGGGGAATAGGTCAGGTATTAACTAAAAACCTTCAGGAATATTTTAAAATTTAGTAAAATTGTTGATAATATATATTTTATTTTTTAATGTAGTTTAGCTTGTAGCTCTGATAGAGGAAGTAATTAGGTTTAAAAAGTTTGTACCTTTTGCATGCTATAAGAGTGTCATAATTAGAAAATAAAGAAAATGTTTATTTGAAATTATGAACTGTATTAAATCATATTAATATCTTAAAATATACCATTGACATTTAAATCAAGTAACAGGAGCATTTGGGTGGCTC
>CM053578.1:62920759-63107895 GCA_028646485.1 Cryptoprocta ferox | reverse complement strand
AAATAAATAAATAAAACTGCATATTCAGTGAGAATATTTCTTTGTGCCTCAAAACACTGTTGTAGCTCGTCATCTGACCAAAGTATGCTCGCCCTTTTTACAAAAATGGGGATTTGTATTAGGATAGTGCAAAAACGGAATGAACAAGTTTAAAAAAATAGAACGGGGTAATAAGGCACCAAGTAGCTTCATTTCCATGGATTAAGAACCCACCACTCTCCAAAGCAACTTTGTCTTTTTTATAAACTTCTATGCAGAAGGTACCTTTAATGTAAAATTCAAAATGAAAGTTGTATGTGTAATAAAAATATTATCTTTATGTGTTTAAAAATATTTAAGAGTAATTGGACAATATATTTCTCTAGTCTTACTTTTCTGAAAATAGAGAAGGCAGCTTAGGGAGGAAAAGCAATACATTTCAAATAGGTTAGAACCTAAAAGAACATTATCTGCACAGAAGACCAGGTTTCACTTTTTACATGGTGTGACCTTAAACAAGTCATTTAAGCACCCTGAGGTTGTGCTTATTTCTATTTGTAAAGTACAGTATCAGTTGTGACTACCTCACTGGGATGTAAAAGTATGAACATTAGGTAGTAATATTTGGCAGAGGCATGGCAGCTTCCAAGGCATAGATGCCACTCCTCTACATGACATCTGTAATTTTGCAGTTCACAGGTAATAGCTTTTTTGTTTGTGATTACTTTTTAGACATTTTATCATGGGGCAGGATAGGTACATACACAATATAATATTGATGATCCTTGTTATTTGGTACTTGAAAGAAACTGGGTCATCACTCAAAAGAAAAAAAATGTAGTTTTGTGTTTTTTCAGGTTTCAAGAAATAGCTTATTTTAAAGAAACTAAGCCAACATGAAGAGAGCTCAATTGATACGCCGGTATCATTTGTCATTTGATCTGCTAGATGTTGTACATGCAGAGTTCTTATATGTGTATGCATTTATGTGTGTTTTATACATGTGTCTAAATTATGTAGAGTTGTGTACACATACATACACAAATAAACGTAACCTCAATTAATTGTTATTAGAGAAGATGATTAAAATCCTTGGATAAAAGAGAAAATGGAACAGAAAGAAGGGAATGTCTCATCTGACTTCATAAGGTGGAAAAAAGCCACAATGAAACTGGGAAGGCAAACTTCTCCACAGGAAGCCAGCCTTCACCTGGTCTTCTGAAAGCGCCTTTGTTAATTGAGAAACACTTTCCTTTGAAGGTGTTGAAACCCGAAAACAGTAGTTTGTTATAATCTAAGTTCACAGCATGAGGCAGATTTCAAAAAAACTTTTTGTGCGTGTGTTTGTTGTCCTATTTATAATAGGCTTCTGACAGAAATTATTAGAACTTTTAAAATACAAGATCACAGTATTAGTCTTTTAGTTGTTTAGAACATACTGAGTGGTCTAAAAACACTGTGATCTGTATTCTGGCCTTTTAATTATTTCTCGGATATCTCCAACCTAGGTGTTCCTAACCTGGTACCTCATTATCACCTAGCTCAAGTTCAAGTCCGTCAACTACACACCTGTCACCCAGGAATGCAATTGAGGAATTATCCTCATGATTCTTTATCTACCTCTACTCTACACTCCAGCCATACTGAACCCTTAGACTTTGTAAAATGGGCCATTTTCGAGGATGTCTCTGGGATGTTGTACATGCATGACAGTAAAGGCCACCTCACCCCAATCACGAAAATCATTTCCACTGGTTCTTGATCTCCATTAAAAAAAAATCTGTCTTCACCCTTCCCATGGATGATCTTCAGTGTAACTCAGGGTACCACAGTGTGTAAGATCATGAGCCAGGATGTGTAGAAATCTCAAACTTATTTTTGGGCAATACAAGAACAAGGTCTTTTGAAGCCAAAATTCCTTCCAAATATGTTGGTGGTTCATAATCTGGAGATGAGTTTTGTGTGGCTAAAAAAAGGGTCCTAGAGAGCTGTGCTGGAAGCTTCTTGGGCTCCTGATGCTTTTGTGTGTATTCTTTCTCTTGCTGTAACATTTTCACTGCCTTTATTAGAGCCGTACATGAGACCCAAGGGGTCTTGTGTATTCTTCCAATCACCCAACATTGTGTAATCCCTGGAGACTCTTCTATAAGACTGTGGGGAAGGCATTTTAAACACCTGGAGTCTGGCACCTAGTACATACTAAAAAGAAGGAGGCTGAACCAGTCTATACACAACTCTAAAGTAAGCATTCATGTCTTTTGTTGATCAGCTATTCTGGAATTACAAACTTGCCTCCTGGAATTATATTAAAAGATTGTTAATTTATGCCCTACAGTCAAACGCGCTATGGATACGGTTCTACACATTATCTCATCATGAGGTGATTGATGGTGAAACCAACAACAAAATCATTTAAATTTGTAATAGTCCATTAACTTTGTTCTTAACTACAAAGATTTCCACTTTATGTTGGTAGCCATTGAATGAGCTACTGTACTCACTTGGCTAATTAGTACCCTGTTGTTTGGATCATTTACTATACTGTCATGTGTGTTTCCATCATTTGCAAGTTTTACTACACTGGAAAACATATAGAAGGATATTATTCATGAAATTTACTAAATAAATGTAGAAAGTAACATTAATTCATTAATTCATTATAAAAGTCTGAGCTAAAGTTGTACAAGTTTACACAATGCTCATAGATCTGTAGTCTCTACATCTGTACTATAAAATTTTTCTCTGCCTTATTTACTTTTTCAAAACCTACTATCATCATGCTCACACGCAAACACACAAAATCATCTGTAGAATTCTAAGTCTAATTTCTTAAATTATTTAGCTGTCGTTTCCTCGAACTTTCTACATACTATTTAAAACTTAAATTTATTGACATGTTTCTCCTGACAATGCTTGAGTATATTCAATCCCACTCATTTCCCCCCAGCATTTCCTGTAGCATATTATTTAGTCTGAGTATTTGCAAGTGGAAATACTTCTCTGCTTGCAAGACTTGCTTTGTTTTTATTCCTTCATCTCGGCAAATGTTTGTGTGAGCAAGTCTGGAGCAATACCATTCTAATGAGCAATAAAAACAGACATGTAAGTAAGTCAGAGGTGTGGTGTGGTAATTCTCAGAAATAAATGCAAAACCTGATGGAGCTAGAGATCTATCTTTAATTATTTAGGATTATAACTGGGGATCAAGTGAAGGAAGATCAAGGCTCTTCATTGCTTGCTTGCTGCCCAGGGTATCATTTCTTATCTGAACCTGCAGAGTCTGGGAGAGAGTGATTTATGCTCTCTGACTCTAAATCTCCTAGGAAGTAATTAACCATCGCTGCCTTGTCTATCACCATTTATGAGTTATTCTATCACAGATAAAATCTGCCTGAGAGGGCATGGGTAGAGAGGCAGATTGTGTAACTTGATTCTGTGCTTTCCTAACAATGAATCTTGGAACAGTTGTGTTATTCAAATATGCAAAGAATCAGGGACTAATCTACTAATGGATGTGCTGCATTCTAAAAACACTAGTCTGTAAGTTGGTTATTTGAAATTGTGGAAATTTTTTCCATAATAACAAAGTTGTATCAATTTTTTAATACTTATTTATTTTGAGAGAGAGCATAGGGGATGGGGAGAGAGAGAGGGAGAGAGAGAGAATGCCAAGTAGGCTCCATGCTGTCAGCACAGAGCTGGACTCAGGGCTTAATCCTACGAACTGAACCACTGTATCATGACTTGAGCTGAAATCGAGTCCAATGCTTAACCTACTGAGCCACCCACGCACCCCAGCAAATCTTTATTAAGTCTCAGTATAACTGAAAGACATGGTAACACTAACATTTGGTGAGTGCTAACCATGTGCCAGGCACTGTACAACTGTCATAAAAGCTTTATAAGGAAACTATCATTTGCATTTTATAGACATGAAAACAGTTAAATACCAGGCTTGACATTAAGTTGTAGAGGCTGCTTTCAATTCTGTTCTGAGATTCCAAAGCCCAATGCTCTTTTGATTAGAGCACACAGCTCTCCCAGGTCGAAAACTATTGGTTCTGTTCTATGAATAATAGCCCTTAATCACTGTATCTGTTTCTTTGAGTAACTGAGATTGTTGTTGTTATAGTTTGAGGAACAGAGGCCTCATTTTCTGTTCACTTCTCCACCTGGGCAGCCTTCACAGTAGAACTAAGGACTTCATTTTCTGGTTCCAAGGCATTAGAGCTGTTTGCTGAGACTTAATTATATTATTAAAATGTAATGATAAAGAATCAAGTCTCAGATAACTATGCAAAAAAAAAAAAAAAAGTAAGACAACTTCAAGGGAGAAAGTGAGGTGGATTCAGATCCTTTCTCAACAGGAGAATGAGGGAAGACTGTACAACAGGAACTAGGGCTTTTAGGGAAAGGAAGATCTAAGATGATAGGCAGACATTCTCAAATATGAAATAGCGCATGAAATACTGAAGTGATTGAGTCTTTTAAAAAAATTTTTAGGAGCGCCTGGGTGGCTCAGTCAGTTGAGCGTCCAACTTCGGCTCAGGTCATGATCTCACAGTCTGTGGGTTCAAGCCTCGCGTTGGGCTCTGTGCTGACAGCTCAGACCCTGGAGCCTGCTTCAGATTCTGTGTCTCCTTCTCTCTCTCTGCCTCTCCCCCACTCACTCTCTGTCTCTGTCTCTCATAATAAAATAAAGACAAAAAAATTTTTTTAATGCTTATTTATTTTTGAAAGAGAGAGACAGGGTGCAAGTTGGGAAGAGGCAGAGAGAGAGGAAGACACAGAATCCAAAGGAGGTTCCAGGTTCTGAGCTGTTAGCACAGAGCCCAATGCGGGGTTCGAACCCAGGAGCCATGAGATCATGACCTGAGCCAAAGTCGGATGCCTAACTGACTAAACCACCCAGGTGCTCTATTGAATCTTTTTTTAAAAAAAGTTTTTGAAGAGGAAACCAAAATCAAATAAAGAGTTCAGAAATAGAGAAGAAATGGTAAGAGGAGTGTTGGTGATCTGAATCCATTTCAATATATAATTATGTCTAAACTACTAAGGGAATTATAGTTTTAGAACAAAATGTAAATGTTGCAAATCCTGGAAAGTAGAATTGAAATAAGCAACAAAACCTGAGCACACTAGAAAGAGGAATGTAAGTAGGCTATCTACCTCATCATTCATATATACATGCTGTCAAAAACTGAAACATGCTGTTAAGGAAAAACATAAGGATGCCAAACAGCTAATGACTTTCATAAATGTCTTCCTTTCACCTTAGAAAAATCTTTTAGGAACTAATATCCCTTTGGCTAAGATACACATTTCTGAAATTTAGTAACTCCTTTAATTCACTTAAATTTTGTTTTTTCTTTTGTTAAATTCAAGTAAAGTTCAATGTTTTTCATCATAAAATGGCATGCATGTTATAATTTCCTTTTTAATTTTTTAAAGGTTATTTATTTTTGAGAGGGGAGGGAAGAAGAAGAGAGGGAGAATCCCAAGGAGGCTCCGAACTGTCAGCACAGAGCCTGATGTGGGGCTCAAATTAATGAACCATGAGATCACGACCAGAGCTGAAGTCAGACACTTAACTGACTGAGCCCCCCAGGCATCTCTATAATTTCCTTCTTATAAAGTTTATTCTTCCAAACTATCTATTTGGATAGAACTATCTGGCTCATTCCCAGCCTCATTTTCCTTAACTATTTGACTATTTCCAGTTTTATGTTACAATTTTGCTGTTTAATGGGGGATATTAAGAGACTTAATCTCATTGGGCATTTCTGAAGATAAAATGAGATGGCAGATATGAAGTGCACAGAAAGTTATTAGTATAGAGTTGCTTATATACTGCTGAATGTTATTTTTTAAATCCATATATCTATTCTGACATTTGTATTTATTCAGAAAGATTCCAGATTACCTGGACTTCTGGTAACCAAAAGTTAAACACGGGGTTGTTTCTGCCTGAGATGATTTTGAGCATTGTGTTCATTTCTATACTTCTGTGTTTTTCTGCACTGCTTAACTTTCAATAATTAGCATTTACCATGTTTATGAAATAATACAGTTATTATTCTTAGCAAATTAATAGAGTGCAGACCTATAGTGTGAACAAGTGCTTCTTCCAAGTTTTATCTGTATTCTTATACTTTTAGATACATCTTTTCGCAGACTTTGGTTGCATAAATTACATCAGATCTTTAGCTCCCCATGGCCTTTCTTACTGCTTTACTATCACAACTACGCGAGTTACAGAGAAAGGAGATGCTCCGATACTATCTACTACAAAGACTGAGGCTGGACTCCACTTGTACTTTTTTGAATATGAATTTTAAATGTTCAGAAAAAGGAACTGCTTATTCCAGCGGGAAGAAAAAAGAGAAGATAACAAACACTTTCTTGGAAAAAGAAGAAACAGGCACACAACAGGAGACCATTCTTAAATGTAAAAATATGCATAACTGCTATGGAGAGGAACTTTCCCATAGTTCGTAAGATTACAAGAAAGACAAAAATGACTTTAGCTTGATTTAAATATATGTATGTACCTATTTCTTAAGAGATGAAAGATGACTTCCTCCAAACATCTCCTAACATGTAAGAACACAGTCAGCTGGAATCTCAACTTTGTCTTCAGAAGAGAATCTTGTCTCTGAAGTGAATTGGCTACTTTTCTTATCTCACAAAACCCGAATCAAATGACAAAGAATTCTGGAGGCAACTTTCTTCCAGCTAACATCCTTCCAATCAATATCTGAAATGCAATCATATATCCACTAATAATGCTGATTTAATGTTTAAATCTAAATAACTTGATTGAGATCCTCTGTCCTCCTCTCTCTGCCCTTCCCTCACTTTCTCTCTCTCAAAAATAAATATTAAAAAAAAGAAAACTAAAAACTCCATATTAATTACTCCTTACCACATTTTACAATGGACTACAGTATCTTTTTTCTTAAAAAATAAAAGACTTCTATGTATAACAGATTCATTGACTTTTAGTGTTGAAAAGGACTTCGTGAATCTTCCAATTCCATCATTTTCTTGATAAAATAAATTGAGGCTCAAGCTTACACAACAAGATAGTAGAAAAATTCAATCTAGAAATCAAATCTACCAGTCTATGTCCATTTTTCTTTCCTTTGCAAAATATTATTCCCAATTTGAAAGAGATAATCTACTTAGCAAGCAGATAAATGATTCCAAAGACACAATAGAATATGTATACATGTCTTCCCTGTATATGTGTTAATTGTGAAATTGGTTTTTCTATGTGGCTTTGTGTGTTAATTGACCCCTTGGACATCATTTAAAACCAGTCAGCAGTTTGGCAGAGATGTGAGCTAAAGCAGACTAAATAAAGGCTATGTATTTACCTCCATAACAGAGAGGCCACGAAGTCTAAGCTTTTGTAAAGTATTTTGTTTCTCTCATTCTGCTTTGCTTAATGATATTAATGTTAACATAATCCCTGGATAAATAATGCCTAAGGTGTTATTTATCTTCAAATACTTCTTCAACTGGAGAGTAACTAGTTATAAACGGGGAATTTTCTGAATGTTAGATACATTTGTCATTTATTTCATATTTCTATATGGATATGTTTGGCACTGTGTGAAATAACATTCTTTTCATAGGCAAAGAATGTTTGTGAAAAAGGAAAAGTCTGACGTAGTCTCAAAAGGGTCAAGCGGTAGCATTCTGAAGCTTGGAGTATTTAAAGGTCTGGGCCAAAAGGGAATATTGTAATTTTGGGGGAATATGTTTGAAAATGTAAAAACAAATGTTTTTATCAAGTTGATTTCAATAGCAGTTTTGGTAACTAAAATAAGTATATGCTAAATATAAGAAAATTAGTACAGAGGTGAGTGTTTTTTTGAAGGACTTTTGAAAAATGAGAATGAAGAGGAAGGGATTATTATTATTTTTTTAATGTTTATTTTTGAGAGAGAGAGTAAAGGAGAGATCATGTACAGGGGAGGGGCAGAGAGAGAGGAAGACAGAGGATCCAAAGCAGGCTCTGCCCTGACAGCACAGAGCCCTATGCAGGGCTTGAACTCACAAACTGTGAGATTATGACCTGAGCCGAAGTCGGACGCTTAACCGACTGAGCCACCCAGGTGCCCCTGGAGTTTTTGGTTTCTATTCAGTATTTTCCAGCAGCTATATAACATTTTAAGGAGAATTCTCATATGTAAAGTATACAATAATGATTACTTTCAAAATTATGTTACTAGACTTTTTGTGGTGACCATTTTACCATATACACAAACATCTAATCATTATGTTGTATACCTGAAACTAACATAATGTAGGTGTCAATATATACATCAATTAAAAAAGTAGTAATGAATAAATAAAAATTTTAAAAAATGACTATTTCAGTTACCTGGGAAATTTTAGGGGGAAAAACACCACACAACCAAACATATGCTTTTTCAAAGTAAGCATATGCTTTTCAGAAATTAAATTATTTTTATAAGTTCATTTCAAGAATAGAGAAATTAAGTAATGATAGGTGCTTACTGTCATTTCTCCTTTTCCATTTATTCATGTATTTTATAAGTACATACCAACTATAAAGCCATAATTCAACAAATTTCCCCTCATTACTATATTCTTATTTGTTTTCACATTGTGTAGCATGAAAAATTTTAAGCTTCCCATTCTAAAGCAAGTGATGGAAAAATAACATACTATAGCTCTCTAATTTCCTTTGTTAGTATGTGTTAGTGTTGCTGTGGTACATAAAGGGACATTTCCAAATAGTACAGATGCAGAGTTATCACCAATATATATATTGCATATATCACTTTTTTAATTGGAAAGAATGACAGTTAATGTTCAATTTCTACGCTCATACCACAATTTTAAAATGTTTGGAATGAATATGTTATACATATTAGCATTATTAAAAAACAGTTCTAATGTCTTAGAAAACTTTTTTAAAAGGCTCTATATAAAATTTCTTTTTTTGAAAATGGTTCCTAGGCTTTGAGATTAACTAAAATGAATTTTTGAACAAATGAAATGAATTACATGGAATGCAGTTAAGCTCTTATGGGCTTTGATCTTTTATTTTTTTTATATTCCCCCTGGTATCTACAACCAGCAAAATTGGCAAATGCTTATGTTTACTGCTACTATAAAGCTGCTCTAAGGATTCTCATGAATTTAGAATTCTAAACCATTTTGGATTTTTTTGGCAATGCATCTCACCAATTATAGGGATGTATCTTTTGCCCAACTTTCAATGATTCCACAGCGTTCAATTTGAATGTTTTCTCTTCTTATTTCCATTGGTTCTGACACTGTAGTATTTATTTCTCAGATCCAAATTTTCTTCTATTAAGTCATAAGCCAATATTGATATTTCACTGAAGGGTAATTTATCATATATTCACCAAAAATAATTTGAGAAGTCATTAGTAAAATGATTTAGTTGCATTAAAACCTTTCGGCACCATGAGTCATTAGGCCACATAATGTTCCAGTTGTCTCTCTTTATTAATTTTTTACTTGTAAAATTCTGCAACAGTTTTATAAGGATTGCATAGACTTTCTTACATTTCTGCATTTGATTTTAAGACCAAGATGATCTTTGTATTAACATATTGTCCAGAATGCAGTTGTTGAAAATTCAAGGTAATAGGAAAGTAGGATTACAATGGTATCTTTCTTTAACAATCAAAACCTCTCCTGTATATAAACCTACAAGGTCATCAGTGTTGAGTCTGCTGTCATGCTTGCAGGAAAAGCTATTTCTTCCTCACTGAAATTCTCAAGCCAGCCACTGCAGATACATGGGCTAATCTCATTGTTTCTGATTCTGATGTGAACAGAAAAGATAACCTGACACGTATTCTAAGAACTTTGTTCTGTTTTTCAGCTAATAATGCAAATGCTAAATAATTTTCAAGAGATAATAACCAGTGCAACTCCAGAGTTCACAGAACACTGTCTATAATAAAAATGTTACTAATAACAAACTTTTGATATATGAGAACTTGATTGAAGGGTTTTTAATTTATTAACTCATTTAAACCCTCTAACAGTCCAACGAAGTAAGTACAAGTATTAAACTCACTTTACAAATGGGAAAACTTAAGAATAGAAAAGTCACATAATTCAGATATTAACTGAGAGAGCTGAAATTTGAACCCAGACATTTGAGAAGTGGCTGCTCTAATCATGGTAATAGGATGCAGCAACTGTGTAGCTATTCTGATAAAATTCTGATAACATCTGGGATGCCTGGGTGGCTCAGTCAGTTAAACATCTGACTTTGGCTCAGGTCATGATCTTGTGGTTCACGGGTTTGAAGCCTATTTCAGATTCTCTATCTCCTTCTCTCTCTCTCTCTCTCCCTCCCCCACTCACACTCTGTCTCTCTCTCTCAAAAATAAATAAACATTAAACAAAATTTTTTAAATTCTGATAACATCAGTAGAGTTGTTGGGGTACAGCCTTGCTATCGTGGGGTAAATATGAACATACCACAAATCTAGGTTCTGATTTGCCGATATCAATTACTACTATGTTAATTATAGTAAACAGACAATCAAGGAATGCTGACTCCCTACTGAAGAATTGTGCAAAGTAGTATACTAATCTCTTTAGAATAAAACTTTTAATAAATAAGTGTAAGAGGTTTGTTAGAAGTTCCAAATGTAAGTGGCTAAGATGGGGATTTCAAGTACTGAGGGTTAGAATCCTCAAGTTCTAACCACTTACTGTTCTGACATTGCATCTACTTTTCATG
The DNA here is from genome assembly GCA_028646485.1 of Cryptoprocta ferox. NCBI lineage: Eukaryota > Metazoa > Chordata > Mammalia > Carnivora > Eupleridae > Cryptoprocta > Cryptoprocta ferox. The sequence goes on along the minus strand of CM053578.1, from coordinate 63,097,151 downwards.
GTTTGGGTTTTTGTTGTTGTTGCTGTTGTTGTTTGCTGTTTTTTTGTTTGTTTGTTTGTTTTTGGAAGCCAAATAAGAGCCTACAGGTTATGAATGTTAAGGAAGATTAAGTTGTAAGGTTGAGAAAGACTGGCAGAAAACCAACTCACTCAGTCAGGAAGATACTGAGGGTCCCAGCTCAGTCAACCCTTGTCTTTTATCAAACACACCTAATGGCAAACTGCGTGTTTCATATACGAAACTCTGATACCTCTAGAAATCATTGATATATAACATCATTTTTCTCTTCAAACTTCTCTTTGACATCAAATTTTATCTTGTTTTTCATAATCTATTTAGTTTTCTTCCAATTTTTATTAATTTATATATTTTTTCGGTGCCTGTTCTTTTTCCCCAAGGAAAGTCATAAGTTTTTAAGGTCAAGGTCCCATTCCCATTTGTTTTGGATTCACTCACGTCTAAATTTGTTTTTTAATGTTTATTTATTTTTTGAAAGAGAGAGAGACTGAACGCAAGCGGGGGAGGGCAGAGAGAGAGAGAGGGAGACACAGAATCCAAAGTAGGATCCAGGCTCTAAGCTGTCAGCACAGACTCTGATGCAAAACTCAAACTCATGAACTGCGTGATCATGACTTGAGCCGAAGTCAGACGCTTAACCAACTAAGGCACCCAGGTGCCCCTGGATTCACTCACTTTTAAAACTTGGAACACAGTAAACAGACAATCAAGGAAAGCTGATTCTACTGCAGAACAGTGCGGAGTAGTAAAGCTAATCTCTTTAGAATAGAACTTTTAATAAATGTTTTTTTTTTGAAGAATCAGAAGTCTTCATTTGAAAAGTGACCACTTCATACCAACAGAATATTAAGTTTGTTAAAGTAAAAGTTTTCCAGTATTTCACCTTTATAGAAAAGACAGTTAAGCAGTCTCAACAAAAGTTGGAAGGAAAGGAAAATCCTAGGGCCTTCCTTAAGGGTGATAAAAAAAAATTTTTTTAAATTTCTGCTTACTGTTCTAATTATAGCAGAAATAGAAAGCTACTATACAATCCATCTATAGGCCCTATCAGCATTATCTTCAAAATACCCCCGATGCCCACTACGTTTCTCCTTCAGGTCCTACTCAGCTTCAAGCCACAATCGCTTTCCTTGCCTGGATTCCTGCACCTGACTCCTGATATGTCTTCCTTCGCCTCCTCACTGCTAATTCCTGTTAAAAAAAACTTGTCTCAGATCTTGTCATTCTTTCTCTCAAAATGTTCTATATTGAAGTCTTCTCAAATATCTAATAGTCTCCAAGGCTCTGCAAGAACTACAAGGCACCCACTGTCCCACCTGCTCTACTCCACATGTGCATTTGGGCCTTCCCTTCTTTCCACCACATTCTACTGCATTCCAGCCACCCCAGCCCCTGACTAGATCTTGACTAGGCCAGCATCCTCCCACCTTGCATGTGCTCCAGACTGCTCTTCTGGCATGTGGCCACATGACTCACTTTCTCATTTCCTTGAGGCATTTGCCCTCCTCAGAGATTGTCCCTGACCACTCTGTGTAGCACAGCACCACCTCTCCCTCTTTTCCACTTCTGCCTTCTCCTAATCCCAATATCCTGCTTTATTTTTCTGCATTGCAATACTGTATGAATAAGTATGCATACTGTATGGATAAGTAAAATGTGTTAATACTATATATTTTAATAGGGGCGCCTGGGTGTCTCAGTCAGTGAAGCATCCAACTTTAGCTCAGGTCATGATCTCATGGTTTAGGAGTTAAGCCCCATGTGTGCTGACAACTCAGAGCCTGGAGCCTGCTTCAGATTCTGTGTCTCGTCTTCCTCTCTCTCTCTGCCCCTCCCCTGTTCATGCTCTGTCTCTCTCTGTCTCAAAAGTAAACATTAAATAAATAAATAAATAAATACTATATATATAATATATATACCATATAATATATAAATAATACTAACACTATATATTAATAACAAATAATATGAATTGATACAATAATCAATGTATTAAGAAATAAAAATATGATTTTCTTATTAGGTGTTTCTCAGAAAAAGGGATATTGTTTTGCTTATCATATGTAAAGCCCAGGAGAGCAAGACTTTATCTCTTTGGTTGACTAATCAAATCCCATTTTTCTAGATCAGGACCTTGCATGTATTAGAAACTCCATTCAAATGGATAAGCCATGTGTCAATGAATGGGTGCACAAGGGAACTTATATTTACATTTTACTCTATTTCTTTATCACTTTACCATGCATACGTGCATATTTCAGAAATAATTTTAAGATGCTATATTCAATGAGGACATGTGGTTTAACTTACATGCATATCATCTCTATTAAAAATTTAATGGCTCTTTTAAGCAGCTCCCTGTATTATTATTTTATGTCTTAAATTAGTTAAATCTGGTGAAGACTTTGGTACCATTCAAAGGCAGTTCACTGTTGAAAGGCAATGGCTTTCATACTCTTATGACTATGAACCACAATTTTATGGAACAAATTGATATTTACCATATATAATCTAAAAATATCTTATCTTTTTCTCTTCTGTTCTATTTAATTTTTAAATACATGCCTCCTGTAATCCACTGCATTAAGTTCATGACCTAATTTTTTTCATGGAGCATAACCTATAGTTTGAAAAACATCACTAAAGAGTACACAGGATAATATGCAGAATTCCCAATGAACTACTATTAATGCTGTCACTGCTCATTAAAAAAAAACCCCAAAACTAATGAACCCTATACAGAACAATACTTTTGAAAACAACTATTATTTTATATCCACATATGATCTGAAATAAGTGTACTCTAAATATTAATAGTGAAGTTTTGAAGTAAAATTTTATATAAAAAGAATGTGATCAAATATATGTTCTTAAAAAATTAAAGAAATTATAGCAAGAAAGCAGAAAAGTATTACTTTAAAACTGAAAACACCTAAATGTAAAAGTTACTATTTCTCCAGGAGAATTATGATTCTTGAGCAGCTCTGGTAAATTTATCAGATTAATTTGTAACCAGTGGATCCCAAAAGTGAATGTAATGATGGAATTCTTTTAATGGTATGATCATTCTCCCTTTGAGCCAGAATCAAAATAAACATTCTTCTTTTTCCCACATATAAATTATTCCTCTGTTGCAACAATTCTTTTCCTGAAATATTTAGCACATCTTTATTTCCCACTATATGTTTATCTATTGCCCTATATAAATTTAGGACCATACACTTGGACCATTAAAGTAACTTCCAAAGAAGCTGATAGTCCTCCTGTCTCTCTTCATCCAAATCAACTTTAGATCATCACAGGTACATCTTCCTAAAATCCTACTTGATTAATTCACTACTCAAACTGCTTCTCTTGCCATGCAAAGCCTTCTCAATTTCATCTTTTTAGCCTTGACCATCATAGTACTTGTGATGGTCAGTACTATGTGCCAACTTGGCCAGCTTATACTATCCAATTTTCAGTCAAATACTAATCTAGGTTTTGCCATAAGTTATTTTGTAGATATGATTAACATCCATAATCAGCTGACTTTATGTAAAAAAGAACATGTTGGATAATCTGGGTGGGTTTAATACAATCAATTTAAAGCCCTTAAGAATAGAACTGCTGTGTCCCTAAAGAAGAAATTCCACCTGTGGTCAGCTCCTGCCCAAGATCTTCCAGCCTGTCCTTCTTGAGCCTGCAATATGCTTTTCAAACTTGCCCCCTAGCCAGCCTCATAATTGCATAACCCATTTCTTGAGATAAATGTGTGCATGTGCACATGTACGTGTGTGTGTGTGTGTGTGTGTGTGTGTGTGTGTACATCCTAGTAGTTCTGTTTCTCAGATGGAACCTTGACTGATAAAACATTCTACCATCATTAGTACTTTATGCCACAGCCCAACTTTTGTCATATTTATTTGTGCCTTAGACCTTATGGACTCTACTCATCATCCTTCAGATATCTCCACATGAAATTGTCATCTCACTCTTGTTTTGACCCACTCCCATTTTCATAAAACAGGAATGACACCATTCTCTGAATCTCTATAGCTTTCTGTTAAGTGCCATTTGAATGACACAGAACATGATCTGACTTTTATGTTAGTTATTTTTATATGATATTTCCTTATGACTGTAAGATCCATAAGAATATAAGACATGTGGCACATAGGCCTGAAGTTTCACCAATATTCAAGTGAAATTTCAATAATGGCACCTTATACACATCAGCAATGTAACAGATGAATGAACAATCAAGTGTTATTATATACATACAAACCAGCAAATCTTTGAAGTCACATCGACTTCAGTCTTACTAGCTTTTTGGCAATAGGCAAATTACTTAATCTTTCAGTCTTAGTTTTCTCTTTCATAAAGTTTTCTCTGATGTAGAGATTAATCATCATACTGAATCATGGCAAATGTTAAATGAGATCATGTACCTGGCATGTATTAGGGCTTACTGAAATATAACTATTTTGGAAATGTTATTATGCATTAATTCATTGAATACATATATATTTAACACCTATTATAAAACAGGCATTTTGGTTAAGCCTTGTGAAAAATAAAAAGGTAAGGAAGTGATTGCTACATTTATTAACTAGTTATTTTATTACAGTTATCCTTCCAATACTTATCTAAAACTTTATGTCTATAATAACTCTACTGAAAAATTACTATTATCCCTATTCTACATGAATAACTGTAGACACAGAAAGATTAACTTATTTGCCCAAAGACTCATAGCTAACAAGTGTCAAAGTCAGAATACACACTGAGTCAATCTAGTTCTAGAGTCTGTATTTTTTTCAGTTCTAAAGTCTGTATTTTTTAAAGTATTTATTTGATTATAAGTGAAGTTAAGAATCTTTTCACATATTTATTAATCTTCGGTATTTATTTTACTTTGTTGTTTTTTTCCTTTTTTATTACTATTTTTTATTGTATGTGTAAGTAGATTTTGCACCCAACATGAGGCTTGAACTCACAACCCCGAGATCAAGTCTCATGCTCTATGAACAGAGCCAGCCAGGCACTCCAAGAGTCTGCATTTGTTGTTGTTGTTGTTGTTGTTGTTGTTGTTGTGCTAAGGTACTTCCTATGAACATGGATTTGGTTTTCAAATGGCATGTGCACTAAAGAGATACAGAAAATTCTCAAAAATAAATACTAATGATGAATTTTAAATGTCCCACAAAAAAGTGGGGGGGGGGGATGCAGAAGAAAATAATGTTCTTCAAATAGTTTTAACACTACTTGGTATACATGACATTTATTATTACTCAAGAGGCTGTATTAGAATGGAGAAAATTGACCCACTCTTCTATAATTTACTGACCCCAGTCTGGAAGGAGGTTCCTATGCCCTCCCTCTGCTGCACATGGAATGCCTTATAGTTGTTATGCACCTGTGAATTAGCACATGTAGACAAGCAGATCTCCATTGTTCATCTCACAGAGTTAAAGTTAAGGGTAGTTCTAATTAGAATGTTTCAACTCTTTATAAATGAGTCTTTCAAACTGAGATATATAAAAAGAAATAATATGTGGTGGTTTTGCTTTAAAGATATGACTGTAGTATGATCAAAATATTGAGCATTAATTTTTTCTCTATAGTTTAATATAAATTATTTTTTCTCTATAGTTTTCATATAGTTTGTCAATAGTTAATATGAAAAATATCTGTGGAATAAAGATAATATTAACTTAATTTTTCTCATTCAGCTAACTAAGCTTTTCATACTAAATCATGGCTATTCATCCTCAGGTTAACATTACAGGGAAATTACTAAGCATTGAAATGATTTCAAGTATATTAGCTTTACACCAAAAATATTTTAGAGCATTTCGTTGCTATGAAGTCAGCAAGAAAAAATGGAATTGCTGTACTCTATAAATCTCACTGCTGAGCAACCACTGTGGATGAACCTCTAGATAGCCTTTTAATGCATCTTCCTGATTCAGACTCAGACCAGCACTTAAGAGGTTCTCTATTAAATAGCATTGACTTTCTGTTCAATAAATGTTTTTCTAAATTTTTCCTAAAATAATTCCTCATACTTCTTCTCATTATATATATGTAGCTTCCTACTCCATAAAGCCTTAAGTTCTCTTATAAAAATATTATCATTTTCTCTTTTCCCCAGGTTGTGTCTAAAGGTCAGTTGCTTAAGTCTGACCCACTCTCATGTTCCCAATGCAACTTTCTTTCCTGTATCTTAAAAGTTTAGTCTCAGGTTTTTCTGAAATCTTATTTCAGGTTTTGTGCTACCTATTTCTAAAATAACACCTATCTTTAAAGACCTTTTTGCAAAGTGCATTCATTTATTTGTCCACTTTTCCAACATCAACAATGAATCAAATCTTGGAAGATACGGAGCATGGATTGTTTCTAATTCTCTATTAAAATGAAAAAACCTAAACAAAAGAGTAAAATAATGTACTTTTTTCTGTTTTCTTAATAGTTTAAGTTTTGTTTATCTCTCTTTTTTGAATGATAATTGCATTCATTAAAATTGTAGCTCATTTTTCTCATTATCAAGTTAGTTTTTATATTCCACTGTGTAATGCAACATTAAAGTGCTTTTAAAGTAAGCTAATTTGTTGGTTGTCTTATTTCCTATAGGCCATGATACTGCAAATTAGTTTAAATAATAGCCAAAATCATTTGAAGAAAATACATGCATGAACAACAAAAATTATAAAGAATACTCTTTATAATTAAATAAAATAATCACTTATTTGGGGGCGCCTGAGTGGCTCAGTCAGTTGAGTGTCCGACTTCAGCTCAGGTCATGATCTCACGGTTCATGTATTCGAGCCCCACATTGGGCTCTGTGCTGACAGCTCAGAGCCTGGAACCTGCTTCAGATTCTGTCTCCTTCTCTCTGCCCTTCCCCTGCTCATGCTCTGTCTCTCTCTCTCTCTCTCTCAAAAATAAACATTAAAAAAATTAAAAATAATAATAATCACTTGGAGTGCCAGGGAAAAAAAGAATTAACTTATTTGGAGGGAAAAATCATTTCCCATACTATCCATTACAGAATTATTTATGTATTTTTTTTCAGGGATCATCTACTAGGAAATGCCAATGCATAAGCAATCTTTCTAAGATCAACCATGAATTTAATAATAATATAACAAAATAAATTCAATAATATCATATAAACTATTTTACCTTTGCATTATAGGGAATGTAATGTTTAGATAAAGCTTCAGGCGTATGCATCCATGTTTTGTCTGCAATGAAGAACACACAGTGTTAAATTAAATTATACATTCTATGGGTGTCATATTCATTCATTAGCATATGTAAGGAGTCTGATATGGGTGGGAGCATGATTCTTTTGCTAAATTGAGAAAGAATACCTAGTCAAATATAAAAACAATGTAGCTGGAAAGTGTTTATAATATTCTTTCTTGGGTATAAAAGACCCTAGCTTTTCCTTCAAAAAGTATTCAAATAATAAAACAATACTAAGTTTTTAAAGAATATAAAAATATAACAACTCAGTGGACTACAAGTAGTTACATCAATTATGTGATTATGTGCTTTTTCATTTCCTTTTATACTCTCATGATCAATAGTTTTCTTAAAAAATTCCCTAATCAAAAATCTTCAAACTTTGAAATAGTCCTTAGATTAGTGTAAGAGAATGTTAAAAATAATGTGACTAAAAGAACAGAACATATTGAAAATAATTTGTATTGCATATTATTTCTAGAAATAGAAAATATTTTTCATTCAATTTTGAACTGTATTTATATATTCCACATATCTTCCAAAATATTTTTTGGAATGTATAAGTGGAGAAAAAGCAAAAAATGTTAAACTAATCATACATGACTATATTTTTGATATTGCATTTGTTTATAATAAAACTTCTAAATCTTCAAAAATAGTAAATAAGTATGTACTGAAAAGAAATAGATTCCTAAGAATCATTTTTAATATTCAATTCAGAACATTTGAAAATGATGTTAACAGAAACTAGTTTGATATCATTAATATGTTCTTCTCAAACTGGGGTATTGTGAAGACAAAGAGAAAAAGGCCTATATTTCTGGAATGTCAATTACTTTATATCATTTGGAAAATAATGTACTATATTTATATTAAACATGTTTAAGGGGTACAATGTTCTCAAGAATTTCTAAAACAAAACATGAGGGATCAATAAAATCCCAAGCTCATGGTGCATTTAGGGTTATTTCTGACTACTGAAGAAGATATGTGATAGTTGTATGTGGGTGAAGTATTTTGATAAGCAACACATTCTAAGCTTCTAAAAAAGCATATTGACATTGATATTAATGTGTAAAATTTTTATTTCCTGTAAGATTTTCATTTTAATTACTGTTTTCTCTTTATGACTGCTAACAAATGGTGAAATGATTAATTCAAGAATAATTTGTAGTTAGATTTGGGATAGAGTCTTGCTCTTGTATATTAAAAGAAATAAATCACAATGCTATACACCAAAACAATAAAAACATCAAGGTAATAAAAACAAAGATCTGCCTTTAGGAAACTAAAAAAAAAGAAAAAATCCAATTCCTTTTTTTAACTCCTTAACTCAATTATTCTCATGTCTCCTTTTCCAAGATACACAACACTACTCAGAAGGATATAAAGTCTAAATTTGAATATAATGTTCCATTCCAATCCTGAGGCAGTGGGATAACTGCTTTCTCCTATAAGCTACTATTATTTGAAAACTGATGATACTACTTCAATTATAGTCTTGTATTGCAGTGACCTAGAAAAAGCGTAGTTACATCTGGCTGTTCCTGATGACAGATTAAAATATTCACAATATTAAATTACCAGTGGATAAGCTGCAGGTACAATGACAAAAAAATCTACATCCACATTGTCAGGTGATGATGATTTAGTGGTTGTCATTACATACCTCTAGTACAGGCAGTATACTTATAACACCTGAAAGATTTCTAAAACACATCTCTACTGTTGTCCTAATTTATACTTTGTCAGGAAAAACTGACAGAATAAAACTCTTTATATTAACTCATTTAGATGTTACTGACCTTGAAGAGTGAATAGAGATGATGGTGCCTGGTCACTACCTATCTATGCCCATGGGAGCAATTAGATATATGGAACTAGTACAGAAACAGGAACACAGACATTCTGGAATGTGCCCCCTTCCTTGAAATTAAACTGTAATCACGAACTCAAGAGTAAACAGTCACAAAAAAGGAAATGCCAACATTTCAAAATATTTGGCAAGTGTCAAAGCACTCTGACTGCTCCATCAATAAATCTATGTTCAAAATGCATTTAGATTAAGAGCTCATCAAGAATAACGCAGGAACTTCATTATTATTGTATCACCAGAATTTAGCATATTGAAAGCATCTACTTTGAGTATATCAAATTTATTTTTTTAAGTTTATTTATTTTGAGAGAGAGAGAGAGAGCAAGCAGAGGAGGGGCAGAGAGAGAAGGAGAAAGAGAATCCAAAGCAGGCTCTGCGTTGTCAGCACAGAGCCCAATGTAGGGCTCGAATTCATGAACGCTGAGATTAGATCATAACCTGAACCGAAATCAAGAGGTGGAAGCTTAACCAACTGAGGCTCTCAGGTGCCCTGAGTATATCAAATTTAAAATGAAATGTTTTTGGGTAAATGCATGCATGTGAATGAATTATAAAAAGGGAAATAAGACTTAAATACTGAATTTTAACTCCTATGCTATGATTATATGGACTCATCAGTAATGTCAACCAATAAGTTAAAGAAAATAAAGTGTAACTGGTTGAATTATTTAATCACATGCATTCACATTCAATGTTTTATTTTTTCTTACAAATTATTCATTTTTGATATAATAAATAGAATATAGGATTTTAAAAACTCAAAGAGAAAGCTAACATAAGAAAGGAGCTACAGAACAAATACATTCATTAAATAATCGATGGTTATGAAGTTAGACCAATTTTTATAGATTTCCTCAAAATAGTCCAAAATAATACAATTTTAATACATTCACTCTATTTTAGAATCTGTAGCATTAGAGAGAGCATTTACAGAGAAAATCACTGAAGTCACTAGCTAATTCAACCAAAGAATAACAGACAAAATAGTAATTGGAAAGGTTGATAAGAAGACAAAACATATATATATATGTTTGAATTTAAGATGATCTCTTTTCCATAGGCTTCTGGGGTACAGGACAATTTAGTAAGGTTGCATGTGATAACCAAGCAAATTGTACACTTATGAAAGGAGAGATAAGCTTTTACTGATTGAAAACCATCTTTCTTTGTTTAGAATAGAATATACAGTGTGTGCTGATGATAGTTATCGGAAATATGACTGAATAATAAATTCTCTAGGGGTACAATTACAGCTCCCAATTGTCAAGATGTATAACTTCTCTCATAAAATTCAATTTTTCTAACTCAAATTAAAATTCAGCTAAATAGGGCTATTGGTTGAAACTAGCAACAGAGGCTCTAACAACCTCACTAAATGAGAGTCAGAATTGATTAGCAAGTAGGTAGAACTTCCAGTATCAATTCTAACTTGGAATTAGAATAAAATATTGATCAATAATTTCCTGATAAGGAAACTTAATCATTACACTTGGGAAAAAAAAACTTTTTAAAGAGAATGAGGCAAAGCAAGAAAGAACAGTGCTTCTCTTTCTTGATTCTCGAAATCAGTCCAATTTCCCCCATGGCTGTACTTCCATTGTCATCAAATGAAACAAATATACTATTGCTGGTTACTTGGGATTTCTCTATGAAAAACTCTTAAATCCTCTTCAACTAAAGAGAAATTAGAAATAGGGAGTTTCAACTTTAAAACGATGGGAAAAGGAAATGTAAGCAAATAAAAAAAAAAGAGTCTAGAAGTGCTTTCTAAAAATAAGGTAATATGGGGGTGCCTGGGTGTCTCAGTAAGTTAAATGTCCAACTTTGCCTCAGGTCATGATCTCACGGTTCGTGGGTTCAAGCCCCGCATTGGGTTCTGTGCTGACTGCTCAGAGCCTGGAGCCTGTTTCGGATTCTGTGTCTCCCTCTCTCTCTTTGCCCCTCCCCTGCTCACACACCCTGTCTCTTTCTCTCTCTCAAAAATTAACATTAAAAAGAAGATAATATGACTAAAGTGATGAGTTGTGATGTAACATTTTTATTAGTTCATTAATAATAGTTATATGTAGCATACAATTATTTCTAGATTCTTTTCTTAATAGTAGAAGAATTTAAAAAAGAAACATTATTTTGCTCTCAGGATATGTTTTAAATCAGAAGCAAGCTGCAGAGCACAGTAAATGTTATTTTGCCTTCCCCTTATTCAGAAAAATAAGCAAAATAATAAATTCCCAGTTCCCCAGCATTGAAAAGTACCTGAAAGTTCACATTACCTAAATCTCTACTGAATACATCAATCCTCTGTACCACAGCCAAATGTTCGAACACTTCTTACTTCTATAACAAAGAAAGTTTGTACTTCAAGTAATTCCATGATATGTTTGCACAACTCTGTTGGAATTTTTTCCTGCATTAAATCAACGACCTTGTAATTTATACCCATATGTCCTTTATTAAACTTAGTCCCATGACCTCATGACAGTCCTTCTAACATTGAAAGACCACACCAAGGGTTCTCAGCCATACTTCCTTTTCTAGGTTAAAAGCCCTGAAGTCATCCCAGCCTTTCTCATCTGGGGGCCTTACAATGTGTCCGTCAGTCCTTTAAAGAGAAAACACACTATGCCAGACTTTATGGAACAGAGCAGAACAATCTATTTCATGGTTCTGGACTGTTCATTATTCATACATAGAAAATTAACTAAAACCTTCAATACACACTATTGACTTAATTCTTCAGTCATATTTTTCCCCATATAGAATTTAAGGTGCATCTTCCTAATTATAATAGTATATAAATAAAAATTAAAGTGTTAGATTTTCTGGACCCATGTTTGGCAATTTACAGGATCTTATTAAGTTTATAGTGTGGAATATGACCTAATTGGTCATTTCTCCCCCACATATCTGTAATTCTACCACATCAATTTATGTATTTCTGCTTTCAATCCCTTATGAACTTGAGTAGCACTCTTAAATTATTCTCTCTCAATTCACTGATAGCATATTCAATAGGGCAGAGCCTTGTAACCAGTACTAGACAGCTCTTTACAAAAAGACAAGGATACATTATTTTAACTTCACTGAACTACACAAAACTATCAAATGTTGCAATTTTTCCTATGAGTGCATTATGTAATATTTGTCAAATATGTTTTCCTGGCCCTTAAAAAAATAGCATTTAATTAGCTGCTTCTTTCATTCCTATGCTGATAATAATGATATACTACATTTATATTTATTTTAAATCCCTACCTGAAAATTAATAACAAAGTTGTTTTGGCCTCATTGTTATCAATTTACCTATCATCAATCCTCACATATTATTCAATAAATAGTGAAATGCATGCACACATACAGAAGCATGAATTTAAATCATGGCAAATTTGGGGCACCTGGGTGACCCAGTTGGTTGAGCATACAACTTCAACTCAGGTCTGATCTCACAGCTTGTGAGTTCAACCCAGCCAGCATCAGACTCTGTGCTGACAGCTCAGAGCCTGGAGCTGCTTCGGATTCTGTGTCTCTTCTCTCTCAGTTCCTCCCATCCCACTCTGTCTCTTTCTTTCTCAAAAATTAACAAACATTAAAAAATTAAATTATGGTAAATTTGTATAATTTTGGTAAATTTGTATAAACCCAGGGAATTTTAGTATTATATGGCTATGCCATCTAGCAGGACTAGTTTCAGATCACTTTATTTTTTGCAATTTCACACCACAGAATAAAATTGCCAGAGAACATGCTGTCACAAATGTATTTTGAATTAAATGCATTAAACAACTCCACTCTTCCCTTAGGGTGATAACCCAAGAAGGTTAATTAGCAATGTTTGCAGATGTGTTTTACTCTATTCTAACGTCATTCCTGAACCATGCGATTTGAAAATAGGAAAAACTGATTCCTTAACATCTCTGCTTGATTTTTATAGTAATATTGAATTGAACCCCAGGTCCTTTAAATGTGCGCACTTACCTTTCTTTCTGCTAAAAGCACGGTTCATGATGATCAGCCAAACAGACGTTCAGTTCAATCACACTTTATATCCTACAAAAATAACAAAATATTAAAGCAAAAAGAAATATTGACCAACCTCTTTCATGCAAATGCATTTTAATCACAAAATCTTTAAAAAATGTTTTTTAATATTTATTAACAGTACTCTGAAATTCCCCAAAAGACATTGGGTAAGAATAAACAGAAGTACTCAATATTACAGGTGGCTCAGCAGATAAGAACAATATCTCAAATAAATTTCCTCCCAAGTTCCTTAATCTTCTTGTCTTTTTCCTATTATACATCTATCATTAATTATATTTATCTGCAAATTTAAGAAGAAAGAAGATTAATACTTTTAGCTTATAGGTAAGAAGTGAGATACAGTTTGGGGTTATTAACAGTAGTGAATAAACAGAAGTCTTTGATTATGACAGTGGCAGTCATGTCCCTCTCCAACCAGGCTCTGCTAGGTGGCCCTACACCCCATGATGCTCTGGGCAGCTGCTGCTTGATCTGTTCAAACCAAGATGATGGCACCCTCTCCCACTTTGAAACCAAGGAGGCAGCCCTGATGATCTCTGAATTTGCCTTTGGAACAATTTATCCCTAGCCTTGAAGAGCAGTGCATGTACACAGCAAAATAACGATGTTCCAACTTCGGCTCAGGTCATGATCTCACAGTTCGTGGGTTCGGGCCCGCGTCGGGCTCTGTGCTGACAGCTCAGAGCCTAGAGCCTGCTTTGGATTCTGTGTCTCCCTCTCTCTCTGCCCCTCCCCCGCTCACTCTCTGTCTCTCTCAATATAAACAAAAAATAAATAAAGACATAAAAAAATTAAAAAGAAAAGGGAACAAAGAAGTCCAAAACCTTCCTTCATTTCATCCCATCTCCATCCCTTTAATTGAAACTGTCAAAAGATTGTTTGGCCACATCCTTAGTATTCTCTACTATATGGATAAGCTGAGAATTTTCCAAATCTATAAGTACGGCTTCTTTTTAGTTTAACAATTCCTTTTTCAATTCATTTTTTTCTTCTTACATTTTACTATAATCAGTTAGAAGAAACCAAGCCACTCCTTCAACACTTTGCTTAGAAATTGTCTCAGCTAAATATCCAATTTCATCAGTTACAAGTTCTACCCTCCACAAAATACTAAAACACAAATATAATTCAGGCAAGTTCTTTGCCCACTTTATAACAAGAATCACCTTTTCTCCATTGTTTGATAACATGTTCCATGTTTACATGTGAGACCTCATCAGAATGGCCTTTACCATCCATATATCTACCAACATTCTGTTCATGATTATTTATGTACTCTTTAAGAAGATGGAGACTTTCTACATCTCTTCTTTTCTCTCTGAGCCCTCACCAGAATTGCCTTGAGCAGTACCTTCACAGCAATCTCAGCGTCTTCCAGCATGCACCTCTAAAGGCTTCCAGCTTCTACCCATCACCCAATTCCAAAGCCGCTTCCAAATTTTTGTTTTTTTGTTAAAACAGCATCCCACTTCTCAGGATCAGCTTCTGTCTTAAGTCAGCTTGGACTGTCATAACAAATTTCCAGAATTGCAAACACTTAACCCACAGAAATTTTTAACTGGCAGGATTGGAGGCTGGAGGTTTGAGATCAGGGTGCCAGCAAGTTAGGTTTTAGTGAGGGCCCTCTTCCTGGTTTGTAGACAGACACCTTCTGGCTGTGTCCTCACATGGCAGAGAGAGAGGGAGCTCTTGTTTTTCCTCTTTTTGTGAAGACACTAATCCCATCATGGGGTCTTCACACATATGCTCTCATCTAAACCTAATTATGTCCCAAATAGTATTTCAACATGTGAATTTGTAGGGGGATACCAACATTTCATCCATAACTCTTACCATTAAGTCTACAAAGCAATAAAACACAACAGAGAAATTAATCTTTATAAAAAGTCATTTTTACAGTGAAATTACTACTATCTCTTCTGGTTTATCTGCTCCCAAAGAATTAAAACGGTTAACAGAATTATAAAATATTATCACTAAGTACTGTTTTGTAGACTTGGATGATGACACAATAATATTACTTTCTTACTGACCTCATACTTCAATTACCTTCTCGTGATATGCCATTAATAGAAGACAGGTAGAGAATATATTTTAAAAACTAAAACATCAAAATGATTAAGTCATTTATAGTAACAATATAATATGGTTTCTTTTGTATAATATAAAAGATATTATTATTGGAGAAGTCATGATTAAAATGACTTTATTTATTAAAATTAATTTATTCATTCATTGGAAATCATTTATTGATCACCAGTGCCTGGCACTCAGCAAGGTATGCAAGGGAATACATTAGGACAAAATATATTCTGTATCCTCCCAAAAGTTACTTTTCATCTAGAAATTATCCTGGAGGAATAAATGAAAATCAAAAACTACCAGAAAAGATACATAATGTATCCAATGTAAGATTAGATTTCTCTGGAAAAATAAACAAAATTACCATGAAGTCTATTAATCAGTAGATCAAATTCAGTATGTCTCAAGTGGACATTGTTCACAATAGCAGATTGTGAAATATAAAGATGGAGTTTAAGGGGAACCTGGATGGCTCAGTAGGTTAAGAGTCCAACTCTTGGATTTAGGCTCAGGTCATGATCTCCCAGTTTCATGAGTTCCAGCCCCACTCTGTCTCCCTCTTTTCCTGCCCCTCCCCCGCTCATGCTCACACTCTGTCTCTCTCAAAAATACAAATAAAAAAATTAAAGATGGAGTTTAATATAATATAATTTTAAATTTCATAAAATAGTGTTTATTTTATTATTTATTTATTTTATGTTATTTTTTTTTCTTAAGAGAGAGAGAGAGCACAGGGGACAGTGGCACAGGGAAGGAGAAAATCTTAGGCAGGCTCCACGCTCAGTGTGGAGCCCGATGCAGGGCTTGATCCCCGACCCTGGGATCATGACCTGAGCCAAAATTAAGAGTCAAACAATCAACTGACTGAGCCACCCAGGCACCCCAAACTGTGTGTATTTTAAATTAAGATTATAATATAAACTCTCAGGAGACATATAGACAGAAAAACAAAACAAAACAAAAAAACTTAACATGACTATATAAAGTTCAAAAGGCCAAATAAAGAGTATAAAATGACACTACAATTTCATGACTCGAGAACACCAGAAGGATTGTTACCGGCTCACAAAACACATATATATAAATGTCAGTGAATATCAGATAAGCTGTCCTTATCATGTAAATAAAAACTGTAATTTCACTTTCCAACTACTTTTTAGCATATTTATTTGATCCTAGACACTCTACTCTTTGTAAAGCAGATCTTTATTCCCCACTAGAAAATAAGCAGATATTGGGTTTGTTCACTATGCCCATGTGTAGAATACAGTACATAATGCTATGTTGGCATTCAATACACTCTATTCATGTTTATATATTAATTAACATGTTTTAATGTACTTTATAGGTGATGTAGTAAGACACATATTGTTATCAACTTACTATTTTAAGGTTAAGAAATATAAGTTCCATATAACCCTACTTTGTTTCAATTTACAGTATTATATAAATCTTTCTTTTTGGAAAAACTTTTGATAAACATTGCTTCAGTAGCTACTTAGACATGGATGCATTATTGCCTTCTCAGTAAATAATTATTTCTAAATTCCACCTAAGTAACATACAGAGAGAATAACTGACATAAATATCTTTTACTATATTTTTTCCATAAAATAGTATCCCAGAGTAAAAGTTATACTAGGTCTAAAGTATTATTATTTAGATTTTCTATTTTTTTAATTAAACATAAAAGAGTTGTTCAATTAAAAAACAAAACCAGAGGCTGGCACAATTTACATGGCCATGAGTTGTGTGTGAGAATCCTCATTTACCTTCATACTTACTCTCTGGGATTGAATACTGGAGAGTGTGTGTGTCTGTACAAGTCTGTTTGGGCTGTACTTTTTATAATCCTTTTTTTATACATATATACATAAAAATCTTTAGGATTAATAATACTATATGGTATGATATGAGAACTTACAATAATTTCTTGAATGGTATATACCAAAACAGAGTCATTACCATTCACTGACTAATCCAAACCTTCCTCAGAAATATGTTCCACTTTCCCATATATTAAATAAAGCTCTATTTATTTATTGACATACTTCTACTTCTAACAAGATGGAGTAACAGGCTGTATTTATCTTACCATCTAAAACATCTAAAAAATGAGACAAAATATATGAAACTCTCAAGACTGAACATCAGACAACAAAGGAAAGTGATCAATGAAGGATAAAAAACAATTAAGGGAAGCCCTATCATTTCCCCAGCTTAATACACAGAGACAGTTTCCAGGATACAGTGCAGAAAGGTGGAACCCAGTCAGACTCCAGCAATCTCCCTAAATTGAGGAGATTATCACTGAGAATGTGGTAAAATGAAGGCGACTAGTGTTGCAGACCAGAGCACTGGAGAGGCAAGGGCTCCAGAGAAATAATAAAGATACCTGCAAAAAGCCTTATTAAGTTGGGATGCCTGGGTGTCTCGGTCGGTTAAACACTGGGCTCTTGATTTCGGCTCAAGTCATAATCTCATGGTCGGTGAGTTTGAGTCCTGCATCAGGCTCCACTCTGTCAGTGCAGAACCTGCTTGGCATTCTCTCTCTTTCCGCTCCTCTCTCTGTCTCTCCCCTGGTTGAGCTCTCTTTCTGTCTCTCTCAAAATGAATAAATGAACTTAAAAAAAAAAAAAGCCTTACAATTTAACTTGGTAATGACTCCTCCCTAAGACTGAGTAAACAGCCATTCACAAAGTTCAAAGAGATCAGTGCCTGGAGCTCACACTAGAGCCAACAGCAAGGAAGAAAAACCTCATAATTCACAGGACATCAGTTAAGAAGTGCCTAGCCTTGTAAGTGGGGGAAACTTAAAGCTAAAATAAATGCTGCTTTGGACCCACTTAACAAATTTTAAAAACAAGACCCCAAAGAATTAACCCATTTCCAAGTAACTTCACCATATCCCAAAACTATGTTCAAAAACACTTTAAGGAATATAAAAATACTCAATACCAAACATAGCAAAATGCACAATGTTTGGCATCAGTTATAAAAAAATCAGGCATTAAAAGAAGTAAAAGAATACAATACACAATGGGAGGAAAATTAATCAAAACTGATCCAGAAAAACTGATCCAGAAGCATAGACATCATTAGGTGAATTGTTTTAATTTCAATTTGTTTAAGTTTATTTATTTATTTTGAGAGAGAGAGAGAGCACAAGCAGGGGAGGGGCAGACAGACGGGGAGAGAGGGAGAATCCCAGGCAGGCTCCATGCTGTCAGCACAGAGCGCAACACAGGGCTGGAACTCAGGAACCGTGAGATCATGACCTGAGCCAAGATTGAGAGTGAGACGCTTAACCTACTGCACCACCCAGGTGCTCCTATCCCAAATTTTATTTCAAAATCAGGAACTACATTGACAAAACACTGTAAAGTCATTTGGTATTAATTCATTCTATTAACTTTAACCTTTTGAAGGCCTAATTTTTAAAAAAAGTTTGGAGCCAACAATCATTTCTTTAAACAAATCCAGCATATCGAGGTTTGAAAACTTGTTACTGAAAGAAATCCGCTGATATTTATAAACTAGTTCAGAATAAATTTCGAGTGGCTTTTTAATGAATGGCAGTTTCCTACTTTGAAATCTGTTGTCTAAGCTCTTATTTTCCTGAAATTCTTTCAAGTTCAAAATTTTAAAGAACTTGAAGATGGATTAAAACATAGTCCACATTAACATAAGTCATAAATCACTTTAAAATCTTGTTCACCCTGAGATCAGAAATGATGCTAAAATAATGAAGCCTAATCATTAAGTTTAGTTCTAGGAAGAGAGACTAGGTAAAGTTAAACAACAAAACAAAACACAGTTTTCTCCTGTGAATGAATTTTTTACTCTCAAAAGTTTTATGTGCTTTTTTTGAATATGTAATTTAGGAAGGTAATCATGAGAGAATGTCAGCCAGTTTTAGACCCAATATTAACCTCTCCTGGTTGCTAAATCCTCTATAGTGGCTAACTACTAGAACTTCATTGCTTCTAATAGTTCATGTAGCTTCCAAAATCCTACCTGGAGAAGTCAGCTCATTTTTGACTGTTCTTGATCTAATTAGTATCTATTGTAAAGGTTCTCTGCTTTAATCTCCAAATTTTAAGGCATCTTATAACATTCTTTATTGTATTTTATGACTGTAATTTGCAAAAGTTTCGCTTTGGTAGATCAATACTATCTAAGTGTAGCCAAGAAAACTAACCAGTACACAAACTGAGAAATTTCACATTACTAGGAGAAGAAGCCACATGATCTGTGTTAAAGAGAATATTTGTTTATAATTTGCTAAGAAATAGCAACATTAGTGATTTCTGAAATTCTCTGACTTGTGATATAAATGCTTACCATTATTTTTTCCATATTTTACATAACATTCATTAAAAATCCTTTGCTCTTTCAACAGATACATTTTGAGACATTATGTGACAAGCATTATATGAATGGAGAAGTAAAAATAAGTATGTCATGGTCCTTGTTTTCAAAGAATTTATCAGCTTTGAGACGTAGCAGAGAATGGGTATGGGGCTCTGCAGATAGGGACAACCCCTTTAAGAGAGAGATACCATTGAAAATTAGAGGATGAAGCACAAATGACTGTCTTGTTCAAAGTGAAAGCTTCGTAGTGGATGTGAATAATCATCACTCAGATGTGCAAAGGTCAGTGGTGAGACAAGAAAGAATGTCCCGGGCAGAAAGGCAGAATATGTGCAGCACATGTTGATTATGGGCATGGGTATCCTCATCACACTAATAGCTTCAGACAGAGTCCACTGGCCTTACAGAGGCTCTCATCTGGGCTATTCTGTAACATCCTTGACTGGGAGCAGAGGAAGGTCTAAAGGGAACATGTGGTCACCTGGCCAACTCTTTAGAATGGCTTATATGCAAGAAAACCTTAATATACAAGGTCTAGAATACAGTTCCATGGCAAAATAAGAAGGGCTTGAATCTTCTTCAAGGCCAAGACTGAAGTCAAAATAAAGCTACAATGAATCAAAAAGAAAAAAGGGCATATAAAGCCTATCTTTTCTAACAGTAAAAGCTACCAAATTTTAACCACTTTATTCTGACAGTTAAACTTTCTGCTTTAAGAGGATTTGGATGTGGTATACCCAAAAGTCACTTCCACAGCTATAAACCTCTATCTTACAAAATGTATCTTGGTGATAATTATGGCAATGTTGCGATACCACAAAATTCCATACAGGGATTGGGTACTACAGAGATACCTCTTGTATTTGAAGGTGGTGCTGCCACTCAGCACCTCTGGAATGAGGGTATCCATGGGTCTTTCTGTGCTCTTAGTGAAAAGGAAAGCTGGTAAATGCAGACTATAAGGGCCAACTGGATGTCCAGGCCAGATACTCCCTTTGCATGCTTTTGCCTTCTGCAATCTTGCTAGCCTCTTGCATAAGCCAGCAGCCAGGAACCAAAAGCTTGACTATACTAGTCCCGCCCAACCTGGAAGCATGTATGTATAAAAGATCAGTAAAACCCGAGCCAGATCCTCACCCTTTGGAGGTGACTCTGCTGGGCTGACACCGATGTGAAATAAACAGTCTTTTCTGATTCCCCAAGTGCATGTCACTTGCCTCTTCCTGGGCACTGAGTATTTGCAGTAACATTAGGACCAAAACAGTGAAAGTTACAGGAAAGGAGAGATATTGGAATTCTCAAACTGCCTAAGCAATCTCTTTTGCATGGGCATGATAACTATCTCAATATACTTCCATAAGTGCCTGTACAATTCTGAGCTACACTTTGGCAGGCTCCTAGAAGTCTGTTTCAATAATTAGATCCTGAGAATTTTCATTAAAACTTCATTCAATGATCAATTAACTATTTGTCTCACTGGGTTTTCTTCATTAACTTCTGTCCTTAATAGGAGTTCAGCTACCTTACTCTAAGATGAGATAATCACACAGTAAATAAATTATGCTTGGAGAAATATATTTTAAAACAAATAAAACCCTGCATATTAAAACAAACATTATTTACAATACATATGACTCTCCCATGTGTAGACTAAGTGTCCCCGGTGAGGTTCCCTTTGAATATTAGATTTTGAAGTATATTGTGGAAGTCCTACTCAATATTTTCTCCATTTAAAAAAAATCATAACAGTATGCTTTCATTCCTTTTTATTTTGATTGTACACATAAGAACTATCATATTTTCAGACCTGGTGTTTTGGTCATTTTACCAAACACTTTGATATTCCATATCCTAACTGTGGAGAAAACTTGCGGGATCCAATTACTGAAGTAACATTATCTTTGGCAAAACTGTCTGAATTCCTTTGAAAGACTAGAATAAAACAGCTTGACTACTCAATTAATGCTATCAGAGTCTAAGACTCAAAACTTTGGATTTTAAGACTAGAATTTGTAAAATATATGCTGTTTTAAGATTCTGTTGATCTCTACAAACTAAGAGAGAGCAACAATATAAAAATTTTTTATCTCAGTTTCAAATTTTCTGCCTTTTATTACAATATTTCACTTTGTTGAAAAGAAACAGGCCCTGAATGGAGTCTTGCTAAGCCCCAAGACTTAATACCTAAACTAATTGTAGTTTCAGCCTCTCCCGGTTGTGGAATTTTAAACTAATCAGTCTGGAATTTCCTGATCAGTTTTATGAGGTAATCCGCATGTTAAGACCCCCTGCCCTTCCCCCTCAGGGAAGGTGACCTTGGCAAAAACAATTCCTTCTTTTCTTTTGCTCTTAACCTCCTTGTCCTGTCCCATTGCTGCCTATAAAATTCTTCCATTTTATACAGCTTCTCAGAACTCCCTTCCATTTGCTAGATGGGATGCTGCCTAATTCATGAATTGTTGAATAAAACCAATTTGATCTCTACATTTACCCCAGTAGAATTTTTTTAAATTTGAAAGGCTTTTTTGTTTTTCATTTAAGTCTTTTGCTTTAATGTCAGTTGTTTTTAGATTGGTATCTTTACCATAAGCACAATTTTTTAAATCTTTATATTAAATTCTAACAAACAGTAATTATAAATGTGCATAGACTTACCATTTTGATCATTTTATAGATTTATTTTAA
Source organism: Cryptoprocta ferox (assembly GCA_028646485.1). NCBI lineage: Eukaryota > Metazoa > Chordata > Mammalia > Carnivora > Eupleridae > Cryptoprocta > Cryptoprocta ferox. Next base: position 63,074,842 of record CM053578.1, on the reverse strand, counting down.
GACAGTTTTAAGATAGTGAGGGAGGGAGATTATTTCTTTTACCAGATTTTAAAGCAGCCCTCAAGAGAAATCCTTTATCTTTTAACTTGATATCCAGAGTATCTCACAATGTCAATGGTTTCACTGGGAGAGAATTGATGGACAGGAAATCTAATCCTTGAAAACATAACTTTCAAATATTTATACTGGGAAATCATGTTTCCTTACTGTTAGAGGCAGTGCTGGATTTTACCACTACACTTGCCCACACACAATACTGCTCAGCCACAGCTAAAAATACATTCTGTCTCTGTCACTACAATCATACATATCTTATTTTTAACTTTAGTGGGACTACAATATTCTTAAATTCTCTCTCCTTCCTGTGGGTTTCTACCAGTCTTTCACATATAGCTGCCAAAACACTTATCTTCAGAAATCTCTTTCTCTTTATCACCATCCTGACAATGTTGAACTTACTCTAGCTCTGTGATCTTAGAAAATAACAAAGGTTAAGGAAATCTCCCACCCCTTTGTGTTTTAGAAATGAAAAGAACCACCCTTCCCCATATGATTTAGATAAGATTCAAGGCACTCTCCATGTTTACTCAAGACAAGGCCAAACAAAGACCCCCCAAATTTCCATTCTTTGCTTCATAAATGATTAGCTGAACTATATGGGCCTCTGACAAATCTAGTGACTAGGCTATACTTTATCTAAACTTCTCTCTTTCCTCCAGAATCCTTAGCTTTGACCTCCCCTCAGTTTAACAGACTTGCCCTTCATAATCTCTCTTAAAAATAGGCTGACCTAGGGGGTAATACATTCTCTGGTCTCCAGCCTCTAATCACACCACTATCATTCATCCTAACTTCCCACATCCCATTCTTTCTAGCCTTGTTTACTCTTCCTTATAAAAGTCCTTTTCTGCCTAGCCTTTGAGATGCCCATAGATCTACGGTTGGCAAATTCTTCCTATTACAATTTCCACACCTCCTTTTATTGTAGTAATCTTTCAAATAAGGTCTGAGGTGTCTGGGTGGCTCACTCTGTTGAGCAACTGACTTTGGTTCAGGTCATGAACTCCCAGTTCCTGGGTTTGGGCTCTGCATCAGGCTCTGTGCTAACAGCTCGGAACCTGGAGTCGGCCTTGGATTCTGTGTCTCCCTCTCTCTCTGCCCTCCCCTGTTCACGCTGTCTCTTTCTCTCTCTCCCTCTCAAAAATAAATAAACAAATTTTTTTTTAATTTTTAAAAAATCAATAAGGTCTCCTTACATAAGTCCTGATTTGCTTTTTTATTTGACACTCCATTTGATCAGATTAGAAAGATTTCTGGGGGTGCTTGGGTGGTTCAGTCAGTTAAGCATCAGACTTCGGCTCAGGTCATGATCTCCCGATTCATGAGTTTGAGCCCCACGCCAGGCTCTGTGCTGACTGACAGCTCAGAGCCTGGAACCTGCTTCAGATAATGTGTCCCCCTTCTCTCTCTCTGCCCCTCTCCTGCTCATGCTCTGTCTCTCTCAAAAATAAATAAACATTAAAAAAAATTTTTTAATTAAAAATAAAAGATTTCTGGCAACTAACCCTTAACATCATTCACTGAACTAACTGAACTAATTTGAACATTTTCCTTTCAATGTATTTACTCAAACGGAGCTAGATCTCTCATTCTCTTCCACTAATGAATGCTTTCATTTCAGCATAAAATGAATTGCAAGAATGTCCTACAAAAGTAAATGAATCTGGGTTTTAAAAAATTTGTTATCCTTGCATCCCTGGCATCTAGCTCCTATCTATAGTAAATATCTGCTAAGTTACAAAGCAAATCAACAGATTAAGTTTTCTAAACCAATATATATTTTATTGTAATACAAACATATATCTTAGCTCCTAAAATCTGTTACAAATGTATAACTATAAAACACTCTTAATTTGAAGGCATTTTCAGATAAGAAATTCTGTAAAGCTGTTTAGTAATTGATTACCTTTTTACACATGTTGCACACAATTATGATGAATTATAAAAATAAAGACAATGCACCTTTTCATCAAAGAAAACATTAGAAACAAGCCAAAAATGATTAACAACCATGATCATTTTCTGACATAAGAAATATATCTTTTGTTGGACATAAAAAATCTATTGAAATGAAATATGTGTTGAAACAATATAAATTAATGAACAATTTGATAAAACCATGCATATTTTCAGACAAAAGTTCCACCCACTAAAGTCAAGCACACAGTGTAACTGTTTCAATGCCAAAAATGAAGAAAAAAATTACTCCAATAAAACATAGGCAATATTCTTTATCTAAGGTTAATCTTTTCATAGAAACAAAATTCTGGGGCACCTGGGTGGCTCAGTCGGTTAAGCGGCCGACTTCGGCTCAGGTCACGATCTCACGGTTCGTGGGTTCGAGCCCCGCATCAGGCTCTGTGCTGACAGCTCGGAGCCTGGAGCCTGCTTCGGATTCTGTGTCTCCCTCTCTCTCTGACCCTCCCACACTCATGCTCTGTTTCTCTCTGTCTCAATAATAAAAACATTAAAAAAAAAAAAGAAACAAAATTCTAAGAATAGAAGGGAATGAAGACAGTGTTTAGCTAAGGACACAGAAAGAATTATTTGTAAATGGGAAAAGAATAAGAAATCATTAATAAGTGAACCAAAAGGAAAATATTAGTATTGTCGGTTAGCCTTTTTGCTCAACTATAGACCCCAACAGTTAAAACCAGAAACAGACAAGACCACTGAACTGCTACTCTAAAACCCATTGTACTTATTTCGTATTGCACTTTCTTGAGGCAGTGACAAAGGTGTTTTGCCAAGACGAGAACATTCCAACTGCCAAACCAGAAAAGTCCTGATAGCAATGGAATGCCTAGAGGACAACACCCCACTAACCCCCTTCCCTCCCAAGATCATAAGCTGAACACATACCACCCCTCACCCATGGTCACATGCCTCCTGCATGCTCTCTTGCACATACCGCCCCCCCTTGACCCTCTCTCTGTAAAACTCTAGGTGTCCATCTTGAGGGCAAGGAGGTCAGTTGTTAAGGTTTGAGCCTGCCACCTCCCCAGGCTGCCAGCTTCTAAAATAAATTTCTCCCTTTCTCTTTTCTAAACTGTCATTTCTTGAGTTATTGGCTTCTCTTACGATAAGTTCATCCAAATTTGTTCAGCAACAGTGTTGGCAAACCAAGCCAGGAACTATGCTTTGTTTTCTAAGACAGTGGCTCTAATAGATCAGTGAGTAACAGTGCAAAAATATAATGGTTTTAACTGTAATAAGCTACAATAACTGGTACTATACTACAGAATGGTATAACTCATAAATGAGTTATTGAGTTTGAAGATTAAGTGGGGAAACTCTCCTAGGTGGCTACAGAAAATAGATATGTATATCAAAGAATTACTAAGAGATATAGAGGATAGAAATAAAAGTGCCAAAATCTAGATACTGGAATACCATAAAGAAAGAAAAAAATAAAAACAGAGAGCAGGGAATAGTTAAGAAAAAATTATGAAAAGAATTTTCAAAGAATTAAAATAGATTATAAAAAATGTCAAGTTGAAAGTTTCAGACCCAGGCCTGGGAGAGTAAAATTAAGAATATTAAGTGCAAAAAGAAAATAAACAACATGTCCAAGCAGAAAAAGGTCACCTAAATAACAACAAGAACCAAACTAAAAATAAAATTCACAATAGTAAACACAGGATGCAAAAATAATAAGTAAGCAATATTCTCAAGGTATTCTAAAAGAAAAGAACTTTTTAAAAAAAAAATTTTAATGTGTATATTTGAGAGAGACACACACACACACACACACACACACACACCACACACAAACACACACACACAGTGTGAGGAGGGAGGGGCAGAGAAACTTAGAGACATAACCTGAAGCAGGCTCTAGGCTCTGAGCTGTCAGCACAGAGCCTGATGCGGGGCTCAAACTCAGGAACCATGAGATCATGGCCTGAGCCAAAGTCAGATACTTAACCAAGTGAGCCACCTAGGCACCTAAAAGAAAAAAACTTTGAACCATGAATGCTATATAGAGTAACTATAGTATAAAGTGAGGGAGTAATAAAGACATACAATGCTTGTGGCACCTGGCTGGCTTAGTCAGTAAAGCTTGTGACTCTTGATCTTAGGGTCTAAGTTCTAGCCTCACATTAGATGTAGAGGTTACTTAAATTAAAAAAAATAAAAATAAAATAAAATAAAATAAAATAAAATCTTGAAGACATGCAATGCCTCAGAATTTTTACCACTGAAAAAGTAAAATGCTTTTGCTTTTTTTTTACTGAAAAGGTTAAAAAATAATGAAAATACTCTTGGTAGTATTAAAATAAGAAGAGAAACAAATTCAGCTTTTTCTTGTAAAAGATAAAAGCACTGTAGCATTACCATAAATTTTACCAAGGTATTTTATCCTCAAAACAATAACAGCTAACGTAGAAGTAAAAAGGAAATAAAAAAGAATAAGAGACACATAGAAGGATACATGGATATGTAAATATAAAGAAAGAGTTAGACACATACACATACACATATATATACACATATTCATAACAATCCGGAACTGAAAATCTGAATAAACATTTGCCACATAGTGGAGCAGAGAGAAAAAAAACCAGAGACATGAAATGTAGTTTAGTACTCATTGTTGAGAAGTTACAGATGCTAAATTTAAGGGATTAATATGAGAACATAAGAATGGAAATTGTGTCCTGAGGGCAACTACCATTAAGAGCAAAACTACAATATATACACTTTAAATGGGTCAAAAAACCTTTATCTAGTTGACAGTAGGAAATGAAGAAAAATAAAAAACAAAGCACACTAAATAGAAAATATGCAATAAGATGGAAAAATACAAGTCTACTACATTTTACATTTGGCTTTGGGAATCAAATTAATTAATAACTTTATGAATAAGAAATAGAAGCCACAAAATATAAGAAAATATAAAAGAATATTATTTTGACTTAGAGTAAGGGAAGAATGTTTTGAAAAATAAACAAAAAAAATCAACTTGATTATATCATAAACATTTCATTTCAGAAAAGGTTACTATAGAAAAGATAATAGACAACAGACAAATCTGAGAAAAAAATAATTTCTCTCTCTAACTCTGATGAAGAAGTAATAGCTAAAAAACACAAAGATTTTCCTAAAAAAAGCAGTAAGAAAAAGTACGTAACCCAGAAGGAAAAGGAACAAATGATAAGAACTTCCAATGTATAGAACAGGCAGTCCAAAATACTATTAAGCACATAAACAAATGCTCTAACCCATGAGTAATCACCAAAATGCAAATTTAAACCATATTATTTTATACTAATTTAACTGCAAAAGTCAGAATATTATAGAATGCCAAATGCTGGTAATGATGTGAGATTATAACATTGGTTCTCCTATTTACATACTCATTGGAATCATCTGGAAGAAATAAAAAGCTATGAAATGGTGAAGATGCACTCAGTTCATTTATATCAGAATAAAGGGTCCTGGCTATAATATTGTTTAAGAACCCTTTAGGTAATTCTAATGTGCAAAAAGAGTTGAGGAAAACACAGTTACTTTTCATGCACTACTGATGACAACATATAAACAGCATGACTCATCTGAAGAAATAATGCTTAACAAATTGAATGTACATATACCCCATAACTAAGAAACTCCATTCCTGAGTATTCATCGCAAAGGAATTCTCATAGATCCACAAAGGACGTCTGTGAGAAATCCCATTATTGTTTGTGGTGGCAAGGAGTTGGAGGTAATCTGGTTGTCTATCACCAGCAGAAGAGATAGGCAAGATGTGGTAGTACGTCATGGAGCACTATGATCAACTGAAAATAATGAGTAAATATGCACATAACAACATGAATGGATCTTAGCAACAATGCTGACTGCAACAAATAAGGTGAGCCAGATAACCTCCAAATTAAATGCTTATATGCAAAACAATAATTATTTATTTATTTATTTTTAAAGAGAGAGAGTGATTGGGGGAGAAGGGCAAAGGGAGAGAGAGAAAGAACCTTAAGCAGGCTCTATGCTCAGTACAGAGCCTGACTCGGGCTGGATACCATGACCCTGGGATCATGACCTAAGTGGAAATCAAAATTCCTATGCTCAATCGACTGAGCCACCCAGGTGACCCCAATACCGATTTTAAAAGAACAAATATGGGGGGAGGGGATGGGTGAAATAGGTGAAAGGGATTAAGAACACATTTATCATGATGAGCGCTGAGTAATGTATAGAAATGCTGAACCAGTATAATATACACCTGAAACTAATATAACACTGCATGTTAACTATACTAGAATTAAAATTTTATAAATACAAACAAAAACTACATTAAACAATAAACTGTTGTGAAGAGTTGGGAAAGGGGATAAGGCATAAAAGGGAATAAAATAGAGGAAAGACAGTGGCTTTGAACAGCCCTGAAGACTATGATTATTTCAGTACTTTGTACCCACAACCAATATATAAATCTTGGTACAAGGCAGGCACCCTCTTGCCACTCTTCTCTATTTAGTACATGAAATTTTGTGGTGCATTTATGAGATGATGTCATAATCCTGTCCTTGAGACCAAGAGAAAGCAGAAGCTCATGTGTAAATTGGAAAAAACACATTTTCCACAAAAGTGAGACATCTAGAGAGCCCTCACGGCTACTATGTTCCTTTATTTCTTGTTCTTTGATACCTCACAGCAGCTGTTCAAATATTTTCTACTCTTGTCAAGTCATATCCTAAGGAGAAAATCTCGCCTCAAATGATTAATGTCAGCCCTTTCACATCTCTTTTTTTTTTTCCTATTTCCACTAGTCAATTGGGCAGTGGTAATTGCCCACTTTTTTCACTGTGTCATGTCCTCAGACTCTTTGCAGTATTATTTGATTTATATTTCAAAGAGAAAGCTGACCAGTCTAATTGATGGATGGCTTTTGAGAGTAAGAAAGAGAACTCAAGGACAACGATGACTTTTCTTTTCTTTTTAACTGAGTAAACCATAGTGTCATTTATTGAGAAGAGGACACTTGGGGAAAGCCCAAAAGACTTCTGTTTTAGATACACTAATTCTGAAATACCTATCAGACATCTAAGAAGAGATATTGAGTGAATGATTGGAAATGGAGTCTGGGACTGGCAGGTAGAGTAGGAATAGAGATATAATTTGTGAAATAGTCAGTTTATAGATGGTAAGGTCAGATAGGAAGTGGGTGTAAACAGAAATGATTACTGAGTCCAAAGGCATGCCAAATTTTATAAATTACACAGAATAAGAAGATCAGCCACAGATAGTTAGAGAAGAGCCACAGAAGCCAAATGAAAATGAAGAAAAGTGTGCAGTTTTGGCATTCAAATGAAGAATATTTTCATTAAGAGAAGATTAAATAATACCAAAATGTCTATAAAGGAAAAGCCTGAGAAATGCCTATTGGTTTCACAACATGGAGATTATCAGTGGTTTTTGCATCATAGTTTCAGGGGTGAAGGCGCTAAGACAGCCTGACTGGTATTGTTGGTTCATGAGAAAATAAGAAGTAAGGTAGTAGAGACAGGAACTAGAGATGCTCAAGGAATTTTTCTATAAATGGAAACAAGCAATAGGGCAGGACTGAAGAGTGACACAGACTTAAGGAATAAACATTCTGTTGGGTACTACTGCACGTCTATGTATACTGATAGGAAAAACACTTTAACAGGAAAAAAATGATGATACAGAAAACAGACAGGATAAATGCAAGAACAAATTCCTTGAACAGGCATGAAAGGATATGGTCAAATCCATAAATGAAGCAACTGTCCTTAGATAAAAAAAGAGGCAGTTTGCTCCTTATAACAGAAGGGAAGGCTGAGTCATTGGAACACTTAAAATACTTAGTAGTTCAGCAGATTTAGTGATGAGGAAATATGAATTTTTTCTTCTAATTGCATGTATTTTATCACTTAAAAAAGAAGTAGGTCATTAGAGAAGAGAAAAGAAGAGGAGTGGAGGAGGGGACAGGAGAGAGATGAGCATGGGACTGAAAATAGCCATCCTGAATAGAAGAGCAAATGGAAGAGGCAAGGCTGTTGAATCTCTGGACAATTTTAATGACCTGATGAGGATTACAGTCTAAACATAAACTAAGGCTAATGAACATGACCATAGGAGTTCATGTGTGCATTTGTGTATGTTTGTTCCAGCTACATTACCTACTTAAGTGTGGAAGAATACATAGTGATCAACAGGAGTTAGGATTCTTCCAGGGAAGACAGAAAAGAGAGGCAAAAGTGTCTTGGTAAATTATTGAAACAAGACTTGCCTATGACATTAGTCCAGCCTTAGAAACTACACCAAACAATTGTTTTCTCTTATCATATCACTTTCTTGTAATTAACATGAATATTCAATTATAATTAACTGTTCTAGAAATATTTTTAAATTACCATAGTGATAAAACTTGTCTACAATTTAGTAACCAAAAGGAAAAAATATACACATATGTACATTCCGACACATTATGTTTGTAATACTAACACATTAATACCTAAGAAGTCTTTCTTACAGATTTTCGTATAGGGTAGCACAGGTAAGAAGCAGAAGGGAAAAATAAATTTTAGTATCCCAGTGCTTAATGTGAATTCAACACAATTGTGGATCAGTGAGGAAAATTACTCATACCTTTATCCTTAGTACCAAGAGTTTTAAGTTTTGGACTTCCTCGTCCTTTTCACAGGTAAGTCTTCTAGCCCAATTTCAATTAGATTCTTTTGACTCTGATCTACAAGAAAGAGTGAGCAAGTCTGGGCTAGGAAGCTAGTGTCCAGTGGAATCTGTAGCTACTGAGGGGAAAGAGAGGACGACCAAGGGCATTCAGGCATTTGTACCTATAACTAGAAAACCTCATATTTCTAATATTAGAAGATCTTTTCCTACTGGAAATCTTGCAACACCTGCCTATCTCTTTTCATGTCTGGCCTCCATCCCACTAATGGAGTAATTTCCTTTTTCCCCTTGGCCTAGATGACAAATGAAGTGATATCAGTTTAAGAGTGATCGTTTCTTTTGAGCAAATTATTCAGAGAAAAAGACAATAATCCACACCACATACAGCTCCTGTTCTGTGTCTTCAAATATGCCAATAATTGTTATTAATTAGCTTTTGCCATTGCAAAGCAAAAGGAACACTAAGAGCTCCCCATACCCTATGATTTGTGATGAGTACTTGTATTTTTGCTCAGTTCTGTTTTTTTCAGTCTTATTAAGAGATAGGGATTTTGAGTCATATTTTTAAACCTATGTAGATACTGATTCTTCTAACAGCACAGAATAAAAATATTCTTGTAAACATTTCCTAGAAGGACCAAAGGTAGCCAAAAACTAGAAAACATTTTTAGGGTGAAATAATTTTTAGAGTAATAATAATTTTAATATTTATAAACATTTATATTTGTAAATATCTCGATATTCTTGAATTCCCACCATTTTATTAGTGTCTTATATTTGTGTACTTACACACAGGTATACAGTATTTAATATTTCCATTGTGTTACTTATCACTTAATTCTGTAATCCCTAATATTGTTTTCTTTAACGTTTTATTTATTTTTGAGAGAGAGAGAGAGACACTGTATGAGCAGAGGAGGGGCACAGAGAAAGAGGGAGACACAGAATCTGAAGCAGGGTCAAGGCTCCGAGCTATCAGCACAGAGACTGACTTGGGGCTCAAACCCATGAACCATGAGATCACGACCTGAGCCAAAGTCAGACGCTTAAGTGACTGAGCCACCCAGGCACCCCTGTAATCTCTAATATTCTTAAAGGTTTATTTACTACTTTTGAAATATACCAGACCAATATATTAGTAAAATATTAACATTCTATCTATAGAAACAAAAATAATACAGAAAATAACAGTGTGGGGGCACCCGGCTGGCTCAGTCATTAGAGTATGCGACTCTTGATCTCAGGGTTGTGAGTTTGAGCCCCACGTTGGGTGTAAAGATTACATAAAAATAAAATCTTTAAAAATTAAAAAAAATAAAAAACAAAGAAAAATAACAACGTGGATTACTTTGGACTAGCGAGTCTTACATGGAGAGCAACTCTCATGCAAGAAGCAGGGCACATGTCACAAAGTCAGCAGTGGGGATGGGACAGGAAGTCTAGCATTTTTGTTTTGAAACCATTTAACAGTATATAGTATGTTCATTGGAGAAAATTCAAGAAAGAAGCTCTAGAAAATCTTGGTTGGTAAGAACTGCAGAAGATAAAGTGGGAAAATACTTTTAAGTAAGGTGGGTTTAAAAAGCTCATGAATATGTTGAGGGAGAACCCAATCTCTTTATATTGTTTGGCATTTTTAATATTTAACAAGAGGATTGGGACCATGTACTGTGTGTCCCTCTCATTTTGTATTTTTATATTATAAAACTGCCATCAGGCACAATCCTCACAGGCTAGCTCTGCTCTTGGGCCAGTGGCCTGTAGGTGAAAGGCCTCCTCGTTCCATAATTTCTCTGTGGAAACACACACTTGTTTCTGGATCTGTTGCTTGCTTTCCTTTCATTATTCTTATAAAAAGAAGAGTCACAAATACATGAGCTTCAGATTTTGAGACAACCAGACAGAAAAAAAAAACAAGTCTGTCTTGGAATAACAAGACTGGCTGGTCCCTAATCTTTTATTTAGAAAGCTAATTGTGTTTATTAGAAAATATTAAATACTATAGTGTGTACACTTACTTTTAATGACCCCATATTATAAAAATACTCAAATAATGACAAAACAATCCATCCTAATTCTACACATCTCAATTTTTTAAATTTTGCCTCATCTATTAGAGAAATAATGTTTTAAACATAATACTATCATAAATTGAGGCACATTTATCTTTGCTTTTAGATTAAAAATGTAATTTATTGTATACAGATGCATTTCTATATGTAGAAACCAAGCACTTCAATGTATTTGAATTGCTTTAATGTAATTTATTTATTTATTAAAGGTTATTTGAGAGAGAGGGGGAGAACGTGAGCAGGGGAGTGGCAGAGGGGGAGGCAGAGAAACCCATGCAGGCTTTGCGCTGTGAAAGGGGAGCCCTATGCAGGGTTTGACCCCATGAACGGAACCATAAGACTGTAACCTGAGCTGAAATCAAGAGTCTGATGCTCAAGTGACTGAGCTACCCAGGCACCCCTGCATTGATGCAATTTAAAATGTATTCCTCTTGCTCCTAGCACACCCTAGAAAAGATATCAAAGAGAAGATTATAACTGAAAAGAGATAAGATAGAAATTTCCTAATGACCTTCTCTACAAAGTACAGAGCAAAGAACACTTTACATTGTGTTTTCAGTTATAGTATTAATATTGAAAATAATAATGACAAGAAGCCTAAGTTAAAATAAGAAGTTTTAAAAAATTATGGCAATATTGGCAAAGTGTACATGCATTTTAAGTGCTAGAAACTATCCACTTAACTCATTTAATAGAATCATAAGCAGATAATCATTATGTAGTGACACATATGCAACGCACACACCATTACAAAGAAGTCCTGTCTTGGTGGAGGTGAAATCAAAACTTTCTTTTAAAGAGAAACAAATTTGGAGTTTTCTCATGTTTCCCAGTGCTTTTTTTTTTCTATTAACATTCTGTTCTCATAATGCAAACCGTATGTGACAATACACAGTCCAGCTCATTCCTTTAACATTACACAAATGTGCTCACTCAGCAGTCCAAAAAAATAGCAGAATTGTTGTCAATGTCTTTGATCATTTCTATGCCATTGTTGGCCAGGTAAAGTAAAACAACAGTGTGTCTTTCCTAGGAAATACACCGTGTTTTTTAGAACATAAAAGGTGAAAACAAATTCAGTAGCAACTAGCTCTTTAAAAAATTCAAATTGAGGAACCATTCATCAAAATACAATGGTAATAGTTTAGACCTCAGCACTCTTTAATCTAAAACTAGTCACTAAAATTTGCAGTTTAAATGAGTACATACACTCATTTACTAACTGAATAGTTTCCTACCTGGTGAAGGTAAAATCTTTTAGTTGCTTGGGGAAAGTCAGGAACGGAGAGAGGGGAAGGCTCTGAAGCTTAATGATTTTCAGCTGTGAGCCAGATGGTGCTTCAGACTGAATGGAAAACCTCTTGAATAGTCAAGGCGAAGCTCCTGAAATACGGAGGGATGCTGCCCTCCCTCTGCTGGGTTCCCTCCTTTGCGCTACAGAAAAGCACTTCCTTCCAAAAATTTAGTAAGTCCAAACATACCTACTAAACAGAAACATCTTTAGATTACAAAAGAAATTTCATGTCCCAATTTCTTCTATTTTATATTAAGTAAAACATTCTAAATTAAAGGGAATTAAAGAAAATGGTAGTAAGTCATCCTGGTCTACAGGATGCACTAAAATTTTAGCACTTGAGGAAAATATGTAATTGCACATACACACACATATATAATATGTATATATTTATATAGTAACTATAAAAACACTACTTGTTTACAACTAAAGGGGTCACTATTTGAGCAGCCAACAACTTTCCTCCATCCAGTTATTCCAGGTCACTATTACTCCTCTAATTCAAAATATGGACTAGAAATGATTCAAAAATACAACTCTGTGTGTGTGTGTGTGTGTGTGTATGAATTAACTGTATTATATACCCTTAATGTTTTAATATTATTCATCATAAACCAATAAACAAGATTTTAAATCTTAAGATAAAAACAGTAATTAGATAATAAATATAAATGGAATATGAGAGAAAGATCCCTACTTTCTTTACTAAAGCAGAATTATTTTTGTCCTAATTCTATAAATCCTAAATCACCTGTTATAATGCCAGAAATATGGTGCAAGATCACTAAAATGTCATTCTAAATGGTGTTGATGATTATAATGTAATACATATTTTTGGCAATTTCTTGTATCATTATATTATTACCCCTATATTTATTTATATATTATTATTTTGGGTAATCAATTTATATGCATTAATAAAGAAGCCATATATATTGCAACATTGGTTAGATTTATAGAAACTGAGCTAAAGTCTAAATGTATACTATTAGAAAAGGAGAAGGAAATGTAAGACAATCAGAAGGACTAAAATCTGAATGGGCAAAAAAAAAAATGAATAAATTTTATAGAGGCCATTTAAACTACCCCTACCCTCTACTTCCTTTAAAGTTCAAGTAAAACCAATTTCTCACTGAATTTGCCAATGATGTGGCAATAATTCACTTTTGGGCATAGTTTCCTATAACCCTTCCAATGCATTATATCCAGGCATGATTCCAAGACTCAGAATCCTAGAGAAGCAATGGGGATTGCTTTGCACTACTTTGCATTAGCAGAAATGTATTCTCATTTGGAAAGTCTATAGCAGAAATATCTATTTCAATATTCCAGCTTTATCGTTCTGCTGCATACCCTATCACTCATCAACCCATGGAAGCCATGCTAACATACAATGCTCATGCCATCTGTATTCTGAGACTATTATATGTTGAGTTTCATAGTATTGTTTTTAGAATTATATTTACCATCCAATTAGTATGCATTTTAAACAATTCTTTCAGTAAGAAAAATACATAGATGTATTGGGGAAGCAAGCAAAGCTGAGAATCATAGAGAGATATTCAATGAGAGGAGGAGAGGAATACAAAGAAATTATGGATGAAGGAAGAAGGGAAAACAATGAAACAGATTCCTACCCCTGAGGTTAGCTTTACTACATAACAAGACAAATGAAAGCAGAACTACTATAGGACTAAAATATTTTGCCAGTCAAATACTTTGACGCTCTGCAAGGCCAGGGAAGATGGGGTGGGAGGAGACAACACTCAATTTAAGAATAATGTGTGATTACACAAACATCTACTGTGTGCCTATTTTGTGTCAGGCTCTGCGTATCTACATAGGTGCTTTCAGATATTTCTCATTTAATACAACTGTACTCTGAAGCAGGTAATAATTACCTTCAATTCGTAGATGAGCATACAATGGCCCAGGTTATAGTGTAGGTTGTAAATATTCCCAAGATCACATAGCTGACAAAAGACACAGTAAATATCTTACCCCAGGTCTTCAAATGACAAGTTCAAGAGACTTTTACACTATATTACAAATATCATATCAACACCTCATATGTTTCTAAAGGAAGACTAATTTGTCAAGTAAAGCATTTCAGTGTGTGTATGTGTGTGTGTGTGTGATGTGGTAAACAGTTTTTTGGATAATGTAGTAGAACTAAAGTTGAGGTTGTAAAAAATGAAAATAATATGAGTCCTGATTGATTGTAATATTTACAGTTATTTAAATATTTCTTAAAACCAGGTAATGTTACTTTTACCCATGCTGTCCTTTGTCTATCTAAGCTTTTTATCACAGCTTCTGGGATGCTTATAATGTTTTCTTTGACCACTATAAAAGGCCAGTACTCACTATTTCAGAGTTCAAAACACAGCGTTCTGACTTTACTTCAAATTTTTGGATCTGACACAGAGTACATGCTCTGATATTTCAAATTATGTGTTCAATCTAGGTATCTGATTTTTGTTTTGACCAGCACGAACTCTACATTCCTATAGTAATATCAGTTACTGATACTTGATGTTTTACCCTGAAAAAAATGAATTTAAAATTCTGTCTCCCAAAGAACTTCTTATGATCAATGGTAAGAGAGGAATAAGCATTTTGAAGATCATACGGTCTATGGGTGTGGAATAAATAAAACTAGCAGGTTAACAGTATCTGAAGTGAATTCCTCACTTCGATCTAAGTTTCAGGGAGATGTGAAGAGTTGATACCATATATGTGGCATCTACTGTGTGCCTAGCAATAAATCAATCCCTTAAATAGAGCATCATATTTACTTCTCCAAATACTATTCTCAGAGTGGTAGCAATTCTTTATGACCACATCTGGACTAATGTAGCAAAATGATATACCCAAATCTATGCATCAATCAAGTGGCAGAGTCAGAATTTTACTGTAAGTTGACTCTAATGGACAGCTGAACTTCCTACTATATTGGGCTGACTCATCATGGAGTCATTATTATAAAGCAAATTCTTTCTAAAATACCACCGGATACAATGTAAGTTCTACAGCGACTCTTATTCTCAAATCTGTTAAACATCTGGCAAGAAATATCAACACATCATTAACTAAAATCATGTTTCATGTATACAAGTTCAAAAAAAGACTTTCTTTGTATATAAATTGAAATTTAATGTTTTAAAGTCATGTCTGGTTATCATGCAGTGGGATGAAAGGATCCTAGAGGTTATAACAAGCACAAAACGGAAGCGATTTAGACCAGATGAGTTGCTTGTGGAAGAGGACCGACTAGTAACCTACACACAGAACAGCAGAATCCAAACACAAAAATCAAGTAAGCAAGGCTGAACTCAAAATCTCAGAAGTTCACATGCTATGTCCTATGCACAGAGATGCTGCCGTCTTAGAGTAGCCCAACTTGGACTCAGGTTTTCTGACTTGGGATGCTTTGGGGATGCTACAGACTAACTAAAAGTGGCTTGCGTAATAGGGACTTATCATCTCACAGAAAGAAATCTGAGGGCAAACAGTTCCCACGTTGGTAAATACAACACATAACTGTCATCAGAAGCTTCAGTGCTTTGTGCTTTTATTTCTTCTGCTCACTTATCCTTAGCATGTTGGCTTTTGTCTTTAAGGTGTTCCTCACAGTCACAAAATGGCTGCCTGCATTTACCTAAACACACAGATATGTAGTTAAAAGCATATTTCATTTTATCACAGGAAAAGAAAGAAAAAACACAAAACTTTCTAGAAGCTCTCAAGGAGAACTGGGTCTCACAGCTAGACCATGATTGAAACTGAACATAGGAAGTGAATATGAGACGTTTTAGCTTTGTTAGTGGGCTCATTGATAGGGAAAGGTGGGAGAATGGCTGAAGGACCTGCAGATTTACTACATAAAAACTTGTCATCCTAAACAAGTGTATGGATATTCAGTGACCATTCCTTGCAGTAGAGGCTGAAGTTAAATGTTAAAAATACCTGACATGTTCAGTTTTGTTTTACTGCCTTTCTCCACCCACCTATAAAATTCATTAGGAAGTTAAAAGACTCATTTCAACTTCTAGGATTAGTAATGATTTAGAATGGAAAAAAATAGTGAAAGAATAGAACATAAATAAAATGAAAATATCCCTGATAATGCCAAACCATACCAACCTAGATGTCCTAAGACTGAGAGACTTCTGTTAAAAATGGTAGTTGCACTAACACAGACCTGGAAAGAAGTCTATGGTAGGAAGTTAAAAAAATTAAAAGATGACCCCTTGCCTACTCACTCTGTCTCTCTCTCTCTCTGAAAAATAAACATGAAAAATTAAAAAAAAAAAAAAGATGCCTAAAAGATGCCTTTTTAATTTGCTAATCCTCTGTCTTTCAAAAATAGTATTTTTAAATCAAAGTTAATGACTGCTGTAGCATTTGGTACATAATCATATTTTTAGTAAAGTGGAGAAACATAGCCCTTGCTTTAGCCACTCACAAATGAGCCTTTCTTGGGTCTCCTCACATTTATCATCTCTGACTCACTCTCCCAATTATTCACAATGAAACACACGCTCTGCACCTACGTCTTCCTTGTCTGCTTTTAATGTCTTTTTAACAATTCTTAATTCAGTTTTTCTTGTTATTGTTGTTTTTTGTTTTTAATTTTTATCCATCAAGGGACCTAGATAGATGGCATGACGGAAGAGCCTGAGGAAGGAACGTGAAATTGAATGCAGAATACAATGAAATTCAAGGTTTGTGTACCAGCCAAGGGAAAAAAAAAAAAAAAAAACAAGACAGGGACTGGAATCCATCAACTAAAAATATTAAGAGACTCAAAGTTATAACTCTGCATGAAGTGAAAACCCTACTCTGTGTGACAATTAGAAAGTTATATTTTATTACAAATCGACAAAACAATGAGACATTAGAAAACATTAGAAAAATTGCAGGTGACTTCATCAGTTGGAGTCGGCTTTGCAATTCCTTTATATTCTTACAATTCTATAATTCAAAATCCACAATTCCATAGCCAAGATTCTTAAATATTTTGTAAGGTAATGTCAGCTTTAGGTAGAAAGATACAAGATATTTTTGTAGAATCTGGCTACACCCTAGCAGACAACATGCGGAACATTTGCTAACCTGGAATGCATAGTCTTACAATTTTAAGTAAAATTTTATCGACTGCTTATGATTAAACAAGCATGGAGTTTGGCATTTTCCAGCACACTAGCTCAGTGTGATGACTGAAACAAATATGGCATATGCACAAATTACTGTGATGCAATGTGATTATGGATAATCACCATGTGCCTATGAGATAGGTGTGGTCCCGAAGTTCAAGAAAGGCAGAAATCACTCTTGGTTAACTTTATGGAGCAGCGAGCTCTCCCAATTACATTTAGGGTGGAAATATTTGACAAATATTGATAATGGATATCAATCAAGGAAAATGTGTTTTACCAATATTAATCTGGCAGCAGAGAATAGGACTATTTGAATAAACAGAGATTACAAGACAGGGAGCTCAAACTAAAGGTGTACTACAACAGTCTGGGCCAAAGGTAGTAAAGGCCTAAGTAGAAATAGAAAATGGCTGGCGGAAGATATCAGAGACTGCCTATAGACAGGGGGAGAGAAAATGAAATGCCACAGCTGATTTTTAAAAATCTTTCTAGATCTCTTAGAAAAGAAGAAAACATTCCTTTCTGAGAAAAAGAAAATATGATTAGAATGATTACTGATATACTTTGAATTTCATTCTAATCTATAATTAGAATGAGAAATTCTTATTGTTCTTAGTTTAAGCTACTTTATAAAATCATTTTTTAACAAAAGAGATTTTCAAAGAACTGTATCCAGGTTTGTAATCTAAGTTTCTAAGAATACAAACTGACAAAATACTGTTTTCAGTGAGAAAAACTTCATTTTAATTCTACATTTGCTTTATTTAATTTTTTTAATGTTTATTTATCTTTGAGAGAGAGACAAAGCATGAGCAAGAGAGGGACAAAGAGAGAGGGAGACACAGAATCCAAAGCAGGCTTCCAGCTCTGAGCTGTCAGCACAGAACACGATGC
This sequence comes from Cryptoprocta ferox, assembly GCA_028646485.1. Lineage (NCBI taxonomy): Eukaryota > Metazoa > Chordata > Mammalia > Carnivora > Eupleridae > Cryptoprocta > Cryptoprocta ferox. The sequence continues at coordinate 63,056,699 of CM053578.1, read as the reverse complement.
TGGGCTCGAACTCACAAACTGTGAAATGATAACTGGAGCTGAAGTCAGACACTTAACTGACTGAGCCACCCAGGCACCCCATTCTATTCGCTTTATGCCTCCAGTTCTAGAGTAGCACCATCCTTTTTTTCTTATGATAAAAGTGTAGCCATTGAGTTTAACACTGATTAAAACACCATGGAGGGGGGGTTCCTGCTTAACTTCTTCAGTGTGGCCTACTTGGTCTTAGATCAGATGGTGAGCATTCAGAGGCCTTCAAGAAACAGGATGTAAAATAAACATGTAAATCCTGGCAGCTACAAGGGGCTGTTGGGCTTGGGAGAACCTGGAAGCACACATCCATTGCGAACGCATTTTGCTAACCCCCTGTACCAAAAGGTTAGTCAAGACAGAATGGACTTTTTTTTTTTATGTTTTATTTATTTATTTTGAGAGACAGAGAGGACAGAGAGACAGAGAGACAGAGAGAGAGAGAATGTACGTGGGCAGGGGAGGGGCAAGAGCGAGAGGAAAGAGAATGTCAAGTAAGCTCAGCGCTCAACTCAGGGGGATCATGACCTGAGCCAAAATCAAGAGTTGGACGATCTACCTACTGAGCCACCCAGGCACCCTGGCTAATTCTTCATTGCATCTCTCTGGATACCTGCTAATTCTTATTTCCCTAGTGTGTCTTCTCTCCACGACCATTACACAAATCCAGAACATTTTAAAACATGAATAGTTTTAATAGTTAAAGCTATGAATTGTTGACTTTTTGTTGTTTTTTTGTTGTTGTTGTTATTGTCTCTTAACAGGGCACTCAGACTTTCAGTCTTCTAAGACTGTTTCCCCATCAGTAGATTTTGTTTCCTTGATAACTCCTCTGATATAAAATTGAAAACAGGATGCTTTTCAGAGTGATACAGGGGGAAAAATCTGATCTTTCAAATGAAATGTGGAACTTAAACAAAAATAATGAATTTCATAGTTCTATTAAATTAGCAAAGCACATAAAAGCTTCTTTGATTTAGCTGCATCATAGACTCGTTATCAACATTAGATTTTACTACAAGCCAAACACTGTTCGATACACTTTATAAATATTATCTTCAATAATTCTCAGAACAATGCTATCATGCAGGAACAATTATAACCCTGTTTTCCCTGTGAGGAAACAGAGTGAAAACTTTGTCCATAGTAATTTTTTAAGTAGTTAAGTGGGAGATTCAGACTCAAGCTGTCTGGTATATCTTATTTTCCCAAAAGCATCTCAGCCCTTTCCTAGGTAATAAACAAGAACAGAAAGAAGATTTCAGACACTTTACATACTTTCACTGAAAAAAAAAACTTTCTTAGGATGTTTTCCATATTATTTTTACAAATATAACATCTACATATCTTTTTATTTAGAAAGGAAATTTCTCATATACCATCGCAACTTTGTTAATTCCTTCACTCTTCCTTTTATATAATGTCCAGAATGTAACTAATAATTACTGTTAATGACTTTCTATATGACCTAAAAACTCAAGTGCCTTACCTCCATTTACGAAATGTGACTAAACAACATAAGCAAAGACCAAAATAACAATGAAAAGTAGCCACATTACTTTATGGACAGAAAATTGTATTTATGTACAAGGACTCTATATTTTATTCATGAACATTAAAGGGAAGAAAATTAATTCTGACATTTACATATAAATTTTAAATGCTACCAACCATTGTTCTAATTTCAAATGTGTCCATTAGTTTACTTTGCACACAAAGAATTTAACCTCTGTAATTATTATTAAAAGAATAATTTTACTGGCATTCTAAAATTAAAAGAACATTTTTATTAGCTGACATTTGACATTTTCACCTAGTTTTTTAAAAGGCTATTTTTCATGTTTTTGAAAACCAGTGATCTTAAACTGTCAACCCATCATTGTAAAGTCTAATTAAAAATGCCTCTTCAGTAAACAAAAGCCATTTTAGATCTGTTGCATTAGTTTAAACTTACAAAGCTCTATCGGTCAGGGCTCTTTTAATTTCAAATAAAGAAAAATCAATTCTAACTTAAACAAGAAAGAGAGGAACTTGACTTATTTAAGCAAACCACAGTAGATGGGAAGCACGGTAGTAGACAGCACTGGACCTGGGCTTGAAGTGAACCAAACAGTTTCAGGCCTTTCTCTTCTCCATCATTTGGGTTAACTTTAATTAAGATAATATGGCCTTTTGGGCTTCCCCTTTTAGATAACTTTCTAGTAGATTCAGTGTGGTTGGGCCATTGATCCTGAATGCAAACATCCATTGCAGAGGTTCCCAGATAGCAGGTAATGAAGCCCAAGTCTGAGCAAGAGCGCTGAGGATAGGATTCCTAGAGCTGTGGAATACTGGCAGGGGCAATCACTGGGTTTAGAGGAGGGTAAAGCTTGGTTTAATCCCAGCAACAAAATTGAGAGTGATTTAGTTAAATATCAACCCTCCTCGGCCTCAGCGTCTCAAACTTTGAAGGTCATAATAACCACTGACTTTACAATTAGGATTAAATGAAAGAGCACGTAAAGGGGCTTGTAGAGGATATGACACATAGTTACCATGTATTGTATGTGCTAGGAAACTTCAGAGAAATCTTGTGCTATGTCCTAAATACAATGATTGTGGGAGGATCAAAGATTTGGGCAAGTATTTGTAAACACTGAAGTGTTATGCAGATGATCGTTATATTCATCTCCAATGCTCTGATTTGTGGAATGCCAATGCCGTGTTCCACTTGTCTCAGTAGGGCTTTCGATGCTCTCTGAATGCATTTCTCTCTGGTTAAGCAAACCAGGGTGCTCCCTTCAGCAGCACATATACTATGTAAGCAAACCAGGATACAGGCCACTTCTAACACCTCTTTCCCTATCCCTCCTCCTACAGTTCTTCACACCATGCTGAGCACAGAGTAAAGTCCCGACATATATCTGGGGACTGATTAATAGGAATTATTCTATCATCAAGCCATTATTAGAAATGAAAATTCCCAGTGATGGTATAAATGGAATCTCATCTTTTTTTTCCTACCAAAAATAATCCTTGTAGTAAAGTATTGAGTAAAAAAGTACAAGATAATTTATGGTTCTACTTTAAAGTTGATAGCAAACAATTAAGTCTGGATGTTTTGAATACCTTCTAATTCTTGCAAAAATGATGCTAAAAGGCTAGTGAACACTACCATAAAATCAAAATCTGTAGCCATAACATACAACATAGGCAATAAATTGAAGGCAAGAGTTATTACAAAGTTGAAATACTATAATATCAAAAGAAATTCTTGCTCGTGTAATTCTGCACAACACATATTAAAGCCTCATTTATCCTGGAGGATTGAGGTATTGCAGTAATTACATTAGTAATTTTTCAGATTTATTTTTGGACAACCTAGCTTTTATCTTAATTTCAGTTTTACAATCTCAATCTAATTATGACAAAACAGCAAGTGTACTTAAATTGAGAGACATCCTGTAAATATCTGTCCAAAACTCTTCAAAAGTGTTAGTGAAGGTCATGAAAGACAAGGACAGATGGGGGACTAATGGCAGAGGCTAAAGACACATTGCAACTCGGTGTGATGTGGAATCCTGGATGCTTTTTGGAACACCAAAGTGACTTTAGTGGGAAACTAGTGATACACATATAAAGTCTATAGTTTAGCAAAAAAAAAAAAAAAAAATCATCATCATCATCATTAGTTTTATTGTAATTTCAGTTGTTTGGTAACTAAGTGAGACTTGAAAGAAGCATTAGCACTTATCCACTTTGTATTCAACTCAATGCAGAATGGTTTCTATAGCTTCCCAACAACAGATATAAATTACTTTTTTTTTTAAAATCTGTTCTGGCTTTTAGGAATCTTAGGAACCATGCATGTCATATACCAGTTCACCTTAATTTTACTCATTTTTTTAACTTGTTTACCCCCTCTACGTCATTTCTTCACTTTTGAATCCCCTCAGATGTCATGGTTGTATCTTTTATTTTTAGAAAAATACAGAAAATGCATAAATGAATAAGGATATAAATGACTTCCCTTTCTTATCACCTCATACTGCTTGGTGCAAAGCAGTCTTATTTCATTATGGTTTTCCTGCATCACTTTACTCATAAATAGTACTCAATGTAACCTGTTTTTAGTATTTTACATTCTTCATAAAGACCCATCTCCTCAGGTTAATTACTATCCATTCCACCCTTCCTCCAACTGTCTCCTCCCACCAGAACCATTCCCTCAAGATCACACTGACTACTGATAGCAATCTGGTGTACAATGTTACAGAATACACACATGCACAGAGCATCAGTGTGTGCAACCATGTGCATATGTGTATTTATGTACTTTTTTGGTCACATCTCTAAAGATCAATTATTGCCTGAGTGACATCAACAAGATGGCAGAATGGTCCACCTCAACAACAATAATTTGGCAGGCCATCCATGCCCAAAAGTGCTTTTGTGGGAATTTGGGATTCAGTTGCAGGCCAGGAGCCTTCCTCGTATCCTAGGCAACTGCCAGGAGTTATACCTACCTGAGCCCCTAGAGGCTGGCCCACCAACCTCAGTCCTACTACAGGTCCCGTGAGGGCCCTATAACTTGCATGTTGCCCCTTTCAGCCATTGTCCAGGAATGGTCCTGATACCCCAAAAACTGGGCAAGAGACACACACATCTGTGCCCCAAGGCAAGCCAGCCAACCTCAGTCTTATTGAAGAGCCTGAAATGGCCCTCTAATTCTGTTCCTCTCAGCTGTGGGCCAAAGGTAGTCGAAGCCATCTAGGGACATTCCTGAAGACACACACATGTGTGTCCCCATTACCCTTAGTCTGTCAGTGGATGTTGAAGCAGCCCTTTAACCTGGCCCTTACCACTTTCAGACACATTATAGGAGTGGTTCTGCCTTCCCAGGGAACTACTGGGAGACAAGCCCATCTATGGTCCTAGAGGAAGGCCCAGTAAACTTGGTCCAAATCAGATCTTGAAGCAGCCATATGACCTGGCTCCAGCCCAGCTCTTCCCCAGTCTGTGGGAACTTCTGACAGGAAGAATGTCCATCTTTGCCCCTACAGCAGCCCTGTGACTTGGTTCCAGCCCCTATCAACAAATCACAAAGAGAGAAAGGGAGGAAAAAAGGAACAAATGAACTATAGATGAGTCAGAAAACTATTCAAAAAATGGCAAGAGTAAGTTCTTACCTATAATTAATTACATTAAATGTAAATGGATTAATTTCTCCAAACGTTAAAGAATGATTAAATGGATTAAAAAGTAAAACCCAACAATATGCGGCCTATAAGAGAGTCACTTATCTTTAAGGACACATATAAGATGAAAGTGAAGGGATAGAAAAATATATTCCATGAAAATGGAAACCAAAAGAGAGTGTCAGTGGCTATCCAAATATCAGATAACACAAAACAGAATTTGTGTCAAAATCTGTCAAGAGATAAAGAAGGTCACCATAAAATGATAAAGAGGTCAACTCATTAAGAAAATATAAGAATAGTAATCTATTTATGTACTCAACATTGGAGCCCTTAAACTATAAGATAAATACTAATGGACCTGAGGGGATAAATAGACAGTAGTATGTAATTAGAGTAAATAACAGACATGATAAAAGGTATTGAAGAAGACACAAACAAAATGGAAAGCTATCCCATGTTCATAGATTGGGAGAATTAATATTGTTAAAATGTCCATACTGCTCAAAACAATCTATAGATTGAATATAATCCTTATGAAAACTCCAATGGCACTTTTGACAGAAATAGAAAAAAAAAGTCCTAAAAGCTGTTTGGAACCAAAAAAGACCACAAATTTGTCAAAGCAATCTTATGGAAGAAGAACAAAGTTGGAGGCATCACACTTCCAGAGTTCAAACTATATTACAAGACTATATTAATCAAAATAGTATATTTCTGACATAAAAACAGACACATAGAAGAAAGGAGCAGAATAGAGTGCCCAGAAATAAACCCCCCCATACCCTATCATCTAATCTTTGTAGAAGGGTGCCAAAAACAAAAATTTGGAGAAGATATTCTCTTCAATAAATGATGCAGGAAAAACTGGATATCCACATAAAAAATGAAATTAGACCCTTATACCACTCACAAAAATTAAGTCAAAGACCCAAAACTATAGAACTCCTAGGACATAGGAGAAATGAAGCTTGACATTGGTTAAGACATATGCAAATGACAGCAAAGCAAAGGCAACAGAAACAAAAATAAAATGAGACTACCTCAAACTAAAAAGCTCTTTACAGCAAGAAAATAATGAACAAAATACAAAAGCAGCTTATGGACTGGGAGAAAATATTTGCAAACCTTATGTCTGATTAGAGGTTAATATCAAAATAAACAAAGAACTCATGCAACTCAATAGCAATCAACCAACCAATAAAATGGGCAAAGGGCCTGAATAGATATTTTTTCAAAGACATACAAATGGCCAACAGGTATATGAGAAGGTGTTCAATGTCACGTATCATCAAGAAAATGCAAATCAAAACCACAAGGAAGTATTACTTCATACCTGTTAGGGTGGCTATTATCAAAAAGGCAAGACACAAGTATTAAAGGACATTGTGAAAAAAAGAGAACCTAACACACTGTTGGTGGGAATGTAAATTGGAACAGCCATTAAGAAATAAAGTATGGAAGTTTCTCAAAAAATTAAAAATAGAACTACCGTATTATCCAGCAGTCTCTCTTCTGAGTGTATGCCCAAAAAAATGAAATTAGGATCTCAAGGAGTTATCTGTACTCTTAAAGTTCATTGCAGCATTATTCACAATGGCCAAGATGTAGAAAACACCTACGGGTCCAGATGAATGGATAACAAATGAATAGTTAAAGAAAATATGGTGTGTATATATGTGGAATATTGTTCAGCCATAAGAAAAGAGGGAAATATTGCCATTTATAACATGAATGAAACTGGAGTACACTCTGCTAAATGAAATAAGCCAGACATGGGAAGACAAATACTACATGATCTCACTTACATGTGGAATATAAAAATGTCAAACTCATAGAAATAGAAAGTAGAATAGTGGTTGCCAGGGGGTAGGGGCGAGGGAAATAAGATGCTGGGAAAAGGATACAAATTTTCAGTTATAAGATGAGTAAGTTCTGAGAATCTAATGCACAGTATGGTGAATAGTTAATAATATTGTATTGTAAATTTGAAATCTGCTAAGAGAGTAAATCTCATTTGTTCTCACTGCACAAAAAAAGGGGTTACTAGGTAAGGTGATGAATGTGTTAATTGAATTGGCACATTTCATTTCACAATCATTTCAATGTTTACATGTATTAAATCATCAAGTTATACACACTAAACATGCGACTTTTATTTGTCAACTACAAGTCAGTAAAGATGGAAGGAGTATCAATTACCATTCCACAGTATAGATTCACTAAAATTTATTTAACCCAACTCCAATGAATAGATATTTTTTGGTTTAGGTATATAGAAAGAATGCTGTGAAGACAAGCTTATATATATGTCTTTGCTTAAGCACTTCTCTAGAATAAATTCTTTTTCTCCTTCTAACTTTAATGGTTCTAATTTGCTACCAGAAACTTAGAGAATCAAGCTAACCAGAATGCCATATAAAATTATAAATGTGCTTTCAGTGAAGGGTTAGGGATTTCACCACTAGTAAAATCCATGAGTTTTAGATTCTCATCCATGAAATCTATCCCTTCCCAACTAGAGAGGATTTCACATTTTCTGAATTTACTTATCCTCTGGAATGTTGAGATTACCAGCTCACTATGATTTCCAAGCATTTATTGAACACCAATACTTGGTGAGAAATATACCCCCTGGGGATATAAAAGGACTAGGGATATGATTTTTAAAGAACAATATAATTTTTAAAATGATAATTTAATGATATTCCTAACTTGAGGAGATAATTTATAGAGAGTTCTCCATCCCCCAAAAAAAGCATCTCTCCCAAACTTTTAAGTACATTTTGATTTCTGAACATTTGTGGAATATATCTACTATATAAACGGAGGCATTTTGTATTAGATTCTTATTATATGCAACAAGGTTTATTGTAATGGCATAAAAACACTTAAAGCAATAACATGATTTTAAGCACTGTGCAAACTTAGGTATGTCTTCACTAAACAGTGAAGCATAAGTTTAGCTAAACTTATATTTTATTCCAGTCTGATAACCTGCCCTTAACCAATTTTATCTATTTGCATTTATTGTGACTATTGATGTATTTGGGTTTTTTCATGCAAATTTATTTTGTGTTTACCTGTTCCTTAGTATACATTTGTTTGTTTGTTTCCTCTTTCTGTCCTTTCTTATTTCTTATTGGATTTTTACTAAAGTTTAGTGAATTGCTGTTCCCAATTCTCCACTCTCTCATTATAGTATTATATATACACAACCTCATCGTGGCTGGCTTTGGGCTTGGGCATGTGACTCACATTAACCAATGAGATGTTTAAAGATGAAATGTAATTAGGGGCCTGAAATATACCTGCACCATTGTTTTTGAACTCTAGTTTGTCCTGGATAAGATTTTATATTAATGTTAGACTGAATTTCTTGTATACAATGGTAGAATATATTATAAATCACCTCACTTCATTTTTAAGCTTGAAATTTCAACTACTTGATTTTTCTCCTATCAAAGACCTTATACAGACAAAAGTGTCAGTGCCTGGGTACTGACAGATTTTTTGTTTCTGTTTTTGTTTTGTTTTGTTTTGTTTTGTTTTTTTAATCTCCTTGTCATAGTGGGAGCAACACTCAAGCTCTATGTATGCAGCTGAATGTCATCTACCCTGTTTAAAGCAAGCCCAAGGCTGTATCTTGTATCCCAACTTGACATTTCTGTTTCCTTCTTTAAAATGTGGCTATGCGCTTAAACATTTTTTGGATATATACCAAACATTTCTATCAAAATGAAATAGAGGGAGGGTCAGTCCACCCTTAGATTAGCTTGATATTTACCCAAAGTCTGTGCCTGATTAGCTTATTTGAATTTGGTGTAAAAAGAATCATTAGAAGAAACTGAGCAAAAAGGTAGGAAGAATAATAATATCAAAATTCATTCTCACTTTTGGAATGCCTCTCACACAAAAAACCCAGCTAAGCATGGCTGAGTTGTGTCATCTATTTATCCATTAAACAATTACTTATTAAGGTCCTATGATACTCTGTACTTTGGGGAATCAAAGAGAGCAGAACTTGGCTTTAAGGACTGGATAGTTTAACAAGTAAAGATTTAATATGTGCATATATATGAATAATAAAGAGTGAAAGTATTAAAAGAGACTTGTCAAAAGAGACAAGTAGATAAAGTCATATGAGAGAAGAGATCATTCCAGATAAGAGGCAATGATATTTTGATACAATAAGAAATACATATTTGGTCTTGGTCCTGGTCCTTGGCACAGAGTTCCTAAAACTTTTGAAATTTCCCAATAGGGATGAAAGGAGTGTCTTTTGTTATTTAAATGAGCCCTTTGCAACTGTACCTGAGTTAATGCTAAAGAGGTGGCTCCTAGAGGTTGGGGTGGAGGCACTGGATGCCACAAGATTAGGTTAGAGGGTAGAAACTTTCAGCCCTACCTTCAGAGCTCTGGGAAAGAAAGAGGGGCTCGAGATTGAACTCACCACCAATGGTTGATAATTTAATTGATTATGCCTTATAAAACTCTTTAAACAAAGGGGTTTAGAGAGCTTCTGGGTTGGCCAACAAGAAGCATCCATGTGCTAGGAGGGTAGGTCATCCCAAACTCCACAGGAACTCCCTTCCAGACCTCATTGTATGTATCTTCTCCTCTGGCTATTCATTTGTGTCTTTTAAAATGTCTGTTGTAATAAATTGGTGATGGTAAGTAAACTATTTCACTGGGTTCTGTGAGACATTTTAGCAAGCTATTGAATGAGAAGAGGGGGTCATAGGAATCCCTGACTTATAGTGGGTTGGTCAGAAATACAGATGACACAATCTGGGACTTGTGATTGGTATCTGAAGTAGAGGTATTACTGTGGGATCAAGCCCTTCACCAGTGAGGTCTGTGCTAACTCTGGGTAGACACTGTCATAACTAGTTAAATTGGAGGACATCCAGTTGGTGTCAACCAAGAACTGGAAAACTGCTCAGTGTGGAAGATTTCACACATCAGTTGACAGATGGGCTGTGAGTAGAAGGAAATAGTTGTTTTTGTTTTCTCCTTTTAGGAGGACGTTGAAAAGAGGCCCTGAAGAAATGACCCTTTCCTTCTTCCCTCTTTCCTTCTCTCCTTTTCCTTCCTTTTTCTTCCTTCTTTTTCACAGGTATCTACTGACATACTTACTTTCTTGATTTCCTGGCATTTATCTGAATGCTGGGAAGGCATAACTGAAGAAGACAAATGCCCTAACCTCATGGTATTCCAGGGAAAGCAAGGTGGTGGGAAGCAAATAATAAATAAAAATATACAACAATCTTAGGCAGTGAAAAGTACTATAAAAAATAAGGCAGGGTAAAGGGGTAGAAAGTAATACGATGAAGCACAATTTTAGAATGGGAGTTTGGATAGGGAAGGTAAGATGACTTTTAAGTAGAGAGCTGAGTCAGTCAAATAGTAAACCAAGGAGATATCTAACAAGAGTAAGAGGGGGTAAAAGCCTGACATTTAAAAAAATAGTGGGGAAGCCAGTATACAGTGACTGCAAGTAAGGAGGAAAGTAAACGAGCAGAGATCAGTAGGGCCGGGATGTTGTAGGGCTTCATAAACATGGTAACAAGGTACAAATTTTGTTTTAAGTATAAAAGGAAGACAGTGGAAATATTTTGCAGAAAGGTGATATAATCTGACTTTTTATTAAAAAGTATCACTCTGGCAATAAATAGACCATTGTAGGGAGGGAATGTTGGTGTAAGAGTGAAAGCAGGAAGACTGAGGAAGAGGCCTGGGGGAAACAACACATGAATGAAGCATGTTCTAAGCTGCTGGCCACACAGAAGTGAAAACTGGCCAGACTGTGCATGTCTTTTGACATGGATGGATTGTCAGGGATAGGAGATTTGAGAGAAGGTAAGAGATAAGTTTTATGTGGGTTCCTAAAGGAAAAGAACAAGAAGCAAACTTGGGCATCAATTGTGAGTCAAAGTTTCTCTTCCGGACACTTTCTAATCAATTATATTTTATAGTTCTGTACTAATATTATTGATTTGAAAAAACAAACAAACAACATTTAAAAAAAATAATCTTAAAGCAAAAACTCCTGTATCTGTCCTTTTCTTCATGCCGGAGGCTGGTTCCAGTTACCACAAAAGAAAAACCTGGGTAACCATGCAGCTCAAGTCCCACTTTTCTCTAATCACAAAAACCAGAGAGTATGACATCTTAAAAATGCATTCTGCTTACTTGTCATGTTGGTTTGATCCCTTTCTGAGCTGGTCTATGAGAAGCACTATGCAGTACAATTGTTTTAATGTTTAAAAATATTCAAGTGAGGGGCGCCTGGGTGGCTCAGTCGGTTAAGCGGCTGACTTCGGCTCAGGTCATGATCTCACAGTTCATGGGTTTGAGCCCCGCACTGGGCTCTGTGCTGATGGCTCAGAGCCTGGAGCCTGCTTCTGATTCTGTGTGTCCCTCTCTCTCTGGCCCTCCCCTGCTCATGATCTGTCTCTGTCTCTCAAAAATAAACAAATGTTAAAAAAATTTTTAAATAAAAAATTTCAAGTGAATATTAATGTTAGATTATGCAATTGATTGGATTATCCGGTACTCAGCTATAGTTGGGTCCTTCTGTAGTATTCAATGTTTAAATTGCTGAGATTTTAGTTTCTTACTTTATGTATTTTTTTTACATTCATCAACTGACAGTACAAATTGTTAATATATAAATCTTAGCTTCCAGCCTCAGTTTGTAATCCTTTTGCTTTTAATTAAAATTATTTTCTTTTCTCTAATTAGTAAAATGGTTTTCCTTCAGGTGGATTAAATGTAAAGGTTCTAAATAATGCTAATGAAAACCATCAAAAATGTCCATATAAATTGATGTTTCATTTTAAATCCTTCACTTAATGGGGCCAAAAACACAACAAAAATTTTCTTGATAGCCAGAAACTATGTATGTTTCACAGCTGATCTATAGGCATAGTGTGTGTGCTTCTGGGGAATTAATATCTGTTTTTGGATGATATGATACAACATACTAGTAACTGATATTTGTTTGACCTCAGAACTGCTAGAAATCATTTTGAATAGTTAATTTAAAAAAATCTCCTTAGTCTTTTATGCTGATGTAACTTACAACTCCAAGCACTTGGATTGCCAAGCAAATAATGAAGCCAAAGTGGAAAAATAAATGCTATTTCACCTCTCAATAGAACAAACAGATGATACAAATGTATAATCAATTCTAACTTCAACTTGATATGTGCAACTGCCAGTTAGACTGTGGGGCTCTGAATTTTAAAGAGGCCTGAAGAACATTCTCAAAAGGGATCAATAAATTTAGCTATTAATGCTCTTCATTCCTGGAGAACAAAATGTAACCTGGAAAGCATATTTCTATAAAAAATTCAGGGGCATTGCCTCATAATACTCAGCCTATCAGTTAACAGATATTAATGCATAATATGAAAATATAATTTGATGGTTTTCACATACTAAAAACAAGGATATCTTAGAAAAGTCACACTAGCAGAACTGGTAAGGTAAATCTGAAAAAAAAGAAGGTACTATGATGATTAATACTGTGGTTCAGGTAAGTAATAAGACATGCTAGTTTTGTTGCAGAACAGCCAGATTATATTCTTACTTATATGCCAAGTTTTAAGGATATAGAAATATAAATATATAGTCCTTCTTTAAGTAGTTCATTATCAAAAAAATGGTTTCAAATATTTTTCTTTATGAAGACTATATATAGAAAATATTTGAGCATGTGCCCAAATGCATGCAAATTAATATATGCCTATGTATAACACACTATATTCAGTTTTATATGTTATGTACATGCCACTTTCTTAATAAAGAATATATATTATTAAATATGCCTAAAAATACAAATCGAAAAGTATGAGATAAAAATTGATCTTGAATAAAAATCTCAGCATTTCTTTTCCCCTTGAGTTCCCCATAGGGATTCATGTGTCCTACTTTGGAAATCACTGGTAAAAAAAAAAAAAAAAACAGAAAATAAAATGTACTAATTGCTGGGATAAGAGACATGAACATGTTTCTACGATGGGAGCTTGAGAGAAGCATCTAAATTAAGGAAGATAATGCCAAATAAAATGATGAAACAGAAAGATCACACCTATAATGTTATAGTGTCTTTTGGTATTATCATATTTCCTGTTAAGTTCTGTTAACATAAAAAAAATCATTATAACATTTTTGGAAAAGGGTGCTAATGGTTGCATAGTTTGTGAATTCTTCCATTAAAAAAAATGGCAAAGATATCAAAATTAAAAATCCAGGAACAAAATCTTCAACAAACCTGGTGACAAGATGTAATAGACTGAATTTTAAGATAGCCCCAAGACTCTTGCCTACTAGGGTACACACTCTGTACAATCTCTGAGTGCAGGACTGTAATGGGTTATCACTCTCAGGATTACCTTAAGTCATATGGCAAAGACGGAAGAATTTGCAGCTACAATTAAGTTCTCAAAACAGTTTACTTTTAATCAAAAGGGAAATTATCCTGGATGGACCTGGTTAATCAAGTGAGAGCCCTTTAGAAAGGGACTGGGCCCTTTCTGAAAAGAGAGACTCTCTCCTTTGGGCCTTAAAGAAGCAAAGAGCCACGTTATGCACTGCCTATGAAGACAGCCCAGACTTTCCCTAAAATTAAACATTCCAGGAAGAACAGACTTTGTCTCTTCCTCGTTGGCTTTGCCATGTATTGTACAACTGCAAGGAAATGAATTCTGACAACAACCAGAGGTATCTTGGGAGCAGATGCTTTCCTACTAGAACCTACAGATAGGAATGCAGTCCAGCTGTTAGGTAGAAGCTAGATTGAGCAATAGAAGGCAAATCCTTGAAGGGGAAAGATAGGGACAGGAGCTGGAGGCAAGGATGGTGATACATAAGCTACACATTAAAAACCCAGGGAAACGACATCCTGACCTTGTGGCTTCCAAGACTTTGGGGCTGACAAATCAATGCAGAGCTTGTGTTCTCCTCTTCCACATGTGTCCCAAGGTAACCCCTAGGGCTCATTATAATGCATTTGCATGGTGGGAACAGCCCTACCCAGTGAAGGAAGGCTGCCATGTTGGTTCTAATACAAACCTTCCTGGGTCAAAAACTCTCCCTCCCAATCCGTGGGAGGAATTCCCCCAAATGATTGGAAGCAGCCTCCATTAGAGACCACCCCACTATATGTCAGTGCTCCTCCTACCCCACAGAATCACAACAAACATCCAATCCCAAAACAACCTAGGGCTGGTTCCACCTCACCCAACCACCCCCTCTCCACCTTGAGAGCGAGCACACCCTAGCTTTAACAAACTGCTTTGTGCTTGCCACTTTCCTTCTGGCCCTTCTTTATTCCAACTCAGATATCCAAGTAAATCTTCCCTTAGGGAATCCAAGGACCAAGACCTCCATTCATACAATGCAGATTTTCCCACTGGTAACATGGCCAACACTTACTGTCAGCTTTGTGATATCCTAAGCAGGGAACATAGCTAAGGAGGTCTGTGGAATTTCTGACACACAAAAACTGAGAAGTAATGAATAGCTATAGTTTTAAGAATTTAAATGTTTTATGCAGCATAGAGTTCCTTACAAAGAATAAAAAAACTAAGACACAGAATATCTCTAAGATTTAAATAATGTATTTTAGTGAGCATAAACCATTAACAGCCAGAGACAGTCATGGTATCAGCATCAGTGATGGAGATAATAAAGGAAATCAAAAGTCCATTTAACACACCAAAATAGTCGACAGGTTCTCAGTGACAGCCACAGTAAAGTGAGCAAAGGTTAGTGTAAAGGTCCAAAAGGGTCAGAGCAATTTGGACCCTAAGAATTTCTAAAAGCTACACATTGAAGTCTCCCATTAAAGATAAATTCTGGGAATAGAAACAAATTGAGGTAAACTGGAATAATAGTGACTAAAGAAAAAGTCCAGGGGCGCCTGGGTGGCTCAGTCGGTTGAGCGTCCGACTTCGGCTCGGGTCATGATCTCACAATTCGTGGGTTCAAGCCCCGCATCGGGCTCTGTGCTGGCAGCTCAGAGCCTGGAGCCTGCTTCCGATTCTGTGTGTCCATCTCTCTCTGCCCCTCCCCTGCTCATGATCTGTCTCTCTCTGTCTCTCAGAATAAATAAATGTTAAAAAAGAAAAAAGAAAAAGAAAAAGTCCAGAAAACATGGGGGGAGAAACAGGACGAGGATAAACCTGGAAGTATGAAGCCATGATTTGTCTCTTCAGGAAAACCACTAAACAATTTAATGTGAAGTTAGAAAAGATATTGTAGGCCATTACTTTTGTTCAAAATTTCAGCAAACCTTGCCTCATGCCAAAAATTAAAAATGGGAAAGGAACTGTATTTGAGTCTCATGTACAGTTGTAATAAGAAAATAAAAGAAAATGAGGAGAGAATAACAACCTTAGAAGCAATGAAAGTATGCCAAAGAGCTTTGCCAACAAATAAGATTAAAACTCTAGCCTAATTTTTCAAAATGAGCCAAAAGAAATCAAGAAAATAATCGAAGATATGAAAAGACAACATAAATAAGAATTAGAAACCTCAGAGATTAGGTGATAGAACTCACACAATGGATAATAGTATAAAGAAATAAAAAAATTAAAATAGGAAGCATTGTTAAGTTAAAAAAAAATAAAGTGAGGAGCCCCTGGGTGGCTCTCTCAGTTAAGCGTCCGACTCTTGGTTCCCGCTCAGGTCATGATCTCATGGTTTGTGCGTTTAAGCCCCGCACTGGGGTCTGCACTCATGGTGTGGAGCCTGCGTGGGATTCTCTCTCTCCCCCTCTCTCTCTGCTCCTCCCCTGCTCACGTGCTCTCTCTCTCTCTAAAAATAAACAAACATTAAAAAAAGAATTTAAAAAAATAAAGTGATACAAAGGATTTGAGAGAAGGTCTCAAATACAGAATGCAAAAAAAATAATCCAGCATATTATAGTAGTACTCAAAGAAGAAAGCCAAAACAATGGGACACAATGAATACTAAAAATTTAAAATATGTATATATGAATAGTACCTTGAATACTTGGGCAAAGTGTCCAAAATGATCAACAAGAACACATATTCTAATCAAATTCTAGTAAAATTTAAAGTGAAGGGGAAAAAAAAACACTAGGAATCTAGGCAAAAAATTCCAAGGCATTTATGAGGAACAACAACAACAACAAAAAAAACAGACTGAAATCAAAGTTTTGACAACAGTACTTTATGGCAGAAGACAATCAAAGAAAAGAAAATGGGAACTAATGATTTAAAATCAAGCAAATAATTCTGAAATATTAAGGTGCATCCAACAACTGGTGTCTACATGTGAAAACTGAGGAAAACTTCCAGTCATGTCTTCTTCTTCTTCTTTTTTAAAATGTTTATTTATTTTTGAGATGGGGAGAGAGAGAGAGAGCGAGCAAGCTAGTGAGAGTTGGGGAGGTGCAGAGAGAGACACAGGATCTGAAGCAGGATCCAGGCTCTGAGCTGTCAGCACAGAGCCTGAGGCAGGGCTCGAACTCCTGAACTGTGAGATCATGACCTAAGCCGAAGTTGAATGCCCAAATAACTAAGCCACCCAAGCCGCCCCAATGTTCTTGTTTTTAGGAGAAAGTCACTGAAATAATAAGGGGTATTGAAACCATCATGTCTGCTACTTAATCTCTAATGGTTCAGAAAAAATATTATATATGTATGTGTGTATTATGTATTATATAGCTTGTGTATAAATGTATGTATATGCATGTGTATGTATGTGTGCATATGTGCATAATAAATACATAAATACACATACATACACATATGTGTGTGTGTGTGTGTGTGTGTGTGTGTGTGTGTGGAGAGGCAGAGAGAGAGGAGGGAGAGAAGAAGAAATGATATGTCTAATGTAGGAAAATCTCAACAAATGAAAAGCCAGGTGAAGATTATATGGAATTCTTCATGCTACTCTTGAAAGATTTCTGTACAACAGAAACTTCCTATATTTTTTTAAAAAAGAGGAGAGTATGCTATAATTCCTGGACCCTACTAATTACCTATACTGAGAAGAGGACAAGGATTAAAACCAGTGTTCTTTGAATAGAAATTGTTTTATAGATTGAATCTTGAAAACAGGTAAATTTTATAAAATTATAAAGAAAAATTAAATTTAAAAAGGGCAATTTCTGAAAAAAATATGATCCTAAATATGAATCCACTTGGTACTCTAACCACAAAGACATGAGCTATTTAGTGTGATTCTAAGAGAATAACTTGACCTAATATTTCTGAAGAGATACATCATAAGGGCAAAAGGAAGTACAAACAAATTTTAAACTGATTTCAGTAATCATATAGGTGGGGTAGTGTTGGAATTGCTATTTTGAGTCTCTTTTGTATGTAAATTGATGTGACAATGAATAACAAAGTATTCTAATTCTATTATCTTCAGTGTTGAGACCTGGGATTCCTAAGGTAGGTGAAAGGAGATACACATGTAAAACAAAAATCAGTGAAGTAAAAAATCTGCAGTTTGACTTTGAAGTGGGACAATGAGTATAAATTGGTGACATATCCTTATCTGTAAAATAAAAAATTGTCTATTGAAACAACTAACTCCAGTAACAATGGGCCTCCTAGCCTCTAAGTTTTGATCTGAAAATACTATTTCCCACTAAAGAAAACAATGTTGAGTGGATAAATGGCTGATTCAAGATCTGGGGTAGGAATTATATGAGGCTGAGTAGAAGCTGGGGAGGCCCAGATGATTAAAATAGGAAAAATTCACCATGGATTAGAACAAAAACTGCCGTGGATTGAAACATATCAAATATGTTTAATTCTATGAGCTGATAATAATAACAACAATTCATCACTCAACATTGGAAAAGGCTAGAAAACAAATTCTTTATTTTGAGAACCAGCATACAAAGGGTAAGAATCAACAATTAATACCTTGACTTTCCTATATAAATAGTTTCACTAGTTAACCCAATAGTAGATGAAGTGCAATTTTTTCCATAGAAGTATTTTGCTAATAAATATGATGATAGAATAGGAACATTCATTTCAATCCCTTATAAACTAGTAGAGGCACTGAGCATCAATGCCTACTAACATCAAACAAGAGAAACAAGCGAAAGCAACATTAGTTCCTGATATAAGAACACTACACCACTATAAAATAGACTAGTGAAAATGAAACCATACCTGATTCTGATTAAACCTCTATGTTCAACTAATATGTCACAGGAAATTCAGAAAACTGAGGAACATGTTGAACCACTCCACAGGGATGTTATCATTAAAATCAAGGCTATGGGGAAACTCTATAGCACAAAGAATCAGGCTTGTTCAACACGGATTTGTTATACAGGAAAAAAGAGAGAAAGATAAAATTATTGGTAAAAAGAGACTGAAAAGACATATGAAAATTGCAAATTATGGCCCCATTGGGGGAATATGGGTTCTATTTAACACAAGCAAATGGAAAATATTATGTTGTTTAAGAGACAATTGGATATTTGAACATGGTTGCCTACTGATGTTATTAAGGAATTATTATTGATTACTTGAATGTGATAATGGTACAGTACTTGCATTTAACATGGCTTTATCTTTTGGAGATTCACACAGAAATATTTATGGATGAAATGATATGATGTTGGAATGTGCATCAAAATAACATTAGGAGGGAGCTAAGGAATGAGCATATGGATGAACAGAATGGCCATGCATCAAAACTGTGGAGGTGGTTGATGGATACATGAGGATTCATTACACTACTCTGCGAACCTCTGCACATGCCTGAAAGTTTTCATAAGAAAAATTAAAAGCAATTTACAACTTTTATAATGAATTCAATTTAACCAATACTAGTAATTGGAAAGTACTTTTGTATTATAAAATTTTACACACATGATGTAAAAATAAAAAAATAAAAGAGTCGCAGTTCTGGAGAGCTATATTCCATGTGTTACTAGTCAGTAGTCTCCTTTGTCATCAATTCAAATAACATTCTTAGCTACTCAATTTTACATTTGACATTTTAATTTAACTGAAAGATTTTTATCACAGGTCCAGAGAATGATTCCTCCAATAGTTGCACATTTATAATATAATTATTTTTAATACCTATAGTAAGTGAAATACCATAATATTCTGAAATGAGGCAAAGGTATTTAATTTTAAAGAAGGTTTATTTTAGGAGTGAAACTCAAGTACATACACACACACACATAGTATATTTACACACATATATACACATACACAAACATTTTTAAAAATAGAAATATTATAGAAATCTGAATACAGGATAAAAAACTTTTCAAGTGCTATTTTCAACTCAGCTGTATCCATTTTGAAATGCTAATTGTGAATAGTCATGTTTCTGTTAACTCATCTGAAAATGATTTTGACATGCTAAATTTTTCACAATAAAACCTTTAACTTTTATCTTACTAAAATTTTAAGAAGCTGGAAAATACCGATTAGCATAGAAATTTTATTTTTATCACATTTTTAAAATTTAAAGTAATGCTTTCCTGGAATATCTAAAAGACTGTTTCAAAGGATATAGTACTCTTAAAATGCAATCAGGTCACAATCATAGAATCTTTGGAAGAATTTACTGTTTTATGCAAAAGTAATGTAGAAGGCATATACGTGTAACAGCATTGTGTAGCAAAAAAATACTACCTTAGGAATAGAGAAAAACAGGTTCTAATTCTCAATATTATTCTCTATGAGGCCTAGAGAAAATCATGTATTGCCTGGAACATTTTTTCATTAGTACAATAAATTAGAAATGAAATATTCCTATAAACACTTTTAATTGTTCCAAATGAATAAAGATATTTCCTCACCTTTAAGATGGGATAAATAATACCAATAGTTTACTGTGCTCTTTTGAGTATACAATTATGAGCAAAGACAGTTTCTCAAAAATTCACCCTCAGCTGGTAGAACCTGACTCTTCTTTCATCGTCAGGAGCAGTGAATGAACCAGAAATAGCCAAGGAAAAGAAGCGATCCTTGGTTGACTTTTGAAAAGCAGACTATTTAGTTCTAAAGATTAACCTGAATACCTGATTTGTGAACAACTCATCTTCTAGGTAATATTTTTCAGAAAGGAGGTCAAAGAGATATTTGAGAAGCCCAGAAATCTGGAAACTGAAGCAGCAGAGAAATAAATTGTGCCACATAGGGTCAGTGCCTCTAATTAGCTCAGGCCGAGATCTGCACTGCTCTCATATATGGCCACAAAGTAAGAAGGAAAGTTTTATTATGCCCCTGTAACACCAGTGTCCTAGAAAATTCTTAGGAAAGATAAAAGTACTTTCAGTAATAGTTGAGAATATTTCTGTTTAATGTGCTACATAAATTCTTTTTAAATAAAAATTTCTACTTAAAGCTCAATATTGATTATTTTATTAAAATTATTTAATTTAAATTTTATTTATTTATTTACATTTCTTTTTCATTTTCCCTTTTGAGCTGCTTCACCCATTTCTCTCAAAATTTCCCTCTGGCAACTAACTGCCAATCTGATCTCTCTATCTATGAGCTTGGCTTTTTTTTTTTTTTTTTTTTTTTTTTTTTTTTCCTTTGAGAGACAGGAGAGAGAGAGTGTGTGAACTGGGGAAAGGGCAGAAAGAGAATCCCAAGCAGGCTGCACACTGTCAGCGTGGATGTCGATGCAGGGCTCGATTCCACAAACTGTGAGCTGAAATCAAGGGTCAGGTGCTTAACTGACTAAGTCACCTAGGCACCTTGAGCTTGGCTTTTTAAAAAATTTACTTAACATTCCACATATAAGAGAGATCATACGGTATTTTTCTCTCTGACTTATTTCACTTAGCATAATGCTCTCAAGGTCCACCCACATTGTCACAATGGCAAAATTTCATTCCTTTTAATGGCTGAATAATATTCTCTTGTATATTTACAACGTATCTTCTTTATCCATTCATCCATCAGTGGACACTTAAGTTGTTTCCATATGTTGGCTATTGCAAATAATACTGAAATAAATATGGGAATGCACATATCTATTCAAGTTAGTGTTTTTATTTTCTTTGAATAAATACCTAGAAGTGGAATTGCTGGATCATATGGTAGTTCTATTTTTAATTTTTTGAGAAACATCTATACTGTTTTCCATATAGGGTGTACCCACTTACATGCCCATCATTAGTGCATAAGAATTCCCTTTACTCCACATTCTAGCCAACATTTGTTATTTCTTATCTTTTTGATAGTTGCTTTTTTAACAGGTATGAGGTGATATTTCACTGTGGTTTTGACTTGCATTTCCCTAATGATTAATGGTGTAGATTATCTTTTCATGTACCTGTAGGTCATTTGGATGTCTTTTTTGAAAAAAATCTCTCTTCAGACCTTCTGCCCAATTTTTAATCAGATTGCTTTTTTTGCTCCTGAGTTGTATAAGCTACTTATATATTAAGGATATTAACAGATATACGATCATATATCAGATATAGGACTTGATCTTTTCTCCCATTCAGTAGGTTGGCATTTCATTTTGTTGATTTCCTTTGTTGTGTAGAAGCTTTTGTTTGCTATAGTCCTACTTGCTTATTTTTGCTTGTGTTGCCTTTGCATTTGGTGTCAGATTAAAAAATCATCACCAAGATCTATGTTAAAGAGCTTACTGCCTATGTTTTCTTCTAAGAATTTTATGGTTTCAGGTCTAATGTTCAATTCTTTAATCCATTTTGAGTTACTTTTTGTGTATGGTTCAGTTTCATTCTTGCATGTTGCTGTCCAATTCACCCATCACCATTAGTTGAAAAGACTGTCCATTCCCCATTGGTGCTATTGGTCCCTTTGTCATAAATTAATTGATCAAACTTGTGTGAGTTTATTTCTGGGTTCTCTGTTCTGTTTCATTGGTTTATGTGTCTCTTTTTAGGCCAATACCATATTATTTTAATTACTAAACCCTGGTAATCTAGTTTGAAATCAGGGAACATGACGCTTCCAGTTTTGTTTCCTATCTCATGATTGGTTTTGGCTATTCAGGGTCTCTAGTGGTTCCTTAGAAATTGTAGAATAATTTGTTTTACTTCTGTGAGGAATATCATTGGAATTTTGACAGGGATCGGATTGAATCTATATTGCTTTGGGTAATATGGACATTTTGACAATATTAATTTTTCCAGTCCATGAGCACAGGATACCTTTCCATTTATTTCTGATTTCAATTATTTCATTAATGTGTTGTAGTTTTCTGTATATAAGTCTTTCACTTCCTTCACTAAATTTAATCTTCGGTATTTTATTCTTTTTGATGCAACTGTAAATGCGATTTTTCCTTAATTTCTCTTTCAGATAGTTTGTTATTGCTGCATAGAAATGTAACAGATTTTTGTGTATGGTTTTGTATCCTACAACTTTACTGAATTTATTATTTCTTTTCTTTTTTTTTTTTTTTAATAGGCTTCATGTGCAGCACAGACCACATTGGGGCTTGAGCACACGACCCTGAGATCAAGACCTGAGCTGAGATCGAGTTGGTGCTTCACCTACTGAGCCACCCATGTGCTCCCCTGAGTTTATTATTTCTAAGTTTTTTGATAAAGGCTTTAGGGTTCTTTATCGATATTATCATGTCATCTGCAAACAGTGACAGTTTTACTTGTTCCTTTCCAGTGTGGATGCCTTTTCTTTTTTCCTAATTGCTCTGGGTAGGATATCCAATACTATATTGAAAAAAAAAAGTGCAAGAAAGGGCATCTTTGTCTTGTTCCTGATCTTACAGAAAAAGCTTTCAGCTTTTACCAGAATATGTTCACTATGGGCTTGTCATATATGGCCTTTATCCTACTGTGGTACCTTCCTTCTATACCTGCTTTGTTGAGAGTTTTCATCATAAGTAGATGTTGAATTTTGTCAAATGCTTTTTCTGCATCTATTGAGATACTCATACAATTTTTTAAAGAATTTTATTTCGTTATTATTATTTTAGAGAGAAAGTAAGTGCGCTAAGAGGGGCAAAAGGAAACAAAAATTCATTTTGTTTTTAAAGTTTATTTATTTAAGAGAGAGAAAGAGAGAGCGAGCGCACTTATGTGCACAAGCACATGGGGGAGGAGCAGAGAAAATTCCAAGCAGGCTCTGCGCTTCAGCACGGAGCCTGACATGGGGGTCGAACCCACAAACCATAAGATCATGACCTGAGCCAAAATCAAGAGTCAGATGCTTAACTGACCAAGCCACCCAGGTGCCCTGAGAGAAAAAGAGTCAATGCAGGGCTCGATCTCATGACCCTGGGATCGTGACCCGAGCCAAAAATCTAGAGGCAGAAGTTCAACCGACTGAGCCACCCAGGTGCCCCTAGATAATTATATGATTTTTATCCTTCATTTTTTTTAAGTGGTGTATCTGACTAATTTATGAATGTTGAAACATCTCTGTATGCCTAGAATAAGTCCCACTTGATCATGGTGCATGATCCTCTTAATGGATTGTTTAATTTGGCTTCCTAATATTTTGTTGAAGTTTTTGCATCTGTGTTTATCAGGGATATTGGCCTATAATATTCTTTTCTAGTGGTATCCCTTTCTGGTTGGGGTATTAGGGTAATTAATGCTGGCCTCATAAAATTAGTTTGGAAGAGTCCTTCCACCCATTTTCTGTGTTTTTTTTTTTTTTTTTGGAAGAGTTTGAGAAGAATTGGTATTAATTCCTCTTTGAATGTTTGATAGAATTCACCAGTGAAGCCATCTGGCCCTGGACTTTCATTTGTTAATAGGCTTTTGATTATTGATTCAAGGTCCCTACTAGAAATCAGTCTGAGCAGATTTCCTGTTTCATCAGGATTCAGTCTTCTTGGTCATATGTTTCTAGGAATGTATCCATTTCTTCTAGGTTGTCCAATTTGTTGCATATAATTGTTCACAGTAGCTTGTTATAAACCTTTGTGTTTCTGTAGTATGCATTGTAACATTTCTCATGTTTTATTTTATTTATTTGAGTCCTCTCTGTTTTCTGAGTAAGTCCAGCTAAAGGTTTGTCAATTATGTTTATCTTTTTAATAAACCAGCTCTTAGGCTCCGTGATTTTTGTACTAGATGTGCACATATTTCAATTAAATTAATAAATATATAAGTTTCATAATATAAAGTGAAAAGCAAGTCTAAAATAAATTTCTATTACTAAATTACATGTTTGTCAAGTAAGAAATAAAACACCAAATTGACTAAGACAATTTTAGTATAGGATGAGACTGAAGGGCAGGCTTAACATTTAGTTCCAAGAATAAAATGAGTGTATTAACAGGTATATATGTAAATTATGTGTGTGTGCTATGTGCATGTATTATATATATTGATATCTATATAAAGAAAATAAAAAGAAGGAACTTCAACATTTTTCTTTTGAATAAAAAAAAAGAACAGCTACCTAGCTCTACTTAAGATTTTTTTCCATATGAAAGCAAAAAGCACCGAGAGGTAGATTTCTAAAAATTAAGATCTGATCTTCCATTCTCTTACTTTTGAGTTCTTCATATTTCCATTCTTTGGCATTGCTTGTCCCTCTGCCTTCCAAGCTTTCTTCCACATTAAGCAGGCATTTCAGTGCCCCGCTCTCACAAAAATGGTCACTGCCTCATGTAGAAGTCTCTAGATATTCTCCATCACATTATCTGAAATTATTCATTTATACATGCTTTCACCTACTAAACCAAAAGATCCTCAAATGCAAAAAAACTGTAACTCTATGTGATTTTAACCCAAACGTGACACATATTGGGTACTCACAAAACTTTTACTTGACTGATGAATGACTGAATGGGTAGATGGAAGTACCAACAACAAAGGGTTGGCAGTGATAACCGTTCTCATCTTTTTAATCAGAAATTTTAGTAAAAAATGTTTCAAAGCAAAAAAAATCTATTTTCGTATATCGACATTTTATCATTGTATTAACTCCTACAACCTTCCACAACACACACACAACACATACACACAGTCACATGCATACACACACATACACACACCCACACCCACACACACACACATTCCAAGTTAAAATATAAATTCCATTAGTTTGGACTCCACATATTTAAATTTCATAATTTTTACAGGGGTAGGATTGATTTAAATTTATTACTGACTAATTCAAAATCTACAAAACGGGAAATAAAAGCTCTTCTTTAAAGGAACAAATCTATTCTTTGTCAATAAGGAGGTGAGACTAAATCATCAGTAAGGATCCTTTCAATATTTTAAACAACTGTTTCCATAAAGTCAAACTTCCATTAAACTAAACTTTCATTAAGACTGGATATGCTTAGGGGCTCCTGAGTAGCTCAGTCAGTTAAGTGTTTGACTTCAGCTCATGATCTCGATGTTCTTGAGTTCGAGCCCCACATGAGCCCCACAGAGCACACTTTGGATCCTCGGTCCCCCTCTCTCTCTCCCCCATTTACATTTTCTCTTCCTCTCTCTCAAAAATAAATAAACTATTTATTTATTTTTTTAATTTTTTGGATGTTTATTTAATTTTGAGAAAGAGAGACAAAGACAGAGAGACAGAGCATGAGTTGGGGAGGGGCAGAGAGAGAGAGAGGGAGACACAGAATCAGAAGCAGGCTCCAGACTCTGAGCTGTCAGCACAGAGCCTGATGTGGGGCTCGAGATCACAAACTGAGTCAAAGTCGGATGCTTAACCGACTGAGCCACCCAGAAGCCCCTAAATAAACTTTTTAAAAAGATTGTATTTGCTTATCTTTTACAAGAGAATAGAATTTTTTTTTTAATTTCTTCATTTTATTTTGAGAGAGAGAGAGACAGAGAGTGAGCAGGGGAAGGACAGAGAGAGAGGGAGACACAGAATCTGAAGTAGGCTCCAGGCTCTGAGCTGTCAGCACAGAGCCTGACGTGGGGCTCAAACCCAGAGACTGTGAGATCATGATCTGAGCCGAAGTTGGATACTTAACTGACTGAGCCACCCAGGTGCCCCAAGAATAGAATTTTAAAATGAAGCAAAAATAATTTTTTAAAAATGATGAGAATTGAATAAATATGAACCAATTCTCTAGACATTATATAGTGACATATTTTTTGCTATTTTTAACTAATTGGAATAAATTATAGTGTATAGTTGTTACCAGTGGGGGAAAAAACTGTTAAAATGTATCTTCTTTCTGGGGCACCTGTGTGGTTTGTTAAGCATCCAACTCTTGATTTTGGTGCAGGTCATGATCTCAGTTTGAGAGATCAAGATTGAGCCCCAAAGTCAGTGCAGAGCCTGCTTTGGATTCTCTCTTTCTCTCCCCCCAACTCTCTGCCCCTCATCTGCTCTCTCTCTGTCTCAAAGATGAAAAACATCATTATAAAAATGTGTCTTCTGGGGTGCCTGGGTGGCTCAGTCAGTAGAGCATCTGACTCCACCTCAGGTCATGATCTCACAGTTCATGGGTTCAAGCCTCGCATCAGGCTCTGTGCTGACAGCTCAGATCCCAGAGTCTGCTTCAGATTCTGTGTCTTCCCCTCTCTCTGCACCTTCCCTACTTGCACTCTGTCTCTACCTCTCAAAAATAATTAAACATTAAAAAAATTTAATGTATCTTCTTTCCTGCTAACAAAGATCACCTGAGCTATTCTAAAATTCTAAAGTGTGTAGAAAACTTCTGGCATAGGAAGTAAGTGACAAAGAAAATATTGGGCACATAGCACTAATTTGAACAAAGATGTAACAAAACAACAATTTTTCATATTCCAATGATTCATGCTTTAAAACTTCCAGGGTTCCCTGTGAAACATTCACAATCAATTAAAAAAGCAACCCTTATGCCATAAGAGATATGGGGGAAAGAATTTCCTGTCATAATGAGAGAGATGAGGCAGCTAAAACAATCAAATTGACAATGCTTTGACAGAACTATAAAAACAAAACAACCTTCCAAAGGTGGAAAAAGAGAGAGACAGAGAGACAGACAGAGAGAGAGAGAGAGAAAGAGAAACCAAGAAACAGACTCTGAACTAAAGAGAACACACTGATGGTTACTAGAGGGGAAGTGGGGTGGTCGGGTTAAATAGGTGATGGGGATTAAGGAGGGCACTTGTAATGAGCACTGAGTGATGTATGCAAGAGTTGAATCACTATATTGTAGATCTGAAACTAATATTACACTGTGTGTTAACTAACTGGAATTTAAATAAAAACCTAAAAAAAGAAAGAAAAACAGAAAACAACTTCGCATTTGTGGAACACTACATGTAATCTGATTGCATGGATTCTTACTGTGCTGGTTTTACAATGCAGTTTAACTGTTAAGGATCCTGAAGTTTCCTGAAGCAGACAAAGACAACTTTCCAAATACCCAAAACTTTCTCAAAAACAGAAATTATAATATTTTTTTCAAAAACCCAATCTTTGCCATTGTGATCTGGCATTTACTTAAGAATGAATAAAGCCTACTTGACTTTAAAAACAAACGTTCAAATACATTTACCCAACTATATCTGATTAAATGCAGTCAAGTGTTTTGTGTGCTTTTTACTCACTTTTCAACTGAATACTGTATATTCAAGTGCTTGTTGTCTTGTGGCTTGTCTTCATAAAGGGCAAATCCTGTCTCTGAATTATCACTGACAGTCTCCCTTCTCAGGATGTAGGACACAAAGCCCACAAATTGATGTAGGTGAATTAAAGCAATGACTGATGCCAATTTTCTGATTGTCAGTCCATCTCTTCCATCACAAGACTAAAAAGCACAAGATTGTTAAGAACAGAAAGGACATACCAATTGAGTCCTGAAACTGAGTGTCTAGCCTTGTGATTTGGTGTAATCAATCTGAGATAAGACAAGGCTACTGTCCTTGTGCTTTACTTATTCCAGTCACCTTAGTTAACCTCTAGTTGACATTTCATTTTTTAAAAACAGCCTACTTGATCCACAATTTAAATACCAGAGCGTTCACTCATATGAACATATACAATGCGATGTGTTTTTTTTTTAGAATATTTACAAAGTTGTGCAATCATTATCATAATCTAATTGTAAACTATTCTCATCACCCCCAAAGGGGCCTCTTACCCCCCCAAAGGAAGAATATAAAAATGAAGGGAATGAGAGGGAAAGAGGAAGGGGGAGAAGGGAAGGCTGAAGAGAGGAAAGCTGCACACAAGGAGTTTCATCTTAAAGAGGAAAACTGGTTGCAAAACAAAACATGCTGGAAAGATAAATGCAATACAAATTTTAAAGTGTATTTCCCACTTTATTCTAAATGATTACACCTTTCCTTCTTTTTTCATTATTAATTATTATCAATTATTAACTAGTCACAAAATGCATAAAAGATTCCTTAAGAAAAGGGCTCTGTAGGGGTGCCTGTGTGGCTCAGTTGGCTAAGCCT
This sequence comes from Cryptoprocta ferox, assembly GCA_028646485.1. NCBI lineage: Eukaryota > Metazoa > Chordata > Mammalia > Carnivora > Eupleridae > Cryptoprocta > Cryptoprocta ferox. The sequence continues at coordinate 63,028,142 of CM053578.1, read as the reverse complement.
CTGACTTCAGCTCAGGTCATGATCTTACCATTCCTGAGTTTGAGCTCTGCATCTGGCTCTGTGCAGACAGCTCAGAGCCTGGAGCCTCCTTCAGATTCTGTGTCTCCCTTTCTCTCTGCCCTTTCCCCCACTCATGATCTCTCTCTTTCTCTTTCTCTCTTGCTCTCAAAAATAAGTAAACATTAAAAGAAAAGAAAAGAAGAGAAGAGAAAAGAAAAGAAAAGAAAAGGAGGGCTCTGTAAATCAACAGTGTTCCTGTAACAGTGTGGGGGGCATCTTGGTTGAGTTTCATCAGTCTGCAGAACCACGGAATTCACCTTTAACTGAGAGGGTTTGGACTCTTGTGAAAGAGATAGACTGGCAGTCAGAAAATTGGCATCAGCTACAGCTTTAATTCACCTATATGCATCTACCTCTTTTCAAAAGGCATATTCCATGTTCTTCTCTTCTTTCCTTCTCTAAATGCACACACATTTCTTTCTGATTTGTTCCACATTGACAAAGGATTTGGACAGATGTTGACACTTCATCCAAATTTACTTTCCTTTGAAATTTGCTAGGACAGCAGAATAACTGTCGCATTCTCCAAATTATCCTGGGACTCTTCATAAAAGCCAATTCCCAGGAATATCATTAAACTTCTCAGTATCTGGGCTACATTTCACAGACAGATATATATAGCTTTATAGTCTTCTGAGATAAAGTTGCTTTATTACTTAGATGAAATAGATTTTATCAGACATCATTCTAGCTAGCCCTGAGATATAGAAATCCCAGTAGCCTTCACGCTATAGTCTTAAAAAAAGTCCCCAAATGTGCCCTTTTACCGTTAATTACCTTAGATTTACTGTTTATTCTATCAGAGGTTCCAAAAGACTACATGGAGAAAATTCTCAGGATCATACTAATCTATAGCAAAGAATTTTAGTTATTTGTAAAGTAATTTTGGTACTGCAAAATGAAACACGTGAACTTTGTCTAAATTCTTAAGTGCTTTTAATAGTCATCCTTGGGGAAAAGCCAAGATGGCAGAGCAGAATGGAAGTATTTTTTGCCTCTTGCATCCATGAAATACAGCCAGATCAACACTAAACCATCCTGCACACCTAGAAAACGATTTGAGGATTAACACAACAATCTGCACAACCTGAACCACAGAACTCTTTATGCAGAACGAAGAGGTGAACTGGGGGAGATAGAAGCCATGGAGGGCAGGGAGTTCTTTTTACTTGAAGAGAGAGACGGGGAGGGGTGGGGGGGAGAGTATGGGAAAAGCACTCCCACCCAAAAAAAAAACAGCTGAAGAAAAAGTGGAAAAGTGTAAACAGCCATAGGGACTGAACTAAAAAGGAAGAAAGGAGAGGGTTTAAATTCCCTTAAGACTCTATAAACAGGGGGAGTGCAGAGTCTGAAACTACGCAACTCAATACCTGGAGGTGCTCTGGTGGGTAGGGCAAATCCCCAGGAGCAAAGTGAGGTCCAAGGGTCCTCATGCCATATGGGGAGAGGTGGTTCCCCTGCTGGGAGGAAATTGGGTGGAGGCTGTGCAGCCACCCCACAGGCAAAGGTCCCAGCAGACCCCAGAGAACAACCACATTCACTGGTGCTGGAACAAGGTTGTTACGGGGAAAGCCTGGAACCAGATGTGTGTTTTGATTTTCCATAATCCCTGAAACACCGCTGCTACACTATAGTGTGAACATATTCTGGGGTGGGCTGGCACCCAGCTACAGTCTCTGGGCATTGGCAGCAGCACAGTCCCACGAACATTCCGGGGTGCAGCCAGCACCTGGCCATTGCTTGGTGAGACCCTCCCCCAGAAGGTTTGAGCAGATCAAAGCCACAGTCCCTCAGAAGTGAGGGGTTAGGAAACACAGCCACATCTGAGATAAAACTCAGGAGGGAGGTGCAGTGTGGCAACCTGACAGCTTGGTCACAGAAAGTGTAAGATGCCTTTAGATTGAAAGTAAGGGGATAGAGAACCATCTATCATGCTCATGGTCGACAAAGAAAGTTGGAGTAGCCATACTTATATCAGACAACCTAGACTTTAAAATAAAGACTGTAACAAGAGATGAAGAAAGGCATTATATCATAATTAAGGGGTCTATCCACCAAGAAGACCTAACGATTGTAAACATTTATGCTCCAAATGTGGCAGAACCCAAATATATAAATCAATTAATCACAAATGTAAAGAAACTCATTGATAATAATACCATAATATTAGGGAACTTCAACACCCCACTTACCACTTACAGCAACGCACAGATCATCTAATCAGAAAATCAACAAGGAAACAATTACTTTGAATGATATATTCAGAACATTTCATCCTAAAGCAGCAGAATATACATTCTTTTCCAGTGCACACGGAATGTTCTCCAGAATAGATCACATACTGGGACACAAATCAGCCCTCAACATGTACATAAAGATCGAGATCATACCATGCATATTTTCACATCACAACACTATCAAACTTGAAATCAACCGCAAGAACAAATTTGCGGTTGAGAGATAACAAATACTTGGAGATAAAGAACATTCTACTAGGGAATGAATTGTCAAACCAAGAAGTTAAAGAGGAAATTAAAAAGTACATGGAAGCCAATGCAAATGATAACACCACAGCCCAAAACCTCTGGGATGCAGCAAAGGGAGTCATAAGAGGGAAGTAGATAGCAATCCAGGCCTTCCTAAAAAAGGAAGAAAGGTCTCAGATACACAACTTAACCTTACACCTTAAAGACCTGGAAAAAGAACAGCAAATAAAACCCAAAACCAGTAGAAGGCAGAAAATAATAAAGAGCAGAAATCAATGCTATCGAAAAAAAAAAAAAAACAAAAGCAAAAAAAACACAGTAGAACAGAGCAATGAAACCAGAAGCTGGTTCTTTGAAAGAATTAACAATATTGATAAACCACTAGCCAGTTTGATCAAAAAGATAAATGAAATCAAGAATGAAAGAGGAGAGATCACAACCAACAAAGCAGAAATAATAACAATAATAAGAGAATATTATGAGCAATTATATGCCAATAAAATGGGCAATATGGAAGAAATGGACAAATTCCTAGAAATATAAACTACCAAAACTCAAACAGTAAGAAATAGAAAATTTGGACAGACCCATAACCAGTAAAGAAATCGAATTAGTAATCAAAAATATCCCCAAAAAACAAGAGTCCAAGACCAGACAGCTTTCCAGGGGAATTGTACCAAACATTTAAGGAAGAGTTAACACCTATTCTCTTGAAGCTGTTCCAAAAAGTAGAAATGGAAGGAAAACTTTCAAACTCTTTCTATGAAGCCAGCATTATCTTGATTCCAAAACCAGACAAAGACCCCAGTGAAAAGGAGAACTATAGAGCAATCTCCCTGATGAACATGGATGCAAAAATCCTCAACAAGATATTAGCCAACTGGATCCAACAATACATTAAAAAAATTATTCACCACGACCAAGTGGGATTTATACCTGGGATGCAGGGCTGGTTCAATATCTGCAAAACACTCAATGTGATAAATCACATCAATTAAAGAAAGGACAAGAACCACAGGATCCTCTCAAGAGGTGCAGAGAAAGCATTTGAAAAAATACAGTATCCTTTCTTGATAAAAATCCTCAAGAAAGTAGGGATAGAAGGATCATAGCTTGAGATCACAAATGCCATATATGAAAAATCCAATGCTAATATCATCCTCAATGGGGAAAAACTGAGTGCTTTCCCCCTAAGGTCAGGAACAAGACAGGGATGTTCAGTCTCACCACTGTTATTCAATACAGTATTGGAAGTTTTAGCCTTAGCAATCAGACAATACAAAGAAATAAAAGGCATCCAAATCGGCCAGGAGGAGATCAAACTTTCACTCTTCGCAGATGACAGGATACTCTATATGAAAAACCCAAAATATTCCACCAAAAAACTGCTAGAACTGATCCACGAACTCAGCAAAGTGGCAGGGTATAAAATCAATGCACAGAAATCAACTGTATTCCTATACACCAAGAATGAAGCAACAGAAAGAAATCAAGGAATTGATCCCATTTACAGTTGCACCAAAAACCATAAAATATCTAGGAATAAATCTAACCAAAGAGACAGAAAATCTATACATTGAAAACTATAGAAAGCTCATGAAAGAAATTGAAGAAGAACAAAAAAATGGAGAACTATTCCATGCTCATGGTTTAGAAGAGCAAATATTGTTAAAATGTCAATACTACCCAAAGCAATCTACATATTCAATGCAATACCTATCAACATAACACCAGCATTCTTCACAGGGCTAGAACAAACAATCCTAAAATCTGTATGGAACCAGAAAAGACCCTGAATAGCCAAAGCAATCTTGAAAAAGAAAACCAAAGATGGAGGCATCACAATCCTGGACTTTAAGCTGTATTACAAAGTGGAAATCATCAAGACAGTATGGTACTGGCACAAAAACAGACACTCAAATCAATGGAACAGAACAGAATAGAATTTCTCTAACCCAGAAATGGACCCACAAACATATGGCCAACTAATCTTTGACAAAGCAGGAAAGAATATCCGATGGAATAAAGACAGTCTCTTCAGCAAATGGTGCCGGGAAAACTGGACAGTGACATGTCAAAATACAAATCTGGACCACCTTTTTACACTATACACAAAAATAAACTCAAAAGGATGAAACACCTAAACATAAGACAGGAAGCCATCAAAATCCTAGAGGAGAAAGCAGGCAAAAACTTCTTTGACCTCAGCCACAGCAACTTCTTACTTGACATGTCTCCAGAGGCAAGGAAAACAAAAGCATCTTATCTTGGGACATCATCGAGATAAATATCTTCTGCATGATGAAGGAAACAATCAGCAAAACTAAAAGGCAGCTGATGGAATGGGAGAAGATATTTTCAAATGACATATCAGATAAAGAATTAGTATCCAAAATCTATAAAGAACTTATCAAACTTAGCACCCAAAAAACAAATAATCCAGTGAAGAAATGGACAGAAGACACGAACAGACATTTTTCCAAAGAAGACATCCAGATGGCTAACAGACACATGAAAAGATGCTCAACATTGCTCATCATCAGGGAAATACAAATCAAAACCACAATGAGATACCACCTCCTACCTGTCAGAATGGCTAACATTAACAACTCGGGCAATAACAGATGTGGGTGAAGATGTGGAGAAAGACAAACCCTTTTGCATGGCTGGTGGGAATGCAAACTGGTGCAGCCACTCTGGAAAACAGTATGGAGTTTCCTCAAAAAATTAAAAATAGAACTACCCGATGACCCAGCAATTCCACTACTAGGTATTACTCTAAGGGATATAGCTATGCTGTTACAAAGGGAAACATGCACCCCAATGTTTATAGCAGCACTATCAACAATAGCCAAAGTATGGAAAGCGCCCAAAGTCCATCGATGGATGAATGGATAAAGGAGATGTGATATATATATATACACACCCACACTGGAGCATTACTAGCAATTAAAAAGAATGAAATCTTGCCATTTGCAACTACATGGACAGAACTAGAGTGTATTATGCTAAGTGAAATTAGTCAGAATAAGATAAATATCATATGACTTCACTCATATGAGGACTATAAGATACAAAACAGATGAACTTAAGGGAAGGGGAGGAAAAATAATATAAAATATAAAAACATAAGAGACTCTTAAATATGGAGAACAAACAGAGGGTTGCTGGAGGGGTTTTGGGAGGGGGGATGGGCTAAATGGGGAAGGGGCATTAAGGAATCTACTCCTGAAATCATTGTTGCACTATAGGGTAACTAATTTGAATGTAAACTAAAAATACAAATTTAAAAAATTAAAAAAAAAAGTCATCCTTAAACACTGCAGTCCAACATCTTAAGACTTATCCCACATGGTAACATATTTACTCTTGATCCAATATTATTCCATAAAACCAAAAAGTATAGTTTGTTACAAAGGAGTTGAAAGAGGCCCTTAGACACCACCCATGCACTGTTAGAATCATGTTCAGAATTATAAAACAGTCATGCAAATTAATTCCGCTTAGGAAATTATAAATGACTCTAATTACATAAAGTTTGTTTTGTGAAAAGAACAGAACTATTTCTGTCATTGTGTGATTAAAAAATTTACATAGATTCAGTAACACAGAAATTGAAATCATCTTCCCGTCACAAATATTATTTTAGAATAGAACAAAATTAGAAGCCCCTGACATATTATAAAAACTCCTTTTAATGATTAATAGTGTTGAGTTCTCAGAGGAATTGTCAAGCTAACAGCACCATTAGCCTTTCTGGCTTCTGCATTCTTTTGACCACGCTGGGAGGGCTAGCATCTTATCTTTCAAATCCTTCACTGACTTCTTGCTAAATTAAGCTCTAAGAAACACACAAATTATTATTTTTCCAATGAAGATTGCTGAAGTGTCATAATTTAGAATAAGTGCCTACTGGCTAGAGTCACATTAATAAGTCATAAAAATGATTTGTCTAATGGGTACATAGCTGCAGTATTTCAATTAAAATGTATATTCACATAGCTTCTTTGCAAAGAAACTGACAAAGATTTCAGTAGACATAACAAACACTAGTCACCAACTAGAAAAAATTCATTTTTCTTAGAAAATAACACTAACAGTGTTTATTTGGTATATTTGATGCATTAAAATAAATTTCATGTTTTATAAGAAAGTTGAAATAGAAACATCTCTGAACCAATATTATAACCCATTTACATAATATGATTTACCCCCAAATAGTTATTTTAGCACTTGGTCATAATTAGTACATATGGTGAAGATAATAGATTTTTAAATTATGCATTTCTTTTATTCAGAGACAATGTCAGAGAATTTGAAAGGCCAAAAGACATAAAGGGATAAACTTGTTTCTCTCAAAAAATAACCCATCTGTAAAAGTAATAAGGCATCTTTCATTCAGTCCCCTACTTAAACAATATTAACTGAAAAGTTTATATTGCAGATAATATTATGATATGAGTGAACAAGACAGAATTAACCTGTGCCCTAATGGAACTTACACACTATCAGGAAAGACAGATATTGGGGGGAAAATAACGCCATATATAACGAGAAGTCTTTTAAAAAGAGTGCTATGGTGGCATGTTGTAAGAGAAACTTAACCAGTATAAAAAACCAAAGAGACTTTGTCTAAGGAAGTAATATTTAAGTTACAATTTTAAAGCTATAGGTAAAGTTTAGTGAGAAGGAAGATGGTGTATGAAGATTTAAAGGTATGAAGACATGGCATTCAAAGAACTGAAAATAGACCAATAAGGATAAAAAGTAGAAAAAAACAGAAGGAGGGACCACAGATGCAACTGAGGAAGAGATGAGGCCTCTTGAAGAAATCTGTCAGGCAAGGGAGGCTTTGCAATGAAAAGCAACTAAAATTGGCTGGGGCGGGGCGCCTGGGTGGCTCAGTTAGTCGGTTAAGACATCAGACCCTTGAACTCAGCTCAGGTCTTGATCTCAGGGTCGTGCGTTCAAGCCCTGCGTTGGGCTCCGTGCTGGGCATGAAGCCTACTTAAAAAAATAAAAAATAAAAATAAAAATAAATAAAATAGGCTGGGACACATTAAATCTGCCTGTAAATTTACATCCTAATATATACATTGTATTAAAGTAGATACTAGAAACAAAAGTTAAAAAGCTGTTACTATAGCTCAGGGAAAAGATAAGAATAAGGAGACAAAGCTGGTCTCTGAGAATGAAAGAGAGTATATGTATTATAGTTAAAAGATTTAATGGGCAGGAATTTGTGTCTGAAAGGAAGGGGGTGGGAAGGCAGGCAAAGTAATTGTAGAATTATGATTTTAGCAGCAGTGTAATGTGCAGGTGGACCTAGAATAACTACAGTTCTAGGAAACAGATATAGGTCTTCTAGCAAAGAAAAGTTTCTTTACTTGACTTGAGACAGTTTTAGATTAATTGTTAAATCAAACTCACTGTTTAAGGAATTCAAGCCTTTTATAAAAACTAAAAAATGACTGGAAACCTACCCAAAGGTTTCAAAGTGAAGGGTGAAAGAAATGATGTTTTTGCATTTAAATGTAGAATTGGGTTAATCATCAGTAAAAACAAGAAACTGTTATAAAATATTTATTAAAAATGAAAAGGAATAATATAATATTTAACTAGGTTTTGCCAAATCATCATTTTCTTATAAAATTGCCTTCCATAAATCCTCTTCCAACAATATGGAATCAATGCAGGGGAAAGATGAATGATAATCAAGGTAAACTCTAAAAAGCACTAGAAAAGCAGTTATCTGCTCAAATTAAGCAGATGTCCTTAATAGAAGTATTCTAGCAGCATAAAGAGGCCAACCCACAATGAGCAGGAATGGACATGTGTGAAACTTGGAGACATACAGGAATATGATTAAGTATTTGAAGGAAGGAGTGGAGTTGGACACAACCCAGACAGAGAGAATGGCCTAACTGCCTGTGTCGATGGGTAGAAGTGAGAAGGTACTGATTGTTAAATCCACAGCACAGTTAGAGGTTGATGCTTCCGAACATTGTGCGTGGACACCTCTATGGGGTCTTTCTTGTTCTGAATATATTCTTCTGTACTTGAATGAGAATTTCAAACTATAAAATGGTGGCACTTCCTGAAAGCCAACAGTTTCTATGGGTTGGTCAGATTAGCCTGTAGAAGAGTAATTGCACAGCTACTTAATGATTTCATTGCATTTTCCACTATTACTTTATTTTTAAAATGTGCAAAAAAACTGAAATCCAAGGTTCTATTTTAAAGAAGATCCTTAACTCTAGGTCATGGAAACTGAGGAGGAAGAGGCTGTAATAATGCCCCAGAAGGGTAGCGGGTTTTCTCTATTTTGTTTCCTATTGAACTCACAGTGCCTAGGTAGTTGCTCAATCTTGCAGAATGAAAGAGTGAACCAATAAATGGGCATAACCCCAGAGCAGGACCAGGTAGCACAGGTACACACTGAAACCGAGATTTCCAGCAACTCATAGCACCTGCCTAGGGAGGTTTCTCTTGAGAGAAACAGGCCAACATTAAAAAAACTAAGAACCTACAATACAACCTTGGAATAATAACAATGCTACTATTTGGAAACTTTCAAAGCTCAGGAGATAGACAAATAGTCTCTGCCTTAGTACACAGAGAAACACAAGCATTCAGCTCTCTATTCCCAGAGTACATATCCAGCCATTGTAAAAGGCTGACAAACTAGAGTGCCATTGGCTACTTTTTAAAGTAGATTCAATTTATTTCTGAAATGAAGGGTGGGGTAGAAATAAAAAGGTACATTCTTTACCCCTTAGCATTCAAATACTTTGGTTTTCTTGAGATATACTTGACATATAACACAAATATAAGGTGTACACAAACATTTTATATTTTAACAGAGTTTATTTTCTTCAAAATTGTTTATACTATTCCTCAGGAGTGAGAATAGTAATACCTCAAATTCTACACAGGCAAAAAAGTTTTCTCCCTGCTATTAATACTTATCAGAAAAAAATTTACTAAAACTCTGGTTATTACACCATTTGAGATTTAAGCCTTTCCTATAATTTTAGTGTTGAAATACTTGGCCTCATTATAATATAAAAATTACACATTATATTGTAATTTTGAAAAGAAATACACAAAATATAATGACAAAATAAGAGTATTCTTAAAAAAACAACTCATTTTGTTTTGAAACTTCTATAATGACCTTTCTTCTCTGTCTTCATTCCTGACTGTTCACACTATTTCTCACATTTTAAATATACAGTGGAACTTCAGGTTGAAATATTTCTCATTTATGTTTTGGCCTAGTCAAAAGCATTAAAGGAATATGATCAAGTTTTTCATTCACGTGAGTTCTGCTTGACTCTCCTCTTATTCAAACTATATCTCTCCCATTCTTCTGTTGTTTTATATTAACTGCACTCTATTTATTGTACTGTAGTCCATCTCCAATGAGAGTGGTGGAATGGAGCCACACATTGAAGAAAGGACACTCTGATAGTTGAGTTCCCTACTTCTCCTTATCTGCTAATCACCTGACCACTTCATGGGTTTTCTTTAATCCACACTCATATCCTCACTGTCTGGGGAAACAGAAGATAAACGGGAGTCTGCAGGTTTGAATACCTGATTAGTCCTCTGCTATATCCTAACGAAGCAACTAGTTACTTATCCCTGGACTCACAGCTTCTGCAAAAATGTGGAACCTGCTATTTTCTCAGTATGGAGAATTTATGGTGTCCCACCCACCTGTGGTTAACAGTCCTCCTCTGTGCATATCTTGAGATGTGGTTTTCAAACCTGAAAAGTCAAATCTGATATGTATTCTTTTTTGAATTTCTCACACTTTTTGGCTTACTGAGGGTTTGCTATCTTCCAGCATAGTTCTGAACTGAATGATATATATTTTATTTTCTGTCCTATCCAGGAATTTGTGGTTGTAAGTGGGATATTACTGTGCATGTTTAGTTTATTATAAGGAATACAAACCTAAAATTTTCTTAAAATATAATTTTATATCAAGTATAAGTTTAAAATATAAAAAGGGTATCAAAAGCTCTTTTTTTAATGTTTCTATTGACTGATTAATTTTTAAAGTTTATTTATTTTGAGAGAGAGAAAGTGCGTATAAGCTGGGGAGGGACAGAGACAGAAGGAGAGAGAATCCCAACCAGGCTCTGCTATGTAGCACAAAGCCCAACACAAGGCTTGATCTCAGAAACCATGGGGTCATGATCTGAGCCAAAACCAAGAGTCATGCTTAACCGGCTGAGCCATGCAGGCACCCCTGTTTGTTTGTTTATTCATTTCTGAGAGGTGGGTGGGGGGTGGGTGGAGAAAGAGAGAATCCCAAGCAGGCTCCACACTGTCAACGCACAGCCCAATGCGGGGCTTGAACCCACAAACCATGAGACCACGACCTAAGCAGAAATCAAGAGTCGAAGGCTTAATTGACTGAGCCACCCAGACACCCTTCAAAAGCTCTTTTAACAATCTCATTACCCTGAAAACTACTATTGCTGTTTGCATTAGTGTTAACTTAGGGCCCTGAACTATCTCAAAATATTTTCATCCTTTCTAACTAAACAAAATAAGGGTTCTATTTTGGAATCTCTTTATAATGATACATACTAGAAAGCATGTAAATAAAAGGATAAATCTGAATATTAGGTAGAAGAGTAGAGTTAAAGGATTTGAAAGAAAAGTGAGGAGGGTGGGCAGTATAAGATTGTGGGAGGAGTTGAAATATATAACATGTCTAGCATAGAGCTGAATGTCAGATGTCTCACAAGAAGATGACAAGGGGATACTGACCAGGTGATTTGATGTTTTTGGATTAAAATACTTTCCCTTATGTTAATACATATCTTTTTTTCTTGCAGTAGAGTGTGGGGGATAAAATAAGGACTCTACTTGGGTTCTAATCCCATCTCTGCCATTTGACCTTGGGCAAGTTTTATTTTATCTCTTTGTGTCTAAGCTTTCTCATCTGTACACCAAGTTCTTTACCTAAAAATTTCTATATGAGGATTAAATGTGTTCAGTTGTATATACAGCTTAGAAGAGTGCCTGACATAGACTATATAATATCTAAGTGCTGGCCACTATTGTTAATATTATTAATGTTGCTAAGGATACTGTGGCAGATTTTTGATACTCAGGAGTTTAGAAAACTCCACTTAAGAATGGTGGGGAAAAGCCCAGAAATTCCAAGCAGACACACTGTTTGGTAGAATTCCAAGGTTTTTAAAAAATTTTTAATGTTTATTTTTTAAAGAGATAGAGGCAGAGGGTCAGCAAAGGAGGGGCAGAGAGGGAGACCCAGAATTCCGAAGCAGGCTCCAGGCTCTGAGCCATCAGCACAGAGCCCAATGCAAGAAACGCAAGGCTGAAAACCCATGAGCCTAGATCATAAACTGAGTCAAAGTCGGATGCTTAACCGACTGAGTCACCCAGGCACACCCCCCTCACCCCAGGTGTATAGTATTAATTGAGTCAAATATTTCATAGGACAAGTCATCTAAAATATTTTCAGGATAATCTAACTAAATGATAGAGATATAAACTTGCCTTGAAAAAGTCAAAATCTCCACCTAAATGAATGAAATGTAAGTTTATGTTCCTTTTCTATTACAATTATTATCTCTATTTTCTTATAAAATATTTAACCAAGAAATTTATTTCTATCACATCTATTACTAGAATATATTCAATCAAAACTATTTCTTAATGTTTATTTACTTTTGAAAGACACAGAGAGAGAGACAGAGAGAGAGACAGAGAGAACAACTTAGGGGAGAGGCAGAGAGAGAGAGGGAGACACAGAATATGAAGCCGGCTTCAGGCTCTGAGCTGTTAGTAGAGCCCAAAGTGGGGCTCAAATCCACGAACTGTGAGATCATGACCTGAGTCAAAGTCTGATACTTACCTGACTGAGCCACCCAGGCACCCCTATTAAATATTAATTTTAAAGAAAGAGGGTCTGCTTAATTTATAGTCATTAACAAGTCAAAGTATGTTTAAATTTTGAATTATCCTTAAACAGCAAAATTTTTATGTTTCATCGCAGGTTAGAATGAGCAAATAATTTTACTGATGAGTCAAGGCAAACAATGCTATTTAAGCAATTATCAAAATTTGAAAGAAAAAAAATACTTCCCACATAAATGTCATATATTTTTCCCTTCTGCAGGTACTAACCAGCATTTGGCCTTTTATTAAAATTATTATGAGGCATTAATTACTCTGTGTTATCTCTTAGTAACTCTAAAAAATGTAAATAATAGCCTAAAGATGGCTTGAAAGTTTTAATTGCAACTTCATATCATCCAGTATGTGTTAATGGAATAGTTGTTTAATATTCTGAAACTGGGTGGGAAAGAAAAGAACATGCAAATATGTTCTGTTCTCACAGCATGACCTTCGGATATAATAAAGTAGATTTAATATTAAACTCTAGCTTTGCATTCCAGAAATCTAAATACCACTTCAGTCTTACAGAAATTAGTAAAATCTCCACAGAAATGTTGTCTAATCACCTTATATAAAGTGACCTGGGATTACTGATGACAACTTACATAAAAGGATCTATTTCCGTGTTTTATTAAAATGCTCTTCACTGGTATGGTTTTCAAAACCCAGTGAAAAATGTTTGCAATGTGCATATTTTTTCTGCTTTTTGTTCAAAAGTAGTAATTTTTCCCCTGATTTATCAAATGGCTACTTAACCATGCTGAGGATATACAATCCACATCCCCATATTATTTCAAGGTATTTTAGGAAATACCTGACTCAGGTGGTATAATTCTTTATTCACAACTCTTTTTCCTCCTAAGTCAAAAGATACCCAATCCTTGAAATCAATTACTTATTTTTAGAAATACTATCCTACAAAAATTTTATTTCAGGTACATTTGTGTGTTAAAATTTACCCAAAAAACACACTATTGTTTTTTTTCCCTGATTATAAAAGTAGTGTGTGTTCATTGGACACTCTATACTTTAAAAATAAGTTTTAAGTAATAAAATGAAAGTCACACAGAAATAGCCATTGCTAACACAGAAATCCATTTAGCTTGTGTATTTAGTATTAAAGGTATCAGATATACATTGTTGAGACCTTACTATAGATATAGCTGTATGTCCCCAGTTTGTTCTTTTCACTTTTGTTCTGTTTGCATTTTATAATGGTTTTTTCCTATGCCATTAAGTATTCTTTCTCTTTTTAACTGAAGCATAACTGAATGTTCTATTAGTTTCAGGCATACAACATAGTGATCTGACATTTATGTTCATTACAAAAAGCTCACCGTAAGTATACTTACCATCTATCGCCATACAAAGTTATTACAATATTATTGACTATATTCCCTACTCTGTACTTTATATTCACGTTATATTTTTTTCTATAACTGGAAGTTTGTACTTCCTAACCCCCTTCACCTATTTTGGCCAGGACCTGTACCCCCTCTCCTCTAGCAACCACCACTTTGTTCTCTGTATTTATACATGCGTTTCTGTTTTGTTCTGTTTGTTCATTTGTTTTTTTTTTGTTTGTTTGTTTTAGATTCTACATATAAGTGAAATCCTAAGGTATTTGTCTTTCTCTGTTTGACTTATTTCACTTAACATAATACCCTATACATCCTTCCATGTTGTCATGAATAGCAAATAAATACTATTTCTAAATGTCAATATTTCAGTCTGCATAATATTCCTTTGTTGGATATAGTAATAGTTTAAAAAAAGCTTTTTCAAACATACTCAACAATTTTAGGTACCATTTATGTTCTCAGATTTCCTTACTCAACAGCATCTGTCCCATGAAGACAACTGCTTTTTGAACATACTCATTTAGAAGCACACAGTGGTCAAAACTGAAAATATACAGGGGTGCCTTGATAGTTCAGTAGGTTAAGCATTGGTTTTGGCTCAGGTCTTGATCTTACTCAAGAGCAAAAAGCCTGCTTGGGATTCTTCCTCTCCCTCTCTCTCTCTGCCCTTCCCCTACTCACGTACACTCATGCTCTCTCTCTTGCTCTCTCAAAATAAATAAATAAATTTATTTTTTTAAAAACTGAAAATATACAAACTGAATCCATTCTTTTGTTCCCAGGTTTCTGTCTCAGTGTCCATTCCCCCACCCCCTCACGTTTCCAATCTCAGCACCATCATCCATAGTCTCAGAAACTACCAACCTGGGCCATCATACTTTGCCTATAATTCATACAAAATCAATTCCTACTTTTCAACATGTCAGAATTACAGTTATTTTTTTTCCTCCATTCCCACCAGCATCTCCTTCACCAAGCTCCCATTATTTCAAACCCATATTACTGCACAGTTACCTCGCTGGCTTTTCTTTCTCCAGCATTGTTCAAACATTTCTCTTCTCCACACTGCACCCAACACAGTTTCCGTAAAATAGAAATCTGATGTGGTTTTTCACCTGCTTAATTCCCTCTGGTGGTACCCCACTACATTCAGGATAATGTTATATCCTTACAAGCTCCCTTTTCATGTGTCCCATTAACTTCCTTGCCATCATCTCTCCTCTTCGCACCTTATCTAGCCCTGGGCATTTTTTGCTCCAGCTGTACTGAAGTGCTTTCAGTTCTTCTAATGAACTGTGTTTTTTCATAAATGCTTTCAGAATCCACTATATATCCCGTTCTTTCTGACTGAACATTCACCCTTAGTTTAGACATTATTTCGTTTAGGTAACCTTCTCTGGCATACCCCAAGTATAGGCTCAGGGACTCTGCCAGGAATAGTACCTGTACCTTCCTACAGTGGTAAAATAGTATCTCTATAAAATTCAAGTTCATTCAGAACTTCAACATTGACCTTCTTTGGAACTAGGGTTCTTACAGATGTAATCAGAGATAAAATCATTCTGAATTTTAGAATGGACCCTAAACCCAATGACTGGTATATTTATAAGGAGACGAGAGGAGAGGATACACCCAGAGACACACAGTGAGGAAGGCCATGTAAAGAAGATGGAGCCAGAATATATTTACGCTGCAACAAGTCCAGGAATACCAGGAATCACCAGAAGCTAGAAACAAAGAAGAATCCTCCTCCAGAGTCTTTAGAGGGAGTGTGACCCTACTGACACCTTGATATCAGACTTCTAGTCCCTAGAATTGTTATTGTTTTAAACTGCTTAATTTGTGGTTGTTTGTTATAATAGTCCTAGGAATCTTATGGACTTCCTATCTTAAAATGATTGCAGTATATGAATTGTTGTATTTCTATTTTGTAAAATGTTTATTTATTTATTTTAAGGGAGGGGAAGGATAGAGAGAGAAAGAGAGAGAGAGAGAGAGAGAAAGAGAGAGAGAGAGAGAGAGAGAGAGAGAGAGAGAGAATCCCAAGCAGGCTCCACACTGTCACCACAGAACCTGTGGTGTGGGGCTCGTTCTCATGAACTGTGAGATCATGACCTGAGCCGAAATCAACAGTTGGATGCTTAACCAACTGAGCAACTCAGGCACCCCTGAATTGTAGTATCTCAATTATCTCTAGACTATAAACTCTGTTTAAAGCAAGGACTAATTCTTTCAGTTTCATATTCACTGCTAAGTTCAGCAATTGACACATGACAGGCAATTAATAAACATATGCATAAAAGAAAGAATAAATTTTTCATAATAGTAGATATCTACTGAAACCTCAGTAACACCATTATTTAACCTATGTTAATTTTCCTTGCAAAATCTTTATTATTTTATATATTATTGCCATTAGAGTCTGAAGAAGGGTTTTAGCAAATATCTATGGCTTTTACTGCCCCACATCTGTTCCCCATCCTGATCTCAAAACTTTGAAGTTCCTTTTGGGAACCTGTCCTCTCCAGGAGTACACAGTCTCCCGAGAATTGTTAATCAAGTGCCACGGTTGCTGGCAGAGGGCAAATAATTCAAACTCAGCCATGCATACACCCTTTGTGAATGTGGGAAGAATAGCACTGAAATGAACTATTGGTCCAGATTCAGCTGCTGGCAGTCTGCTTCAGTCTCCCTCCACTTCCTGCTTTCTAGACCCCTGGAACAGCTCTGGCTCCTCTCCTTCCTGAAAATTATTTTGTCTGATTACCTTCTGATTCTATGAACTAACTCCAATCCTTTCATCAGACTGCCTTTTTTTTGCTTCAAGTACGCAGAACTAGTTGCTGCTCCTTGCAATGGAAGAACAGTAGTTGACAGAGACTCTTCAAATGCAGATGTGATTACTACAAAGTACAAATCGCTTGTATAAATAGGAGTTTTTTCACAGACGGTCACCTGACCAAAAGGTTCCCAGCTTAGACTGTCAGGCCACCTACCTGATGAATCATGTAATTTAAAATTCATGATTTGCCAATTTCCTTCTCTGAGGTAGCCATTTCCATTTCTTCATGCATTGCACATATTAATGTAAATCCTATTCTTCTCCTTCATTTACTTCTCTCTTTATGTATAAAAAATTATCCTTTTAAACACTTTTCTAAATTTATTTTACACTGAACTAGATTTTCTCAATGTAAATCATGCTCTAAAAAGCAAATTAAACATTTTATAAAGAATATTACCCTAAACAAGTAAAAGCTTTGGTATAATATATGATACTCTTAAAACAGCAGTTATTAGTTCACATTAAAAGACCCATAGTTGACTGCTCTGCAACATAAAGAACCAACATATGTGATAAACCACCACTTTGCTAGGGTTTACTATTTCATTCAAATAGCGATTAATTTATAAAGAAGTCATTCATTACAATTACGTATTACATAAATATACAGAATTTTTTCCTTCCAATCTCTTCGTTAAATGAAAACTA
The DNA here is from genome assembly GCA_028646485.1 of Cryptoprocta ferox. Classification (NCBI taxonomy): domain Eukaryota; kingdom Metazoa; phylum Chordata; class Mammalia; order Carnivora; family Eupleridae; genus Cryptoprocta; species Cryptoprocta ferox. Next base: position 63,010,797 of record CM053578.1, on the reverse strand, counting down.
ATGTTATTAATGGGTAAAGATTAATTTGAAATCATTAATTATTGGAGAAGTATCATTTACATATATAGGTAGAATGAACATAAATTTTAAATGTACAGCCAAAGGTCAGTGGCAGCAAAATGGTTTTCTTCAATTTCTTTAATGGCTTAAAGGTTATTTTCTTTTATATTTAAATTCTGACAAAGCATAATACATCCCCTGAATAGGATTTGAATTAGCTCTCCACTGAAGGATCTCCCTAGAGACTCTCTTCAGACAAGAGTCCTTTAGTCTTACTCATTACAACGGAAAGGGGCAGAAGAAATTCTACTTCTATTTCCTTTCTGCTACTTTCTTAACATCGCATTACCTTTTTGTCATCTCTATTCTATTCCTCACTATCTTGAATGACTACATTATGTTCTTCACACTTCCTGCCTCAATAGATTGTAATTTCCATGAGGATGTATCTTTTAAATACTCCTAAAAGCTTAAAACCACATTACACTCACATTTGAATCTAAACTTCATTTATGATCTCAAAACTAAACTTTCCCTTTCTGTCACACTTTCTTGACTTTCTACTTCTGTACATTTACATCGAACATGCATTTGCCTTCATCCTTAAATTTTCCAGTCCTGCTGCATGATCAGTCCATAATTTCCATTTTTCTTGCATTTGTTTCCATCTTAGGCTAATCTGTCAGTTTAACCATTTTATTGATGTTAGACCTCTTTTCTCTTCAACTCTTTCTTCTGTAACATTAGGTTACAACAGATGAAAACGTATTCTGTCCTCATCATGATATTAGACATTCTGCTAGCTGCAAAAACAACAAGCAAACACCTATTTGATTCTTGGAGAAAGAGAATCCCAGACGAAGGCAAGCAAAAATGAAAGGACACAATATATTTGGAAACTTTTATATTATTTTATAGATCTACATTAAGGAATGATTAAAGGTGAAGCTTGAATTTTATAAAGTCAAGATCCACATCACAAGGGTTTTCTATTCCCTGAGCATGTTACAGAAAGGAAGTGAACGGCATAATCCTATTTGGGTTTTCAAACGCCTCTTTGCAGGGCAAGGTTTGAAGGGGAAAAGCTTAGAAACAGTTTGACTGCTTAGCAGCTATTTGGCTGGTTTTGAAGAAATAATAGAAGCCTGTAATTAGTAGAAGAGAGACTGTAAAGAAAGATAAATGAGAAAATTGTAAAGAATAGAATGAAAATGACTGGTTAATCAATTACAAGTCCTGGGTATTAACAAAAAAGAAGGAATTTAAGTTTTCCAATTTGACTATCCAAATGAATAGTAATTCTAATTAGAGAGGTAGAAAATACAGGTAAAATATCTTATTTTTTTTCTTTTTAAGAATGTGAGATGATCATAACCTGCTATAACCCATTAAGTTGGGTCCATCTACATAGATGCACCGAACAAATGGAAGTATCTAGAAATCTGTTGGAATAGGCAGCTTCTAAAATGGCTTCCAATAATCTCTGCCTCCTGGTATTGATGTTCTTTTGTGATCCCCTGCCCTTGAATGTGGGCTGGACCTATGACTCACTTCTGAAATACAGAAGACTGCAGAAGCGGTGGTATATTAGTTTCCTGTGGCTGCCATAACAAATTACCACAAACCCGATGACATAAAACAACAGAAATTGATTCTGTCAGAGTTTGGAGGGCAGAACTGAAATCAAGGTGTTAGACAGGCTACACTTCCTTTAAAGGCTCATAGGAAAGATTTTGTTCCTTGCCTCTTCCAGTTTCTGGTGGCTCCAGTTTGTCCTTGACTTGTGTTTGCATCATACCAGTCCTTGCCTCTGTCGTCCCAGAGTCTTCTTCTCCCATAAGAACACATGTCCTTAGAGTTAGGGCTCATCTAGTTAATCCAGGATGTTTGTACTCAAGATCCTTAGTTTAATTATACCTTCAAAAAATCTTTCCAAATAATGTTACATTCACAAGTACCACCGGTTAGGACTTGAACATTTTGAGGGCCATCACTCAACTTACTACACATGGGATGATGCTTCTTAGCTTTGGTTGTACAGGAATGTTGTTTCCATAGTCATGCTCACTTTTGCTTTCTCTTGGATTGCTTGTCCCAGGAAAAACTAGCTTCCATATGATGAGGCAGCTGAGACTGGAAGTGGACTCTTCAGCCCCAGATGAGCTCTGAAATGACTGTAGCTCCAGCTGATAGTATGACTGGAACATGATGAGAGACCTGGAGCCAGAGGTACCAGCTAAACTGTGTCCATAAACTCTGAGATAAGATGTAAGCACTGCTTTAAACTAAGTTTTAATGTGATTTATCATACAGCAATAGAAAACTAATATGGAGCTCACAAAAATGTCTAAGCTGGGTCAACAATAATTAAGACACGCCATGGAAATGATTCAATTTAGCATTTAAGAAATATTTACGAAGCATCCTCTATAAAACAAACATCGTGGTGGGTTTTATTTAGATCTAAGTCTATATCTGTAATGACAAATGATGAACCAATCCTCAGGAATCTTACAGTCTCAGGGAATAATAGACAAGATCACAATGCATGGTATGACAGAGGGATGTAAACTGGGTTGAGAGGAATGTAAACTGGGTTAAGGTACGTAGCACATAGAAGAAGGATCTCATCCAGGTTCCAAAAGTCAAAGGAGACTTCCTGGAGAAATTGAATTCTTAACTTCCACAAACTAACCAACCTATAGGTTACCTAACCTACCTATACCTGTCTATAACTATAAATTTAAAAAGTTCCCTTCCTTTCAACTTTTAAATTTTCAATGCAAAATTTAAGGCATCTCTAAGTGGTAAGGACACTTTTCCCGTCCATTACACTCAGACTCCTATAATAAATTTATCTAAGCTTTTAGAGCAAGAACATATATCCACTTCTGCTACTGCTGGAAAGGCTAAACCTAAATTATATACATAATGGTTATGAATCTTTACTTCATATTTCATGTTTTGCTTGGTGTAACTTGTTTTTATCCTTATTGTAATTGTACTTTCATTTTAAGGAAACTCAAATTACCTTTAATAATAAAAAATGAATCCCCAATTATATAAGGAATTACAATGAAAGCTATAAACAAAACACAGTGACACAGGAGGACTGAAAAATCCTCGGTATTCAAAACCAAACTTATAATTTTACCAACACAAAAATCTCACTTTCACCATATTTTCCCCATGAGTGTTAATGTTATAACATGCCCCACTTGCCTGACATAAAACACCCTCCCTTTAATCTCCCAGCACTCATACCACTGACTTTTAAAATTTATTTACACTACTCTCACCCTAGATAAAATTTCCATGGCTTCTTGTTTGAATTCTTGCAACATTTAGAAACATTGCTTCTTCACAAGTAACCTTGCTCAGACTTGATGTCTTCGGGGAGAAAACCCTACCAGTTGATAACCTAGTAGTATCTGCATCTCAACATAGTTAGTCACCAGCTGGTCTGTTTAAAAATGTAATTCAGGGGAGCCTAAGTGATACAGTTGGTTGAATGTCTGACTCTTGATTTCAGCTCAGATCATGATCCCAGGGTCTTGAGATCAAGCCCCATGTCAGGCTCTGTGCTGAGTGAGGAGCCTCCTTAAGATTCTCTCTCTCCCTCTGCCTGTCTCCCCCACTCCTGCTCTCGCTCTCTCTTCCTCTCTTTCTTAAAATAAAAATTAATTAATTAGTTAATTAATTAAAATGTGTTTCAATTGTATATGTATCAATTGTATATATATCACGGTGTACTATATTCATTTCCTGGTCATGCATGTCTCATCCCCTACATGATAAGATGTAGGAATGAAGATTATGCCATCTTTTTTTCTACAGTTCTTCAAGTTCTTCAAGTGCTGGCAAATAGCAAGTGTTTAACAAATTATGAAAATGAAAGGAAAAGTCTATGAATCATTCTCCCTTCCTTTGGGTTTGCTCTCCCTTCATTAGTCAGATACACATATCCCTTCTAGATTAAGCTTCTTTAAAGACTACATGGACCATCTCATTCCCCTGCAGTTGTTCCCTCATTGTATAATGATGAAATATAAATTCCTAAGTATAGGAATCCAAATACAGAACATATTTTCTATCACTCTGCTATATCTACCTTATCTTTCCTATTTCCTGAATATCCCCCATTCTTCCTCAGTTGTGTATCTTTGCTCCAACTTGACCCTCCATTTAAATGTTCGCCCACCAAAGTTTTACCTACTCTAAAAAGAACAATTCAACTGGTCTCTTATTTGTGAAGTGTTCTTGGCATTTAGTGCATCCTACTTGTGCCTAAGGAACTGAAACATGTTTCTCATATTGCCACATTTTATTAAAAATAAAAAAAGGCAAGAAAATAATCTATACCTTCCTGTCCTGAATGGCTACCATCACCATCATCATCAAAAATAATCAAATAATCACAGTGTTAGGCCTAGTACAATAATAAATTTTCAATAAATAACAAATTGAATAAAATATATTTATTATCATTTATAAATAATGTATTTTTAGATAGTGTAGAAAAAAATTATACATATATAACATTCAATTTTCTTTTGGGCTTAGTTATCTAAGGGATATATTAGCTAAATCTATGTGAGTAGAGGATACTACTGCTTACAAGAAACATTTAGAATATTGACTTAATTTTGAATTTTTTCTTCAACACAAGCTAAATTTTGTCAGGGAATTTCTTAGAATGAAAAATTTTTAAGTCATGAATCAATAAACATTTTCAAAAATGTCTACTGAAAACTTTAACTCGTTATTACCTTCTGGAGGTAAGTTCAGAAATAATAAAAAGCATTTAAAATATTATAGCCATTGGGCACCTGGGTGGCTCAGTCGGTTGAGCATCCCACTCTTGATTTTGGCTCAGGTCATGATCTCATAGTTCATGAGCTCAAGCCCTTAATCGGGCTCTGCACTGAAAGCACAGAGCCTACTTGAGATTCTCTCTCTCCCTCTCTCTCTCTCTCTGCCCCTCCCCTACTCTCTCTCTCTCTCAAAATAAATAAACTTTAAAATATATATTTAAAAAAATATATATTTTAGCCATTGAGCCAGTGATGCTAATTTTAGAAACTCTACTAATGCAAAATGAGTGATGAACATATCAATTTATCTATAAAGATACCATCTGATAATAAACACAATCTAAAAAATACTTTTTAATCATCTATTTATATTAACAGACAAAAAATATGGAATATTAATTCATATTTTCATAACAAAATAGATTTGTTATAAAAATAATAAAGAAATTCAACAAAGAATATATATAATATTATCCCAACTTTGTTTAAAGGGGAAAACCAACACAAAGAATTAAATGATATAGAACAAAATCATAACAGGAGTTATTTTTAGAAAAACAGGCTCATTTGTGTGTTTTTTGTTTTTTGCTTTTTTTTTGCTTATGTATTTTACCACTTTCTGTAATAAAACTATCTTTTTCAATATTAGGTACAAAATAAAAACTTTTTTATAGTTTCAAATCTTTTTTCAAAGTGGTATTAAGTATAAAAACAATCACTTACTCTTACCTGAGTATGCTTAAATATAGTTGAAAGAATATGCAGATGTTTGACTTTGAATAGTTTCAGTCATATAGTTGCCATCTGAGTTTTTCAATCACTTTCTCTCCTATGTATATCAGATGGAATCACATAGAACTAAAATTAAAATTAAAATTTGACTTAATAGAATTAATCAATAATTAAATTTATATGTATTTTAATTTAGATTATAATACATATTCTAAAATTCTAAGCATATTTCTTGTGAAAGTTCAAGAAAGTTACCTAAAAACAAAAACAAAAACAAAAACAAAAGAAAACAATGAGGGTTGCCTGGGTAGCTTAGTTGGTAAACCACCCAACCCTTGATTTTGGCTAAGGTCTTGATCTCATGGTTTGTGAGTTCGAGCCCCATATAGGGCTCAGCACTGACAGTGCGGAACCTGCTTAGGAGTCTCTCTCTCCCTCTCTCTCTCTGCCCTTCTCCCATTCATGTGTTTATGTGCATGCGCGCATGCTTTCTCTTTTCTCTCTCTTACTCTCGCTCTCAAAATAAATAAATAAACTTAAAAAAATAACAATGGTAAAGTGTAATTTTTTTTGAAAAGGTAGAGTAACAGATTGCTAGATAAGATCAAATACCCAAATTGCTAGATAATAAGTGTTTTAACTCATGAATATGTTACTATCAGAGCACAGTGATAGTCAGTTGACAATATACTCCTTCCTCCCTCAGGCTGCACAGCTAGCCCCCACGATGGCCCTCACTCATCTAATTAGATTAACCAAGTGCACATTCTGTCCCTGATTAAGAAGATGAAACAGAATTTTAGAAAGTACTTTTCTATTTTAACTTTCATTCCCCTTCAACCACCATGGAGAAGCCTTTAGGTAATTTATCCTTCTATTCATTCTCATACTCTAGTAGGCAGCTGATTAATATTTTTACATTTTTATCCCAATAGACAAAAGCAAAAAGTCTTTCCAGATGCAACATAAATTATGCCTACCCTTAATTTGGTCAACAAATGTACCTTTGATATAAATTCAAATACTAGCAAAATTACTCACAAAACTGTTAAACTGCTAAAACTGTTTATTCTGTTTTGTTTTAGCAAAAACACAAAAACGTTATCTCGCTCTTTTGTACTGCTTCCCTCCATAACTTTGATACAGACCGTGTAAAGCCAAATCTGTATTTTTGAGTTTTTCAAATTATAAAGACACATCTCAAATACTTTATTTCTGCCTCTCTGTATTTAAGCCATGTGAATATTCTCAACATTATCTTTTTCCCTCTTAATGACAATTTTATTTAAAAGTCTATTTGTTGACTCTATTCATTTTACTTTCTAACATAATTTTAGAAAGAAAGAAAGAATCTTTATTTAGGTAGCCCCAGAGGTAAACTCTGAGGTAATAATTCAAGTAAATAAGTTTGTTTGGGAGATGCTAAAGGAATGGGATTATAGACAGGTCATCAACAACATCTACCACAAAAGACAACAGTTGTACAATTAGAATTAAAATATGAGAATGATATATTTTAAGGCCATATATAGGTATTTTATAGTGTTAATGAAAAAAGTATCTACCCAATGATGCTATTATTTATTAAATCATATGGTATTCTCTTAGCATTTACTGAATCTTAGGGTATATGTGTGATACAATTCATTTTCTCTTTCCTCAAAATGTAAAGGCTCCATTATCACATCCCTCCAGCTTTAGAATTCATGCCTAACACAACTAAAAGGTAACGATGAAACTATATCATGATTTCCAAAGTGACTAACTAGATCATTTTTCTTTTTTGTCTTGGGAAGAAGTAAGAAAAGGGGAGAGAAAATAAGTTCTTTTGTAGTATAATGATAATTTTTTATTTTGAGCAAATATTGGCCTTACGAAAATATGAAAGAAATCACCCAAGATAACATAAGTAACCAGATGGCTCAAAAAAAAATCTTGTTCCAAAATATTATACCAAAGTAAACATTTTCCTTAAAATGGTTAATTCAATTTAACATCCCCACAGCTTGTATTTCTTTCTATCTCAGATTGACTGAAATTCAGTCTTACTGTGGAAATGTTTTCAGCCTAGAATATTTTATGCAATGTGACAGAATAAAAAAGAGCACTAAAATATCCACATCAAAAAACAAGAATGAACTTGTGCCTACTTCTATCTTTCTTCTTGCATGAAAATGACATATATTCTGAAGTGGATCTATTGTTCCATGTTTGATACGATTAAACTTGTGCCGATAAAGAGCATTTTAAAATATCCTTGTAAAAAATGAGATGTGTTTATGAGTTGTTCTTTTGAATATATTTTTATTTAAAATATAAAATCTTGTTTCTAATTTGAATGTTTCTTAAAATTTTAGTATGAACGTAATACAGTCAATTGTACATTGTTTTGCTACCATTTATTACATTGTGTCATGAAATTTTAAGATGTGTATGAAATTAAGTGAAGCAAACCATTTCTCCACCAGAACCTTCATTTTCCCCAACAGTATTAATTTAAGAAACTAACATTATTAACATTGCAATATGACTAGATGCTTCAATTTGTTAATGCAACATGGTATCTTTAAGTATTCCATACACAGTAAAACAAGCCAGTCTAAAACATACTTCTACTTGTCAACAAATGAAATAGAAACCAGCATTATCATGCTCTTAAAACTTTTTCGAAATCATTTTGTTACGTATTTTTCTTTTTATAGCTAGCCTCAAGAATTTTGCAATATCTCAAAATAATTTGCAAAATGTTGCAAAAACAGAGTTTTCCTGGATATTCATCTTTATCTCCTTTGGGCATCTAAATTCAAAATATACAAAATGAGATCCTTGGCCTATGACTTTCTTTGTTCTTTGTCCTGTGATTTTAATTAAACAAATACTACAAATTTTATTCTAATTGTTCAAGCCAGAAACCTGGCATTATTAATCCCTCTTATTTTCTTTACCCATTGGCAGGAAGCTAAATCAGAATAATTTCAATTCCACTTAATACGAAAGATTCCATTTTGTTTCTTCTCCCAGTGTACATTGCACCAACCCATCAGCAGTCAACCATGATCAGTATAACAATTAATCTGGCAACGTCACCCTCTGGACAAAATCCAAATGACTTCGCATGTCTTAGCATTTTAGTCCAAATGTCTTAGAATCTTTTCTTAATGATGTCTTTGCAAATGTTTCACTCTAATGCAAAGGGTACAAACATGGTGACTTGGGGTGACTGTCATAGTGACTTAGTGACTTAGGGCACTCATTTTTTGTTTATTCCAGTCTTTTCACTGAGGCAGTGGCCTACATATAGTCATAACTGTACCCTTATGCTCCAAAGAATGTAAAGTTGAAAAATTAGTTCATTAAACAAATATTCATTGAGCACCTACTGAATACCCAATTCTCTCAGTCATTAGGGAGATGAAAATAAGTCCACATCCTCCTTTGCATTTGTCAATTGATAAGGACTATGTTAATGACAAGGTCAAGGTCAAGTGCTAAAGAAACATAGAGAATGTTTAGGAAGTCCTCCTAAAAAAAAAAGATGGAATCTATGAACCTTCAGTTTAGAAGTTGTCCAATGAAGAAGGTAGAGAAGTCACAGTTGGCAGAGGGAACATCATAAGCAAAGGAACAGGAATAAGAAAGAACATGCCACCTTCCAAGGATAGGCAAGTGGTTAGGTATATATGACTTGAAAATAGAATGCTTAAAGAATTGTTTTATAGGAAATTTTAGCAGTAAGGCCCTATCAGGAAGGCTTTTGAATGGAATGTTGTAAAATTTGGATTTTACCCTAAAGATGGTAGTACGAGTATGATAAAACGGAGTGACACAAGAAGATACATATTTTAGGAAGAAAATATAGCAAAATGTGGCTCTCAGGAGACCATGGAAGAGAGAAGGTGAGACAAACAAATTCCTTCTTAGAAATCTAGGTATATTGGTGTTCCTGGGTGGCTCAGTCGATTAAGCCCCACATTGGGCTCTCTGCTGTAATCAACGAGCCCACTTTGGATCCTCTGTCCCCCTCTCTCTCTGACTGTCCCCCCTTTTCTGCCCCTCCCCAACTCATGCTGTCTCTCCTTCTCTCAAAAATAAATAAACATTAAAAATTTAAAAAAAAGAAATCTATGTATATTTGTTAAATGGTAATGCAAAACAGAAACAGACTTCAGGCAATCATATTTGTAAGATGTAAAACTGGAATGGTGCTTGAGGTTTAATTTATGTAGAAACAGCAAGACCAAGACAACTCTGATCCTGGACTTTCCTATTCTCAGAGATGTCAGTCAGGACCATGAAATCACATCACCTGTTATTGTTGCATGTGCATTTTAAGTTCCCCTATCCTCAGCTCTCATTATGGAAAGAAAAAGTGACAGAGGATGACACATGACAAACTATTTCAGAATTAATAACAATTTAAAATTTTCCAATTTAAAAACAAATTCAACCTAGTTCTTTCCTCTGCATTTGACACAAAACTTTTAGAGGTGCTTTGAAGCTGTCATCAGCAGGAAATCTTCCTAATTAGAAGAAGTAGGAGAACAATTATCGAGTCATTCACCCTTTCTGGTGAAATGAGTGGAACACCCAAGTCAAGTTTCTACGAAACTTTTGGTTATTATATTTTTCAGCCTAAATAGGTTAAGGTAGAGCCTTTGTTCCTTTTTAATACTAACTTTTCACAAACTCTGATCTTTCCAATATTAAGAACCTTTTATGGAAAAAAACACAGCCCAAGAAATGAGATGAATCCAAAATGTGACAACAGGTCACACGTTAAAACCTTATGACTTGGGGTGCCTGGCTGGCTCATTTGGTTGAGTGTCCAACTCTTGATTTTGGCTCAGGTCATGATCCCACCACGGTCATGGGATCAAGCCCCATGTTGAACTTTGTGTTGAGCGTGGAGCCTGCTTAAGATTCTTTCTCTCTCCCTCTGCCCCCTGCCCAGTTAGTACTCTCACCCTCTCTTTAAAATTAAAATAAATAAATAAATAAATAATCATGACTTGAGTTAATGAAGGATGTATGACAGATAAGTGAAATTCAGACCAAGGTAGAAAAAGGTTTTTTTTTTTTTTTTAAATGCAATCAGAATTCAAATAATAAAATAAACTTGACTAGGGAAAGGAATTGAAATCTTAGTAATGTTTGGATGAATGAGAAAAAAAGGAGAGCAATAAAGCCAGACCAAAAACAGGAGAGAACGCTACTCTCTCTCAATCAGTAATCCAAAGTTCCAGGGTTTACTCTGTGTAGGCCAATAAGTGACATGCACATCCCTAACCAATTACTGGGTATAGAATCACTGATTTGCTTTGGCCAACCAGGGTGATACAGATAAGGTCAATTCTCCTAAATCACATGACTAATCCAGATGATAAAGGGGAGTTGCACCAAGGAAATCTGGTCTATTATAAACACAGTGGTGGGGAAATTAACAAAAAAACACAAACTATACATCATATGAATTTAGAAATAAATGAGATATTCCATGCACAGCAGTAATCATATTGTCTGCCACATAAAAATAGGACTTAGTAATTCACAATAATTATTATTACTGTTGCTGAGTTGTTAAGAGATTCTATACTTTGATATTACAAATAAAACTGCAATACATATGTTTGTACATAAATATGTGTGTTCATCTCAAATTATTGCTTCATTATTGCTTCCTAGAAGTGAATCTATCAGTTCAAAAAGGATTTGTCTTTTTAGGCATTTTCATACATATCACCAAGTTGTTTTCTAGAAAGATATACCAACAGACACTTCCACCAATAGCAGATGATACTGCTAATTTCAACCATCCTTGCCAGCAATGATTTTTTTTCTTTCTCTTTTGACAATTTGATTGTCAAAAATGTCTTTTTCTAAAATGTATAGTTCTTTAATTGTAAGTGAAGTACAACTTTTATGTGTTTATTAAATATTTATTCTATAATTTATATTTTCTTTTTTGTATGCTTTTTTATATTTTGATGAGTTTTTTTGAGATTTTTATATGAATATATGTCTCAGGGCCTTACAACTTTTTATTCCCTTAAAGGGAAAGACTGGTTATCAGTTCCCCTTAATGTCAGTTATATATATTACCTACAAATAATGTTAAGTGGCTAGCCCCTTACATTAAGACCTTAGTTATAAACTGATACAAAAGCATCAAAGCAGCTAATCTTTATTAAAGGTATCAGAGAATTTTATTTAATTAATGGTTATATTTATCTAATACATCTTATAGATTTAATTCATTTAAAATTTTTAAATTATCTTAACTTAGTTCTAATACTAGGATTATTTCTAAAACATTGCAAATATGAATTTCAGCACCAAGTTCCCAAAGAATGGAATTTTTTCCAAATATTCTCCATATTTTATTTTATTTATTTTTAGTTTTTTAAGTTTATATATTTTGAGAGAGACAGAAATAGAGAGCACAAATGGGGTAGGGGCAGAGAGAAAGAGAGACAGAACCCCAAACAGGCTCTGCACCATCAGTGCGGAGCCTGACATGGGGCTCGAACTCATAAAGTGCGAGATCATGACCCAAGCTGGAATCAAGTCAGACACCTTACTGTGTCACCCAGGTGCCCTGATTTTCCATATTTTAAGCTCCTTCTTTCTGTCCTTCCTTCTTCCATCCTTTCTTCCATCTTTTCTCTGCACTCTCCTTTACTTCCTTATCTCAGAAAACAAAATTATGAGTCACTATTCTTTACTGTGGTATTTTAATATATCGAAACATATTCAAGTAACTAAAGAAAATATTTATAAAACACTTATGCTAAAAGCAATTAATTTTTGAAAAACCTTATATTACTAAAAAAAAACTATGTAAATATATTTCAGTGTTTGTGGAAATAGAGCACCTATTTAATAAAGGCTCTTATTAAGCATTTTTGTAAGTAGCCACACAATAGAGACTGTTCAAATGAAGGAAATCAAAAAACTGTGATTGATTTCCTTAATGAAAATTTGGGGCAGAAAACATTCATTAACTTGGATTACATAAAAAGTCATTAGTTTAATTTTTCCAGTCCCGTGGAGTTTAATTTTATTCATGTTAATATCTATGAAGTATGTAATGTATTTAAAGGCAAATTTCAGTGAGCTGTAATTCAGTGTTCCAATTTCCCACAGTGTAGGTGGGGGGCAGGGAGGAGAGTTTTATTCATCCTGTCTCTACTCTAAATTAATTGCAGTATCACCATAATTGGATATGATTAACTTAAATTATATAAACACTATTCAATAAAATCTGGAAAACCTTCTGTTTCAATATAATTCAGCATTAAAAAAGTATATAAATGTATCTACTATTAACCAAACAATTATTTTACAGATGAGGAAATCGTCTTTGAGATGCTATCATCACAAATCTTTCATATGTTGATTGGCTATGTTTCAAGGCCTTTTTTCAGTGATCAAACATTTTCAGTATCAAGATTTTGCAGTGATCTACAATGAATGCTGCTCTACAATGAAATATTAGCGTGTCATTTTAAATTGCTGTTCTTTTGCTCATAACAGTATTTTCACAAAACAGTATACATATCATTCTTCATTTAATTTAGTATATGCATACATTGTGCTTTCCTGCCACCACCTCTCCTTTAAAATTAAACAAAACAAAACAAAACAAAACAAAAAAAACATTCTCATAATGGCACCCTGGGTTTTCTTTGCAGACCTACACTTCTTCCCCTTCTCCTGGTAGTTATGTTTGACTGAGGGTGACTCTAGAGCAAGTTCCAAGACTGGCCACTGAGAGCACCATGCCCCTAGTCATAATTATGAGTCTAATTATTCAGGAATGGAAATGTGCACTATGTTAAAACAAGGAAAATCAAATCAGCAACTGTTTCTAAAACTATTTAGAAAGAAGTAATCCCTTTACACTTGAGTTAATTAATTTGAGGATTGAAAGCCTGATAGCTATTTTGTCCTCAGGTTTTATACCTTAAAATGAATTCAACTCAGTGGAAAACAACTATGAGAGAGAAATACATATCTGAGTGCCTAGATTCAGCCTTGCCTGAAGCATCATTCTACAGCTTTAAATTATAACAGATATATATTTTGTTTTAACTGAAATTTTATTGGTTTTCTATCAAGTTCAACCAAATGATCACTCTTGAATATATGCTATTTACTAATGTATAATATATATTTTATTGAATTTTTATGTGACGTTCTTTAAAATAAGCTAACAGTATGAAATAATAATGGATCAAATGACTGAAATATACACTAAAAAAATAAAATTTTCTACAAAATTGCTAATCAGCTACTCTTGGTATTTGGAAGACATCTACTGTTGTTAGAGGCTGAAAGAAACATGTGAGCTGAGATGATTTTTAAGACTTAAGAGGGCAGAAATCATATACTTTAAAATGTTTGTGTTTTCTTAAGAAATGAAATACTATAACCTTTCATTAAATTTAGACTGGAGCATCGTATTAATTACATCTTAACTTCTATTGAAGACAGCATAAATGTAATTGATTTATACAACTGGTGAATAAACAGATTCAGGATATATATGAACAACTTTATACGTCTGATATGTAATAGATGATGTGGAGAATTTATTAATTAAAAAAATTACACAGGATAAATAATATCTCTTCATTCCTGATGAATTAATGTTATGTTTTACATGAAAGCAAATAAAGACCTAATTGGCAGATGAATAGAATTATTCCTACCTGATTCTATTCTAATAAGGCACTTTCTTATTTCTTTGGAGCTTCTCACAAAAACAAGTAAGTAAATCTCTTGTACCTTACTAACTGGTCATAGAAGTTTCTAGGGCAATTATTTATGTTGACACCTGGACCTTTAATATAAGCTTTTCACTATCTGATAAGTATTTGGTATCTACTATGCAATATTTGAACGGCTTATTAAAAATAAAGACTTGAGCCATCAGTGTTTACAAAGCTGGAAAAATAAACCCACCTTTATTTTATAAGAGACTTAATAAGGTTATATCAGATTCCTGGGTTTAAATTTCACAATATATGTTTCGGGGTGCCTGGGTGGCTTAGTCGGTTAAGCGTCCTACCTTGCTCAGGTCATGATCTTGTTGTTCACGGGTTGGAGCACCATGTTGGGCTCTGTGCTGACAGCTCAGAACCTGGAGTCTACTTCAAATTCTTTGTCTCCCTCTCTCTGTCCCTCCCTTGTGCTCTCTCTCAAAAATAAATACACGTTTTAAAAAAATTCACAATTTACGTTTGAAGATTCAATGCGCAAAATATCATAAGGCACCAAGAAGTTCTCCCCAAATATATGTCAGCTATAAAGAAAAGTTTAGCTTACTAAAGCTCATTTCTCTTCAGTGTTCTTTTGTAAAAATAAATAAATAAATAAATAAATAAATAAAATTTTAAAAAATAAAATAAAATAAAATTATGACCAGTCTCCTTTTTTCTTAAATAGGTTCAAATGTAATATGCTATCTAAATAAGCATTATTCTTCAAAGGTACCTGATCTTCCCTAGAATTTTCTTCTTCATTCCCCTCCCCCCACCACTCTTTTAGACTTCAGCACCATCTCAAACAGAATTCAATAATCACCGAAGAAAGAGGTCATAGATTATATATATATATATATTTGAATCATCCTTTCTCCAACCTTATAGGATAAAGTCTATGCTATAAAATGAATATATAAAGTACTTAAAATGAACAAGCATTGTATTTACCCAATCTATGAATGTCTTTCTCTTCAGCCTCCTCTGTTACACATTTTCCTCATCAGTAGGGAGTTATTTCTATCTTGACAAAACATCAAAGAGATCTCTAATTTTTCAGTTATTCTTCAGTTACTCTGTGATAAATGAAGATAGTTTCCAATCTGTGAGCAAAGAAGATTGCAATCACTTCATTTGAGCCTAATCTCCCAAAGTTCCAAAACCCAATGATATGGTTTAGCATAGAGACAGCAAGCCTTTTCTTTGTTCACAGATTAATCAGAATAATAAAAAGTGTGGAAATGCCATCATAATTAGGTCAAGTCTAATTTCATTTGACAAATATTTTATATGTAAGTCAGGTCAAAGTAACCTACATAGTACTTGAAACATGATGCTAATAATACAGAGGCTTCCTCTCTCCTGGGGTTATTTTCAAAGGAGTTACCTAGAAAAGCACTTTCAAAAGTTTAAAGTACTATATAAATATGAGATCATGTTACCAGACAAAAAAGATGCATTTCAGTAAAAGTTATAACTTGTGCTAAAAAGGTAAATGTTATAACCAAATTCCCC
The DNA here is from genome assembly GCA_028646485.1 of Cryptoprocta ferox. Classification (NCBI taxonomy): domain Eukaryota; kingdom Metazoa; phylum Chordata; class Mammalia; order Carnivora; family Eupleridae; genus Cryptoprocta; species Cryptoprocta ferox. Next base: position 62,994,974 of record CM053578.1, on the reverse strand, counting down.
TTTTCCAACAAGTGATGTAAGAGTCCACACTTACAAATAAAGTTTCTGCAAAATCGTTTCATAAGAATTCAATATTGAGCCAGGGTGCCTGGGTGGTTCAGTCAGTTAAGCATCTGACTTTGGATCTCACAGTTTGTAAGTTCGAGCCCTGTGTAGGGCTCTGTGCTGGGCTCTGTACTGACAGCTAGGAGCCTGGAACCTGCTTGGGATTCTGTGCCACCCTCTCTCTCTGCCCTCCCCCACTTATTCTCTATCTCTCAGAAATGAATAAACATTAAAAAAAATTTTTTTAAAGAATTCAACACTGAGCCATAGAAGAAAGAAGATCATGTAATACCACGTATATCTAATTTCCAAACTCTGAGTAGTTAAAAGAAGTAAATGATCAAAAACCAGGCTTCAAAATGTTCTGAATCTATTATTAAATGAAAAGTACTATTGTTAGCCATAGCAGGTCTCTCCTCTGGAAAACTCACGAATAGGTAACACTAGGCAAACCATGTTTACCTCTTTGTTATGCATGAAAACACTTAAAATAGAATCAGTACAGTACATTTTCAGACAATGGAGACTTTATTTCATAGAAGTACTGAAGATCATATTACCAAGAGCACATCCTCTCTGTTTTGCTATAACCATTTACAGGGGAAAAAAAGTGAAATGAGAAAAGAACAAATGCCTTCTGATCTCTTTGAGACAAAGAGAAACAATGACCTAGCTATCTGTGTAATATGTTAGGCTTACCTCTCTCTCTAAAATATAACTGAAAACAACTTTGCTAGTTTATAATAATCAGATTGTAATATTGTGAATATGCTTCTTCCTCATCTCTGTCCAGCTTTACTCATCCAATGAACATTACCAAACACCTGCTCAGTGCTGTACACTGGGGATGCAAATGAAGTAAGGAAGCTTCTAATCTAGCAGAGGAATCAGGCATGTGTACGAACTATACCTTGCTGTTATAAATGTCATCCTATTAGTAAGCACTCACATCTATTAAGCACTTGCATCTTAGCTTAATGTCTAAATGTCTACATAATAATAATAATGTCTAAATAATGTATTCAAACTAGTTCAGTGTGCTGCTGCTGAATCTGTAACTTTCTCTTAACTTTGCAAAATGTTTCCACTTGATAATGATATCTTCTTTTCAAAACAACCGCGTCCCATATGTAGGGTCCTTCTTTTACCAAAAAGAAAATCAATACCGAGAGAGGAGTTAGAAGCATCAGAGCCAAGACCACAACTCAGGAATTCTGACTCTTTATATTTCCTTTTCACCCCTAGAGGATAACCCTCTCATTTGCATGCCAACATCATCCTGTGTACTATTTTTGCCATTTTTTTTTTTTTTTTGCAAACTGTCTATTGATAACACTGTTTAAGAAAAACTCTCACCCATTATGGCTAAGCAAGCCCATGTGAGAAAACTATTCTAAGCAATGAATTTCTCACTGCCAAATGAAATAATGAAGTTTATTTTTTTCTATTAGTACCTGCCAAGAAAACCTACTCCAGAAGAAAACAGACACAGTGTGAAGTCTGAAAAATATATCACATGCTTGTATACCAATGAAAATTGCTGCCTAATCAAGGCAACCGTCCTATTCAACCTACTTACATCTTACCAGCTGAATTATAAACACAGCTATCACAGGCCTACTGTATAACTGAATTAGACAAAAATTACATCACTTTCTTTGTCCCTGGTACATAGTAAATGCTCGATACTTGGGAAGGAGTTGGTGGGAAAAAAGGAAAAGAGAGAAAAATCTTAATAGGTCATCAAGCTCGACCTTAGCTAAAATAAAACAAATGAGCAAAAACAATGATAATAAAACACATGCACAGTTAAATAGAAGCAGCACTTGCATTTAAAAGCACATACATTTAAAGACAACATGTCTCACATTTTAGAATCTCTAACTCTGCTTTTTTGCCAGTGTTACCTGTGTAGTCTATGAGTACCTGCTCAGGAGGACTTTGCAGAGAATTAACATATTCAAGATAGCAAGGATACTCTGAGATACAATCTTTATCACTTTTTAAACTGAAAGAGCCTTACAGATTTATAGATGTCATCATTATCAAAGTAAGCTTAACTACTTGTTAATGTATTTTCAAGCCCTACCTATAGTTTAAAATAACCCATAAAATAATAAACAAAAATTAAATTGAAAGGAAATTTTGTGAAGTAAATGAGGGAAATGACAAAGAAAATACACAATGAGATCCAAAGGAAACTAAATAAGGAACAATTATTTCTCATTCATCAATTGCTTTATTGAGGCAAAAATACACAGAAGCCAACTATGAGCAGCTGGGGGTCCTCCCATCACTATACTCCTTGTGCCAAAGTAATTTCTCACTATACTCAAACTAGCCATCTATTGCTCCCGAAATGCCCACCATGTCTATAAATCCCATCTATAACGGTCCTGCCCTCAGCCTCCTGCTGGAGGAATAACCTACCTCAAGGCACTCAGCCTAACCCTTTCCCTCCGAGGAGACTAGACTGAGCACCTGAGCTAAGACTAGATCATCTAAGGCTGAAGTGGGGAACTCATGCAAAAGCTCCACCTAAACAAAGCAACAGTGGATTACCTGGACCAAGAACATGCTCTACATTCTGAATTCTGACACAGAAGACAGACTATTTGTAACTGGAGCAGAAAACAAGACACGTAGGGAGAAGATGCTTTACAGATGTTATCAGGCAGTAGAAGTCACGAAGAATAATGATTATGAGTGACCAGAAACTGAGTCAGAAGAAGGTAAAGAAATAGTATATAAAAAGAGAGAATGTTGGTAGCAGCAGATAAGCAAAGGCAGAAGGGAGCTACATCATCCCAATGGCAGAGAATCAACTCTGTCAAGTAGGGAGCAAAGAAGGAATGGCTCAGAGCTGCCCTGCTTATTTCCCATTTCTGAATAGCAGTCCATTTCCCCTGCATTCCCTTAAAAGTAGGACATGTATACAGGAATCCTGTCTTGTTCATTACTCAACCTTACTGAGGTAACCTGGGTGAGTCTTTTTCCTTGCATCAAAAGAACCTAACATCATCTCTTCTGTCTGGTCTCAATATCTACCTAGGGTACCAGTTTTAAAACCACAAATGAATAAAACATCATATACAACATTGTAAAAATAATATTTTTACTTTATCAAATTAATACACTCAAAAAATCATACTAATCCAACGGAAAAAAAAGGCCACACAAATTTGTTAGGCATCTCAAGTCACTGAAATAAGTGTACTCTCCAATGAAGAAACTACAGTCTTCATTTGTAGACATCTGTTCTCCTACTGCTAATTCAAAAACAAAAACAAACAAACCTGTGCTATGATGTTTCTTCACAAGAACAATAACGCAAACATAATTTATCTACAACTTCTTTATTTTCTTTGTTGTGATTAAGACCGTTCGTGTTTTTTTTAACTCAAGGCTAAGTTAAAAAATGTATTTGTAGACTCTATCAATAGAGCAGAAAAAATACATTCTTTTCAATTTTATGGATCCCTCAACATGAAGAAAGCCCAGCAATTTTTCCTAGATTATTCTCAGTTATATATTAGATTTTATTTTCCTGTATTATAAAATATTAGGTACAGAATTTTTATCATACTTACAAAATCATACCTTATAGCTGAGAGAGAAAGGGAAAGGAACCATTGAAAGAGCAAAGAGGGAAGAATATGCTGTAGAAAGGAGGAGAGGAAAGGAAGGGAAGGGAAGGGAAGGGAAAGGAAGGGAAGGGAAGGGAAGGGAAGGGAAGGGAAGGGAAGGGAAGGGAAGGGAAGGGAAAGGACACTGAGAAGGAGAAAGGAGGCAGAGGACTAATAGTTACAAGCACACCCATGAAGCATCACCACATCCTTATTCTTAGGCTTCACATCCCCACCCACCCTACAGCCAGAGCACCTAGGCTTTTCCATTTTTCATTCAGTTAACTAGGTCACTCTTCTTACTGGCTGAAATGACACAAAACTGTTAGCCTCTTCCCTCCTCAAGCCATCTATTCTGGTAGAAGGATGCAGATGCTCACGTTCCTAATATTGGAATTCTCCTGTGGGCTTTAGCCATTACTATCTTGGTGCCTGTTTCTGAGTTCCCTGGATAATATCACACTTTTGTTACCCTTCCCTCCAGAACAGAAACTTGACAGATAAATCCCACTCACTGCCATGGGCAAGCCCAGACTGCAAAAAAACACCTGTGAAAGCCCCAGGTGTCTACATATTAAATGCCATCTGCTTCTCCATGGCTATGCCATGCCCACAAGCTAAAGCTCCCTGTTGCTTCATCCTGAATCCTGGAGCTAATATATTTCCTCAGAAGCGCCTAGAGGTAGTCTAAGGTAACCTTAGACACTATGCTTCTGTCTACCCAGAACTCAACTGTCTGACCTACAGCTGAGGCAACTTCCCTGCACCTGCCATCTCCTCTATCCATCCTAGCCAAGCCACACAGACAAGGACAAATGCTAAGAGAAAAACTGGAAATATTGTTCCAGTAACTAATATCCATTCATGTAGCCAATATATAATGAGTATCAAGGATATATCCAGACAGTAGGGATACAACCATGAACAAGATTCTCTACCTTCAAGGATTTTGTGCTCTATTTATCTGGATATATAAACAAAAATTTATAGTTACATAAAAAGGTAAAATCATTGTCCATTTGCTACTACAACCAATAAAATATGTGATCTCTCTTTTCTACTTCCTGGAGATAGAACATTCAGATTAATTGGGCTTCTTTGGAACACAAATGCCAATGCTGAGGGCACAGTACAATGAGCCTGGTACTCTGAACATGATGCTTGGAATATAAAATCTTTACTGTCCACTGTGAATTCTCTCCACAGACATTTCTGTCCTAGTAAGTAACCCAGGTAATCTTGGGAATCAGGAAGTGGTCTCAGTGTAACCATGGTCCCCTCCATGTAACAGAAACTTAAACCCTCACATGGAAAAGCAACAAGGCCTTCCCTGGGATTTGCAAGCACTGAATTGCTACAGAGCTTCCTATTAGTTGAACACTGTGAGCACGATGATTGGATAGGAAAAAAGCATTTACTTATTTAACTATAGTAAAAGATTCTCCTGAGCAACAGGAGACCTCTCCTGACCTCCTGAGAGAGGTCAGCTAGTTCTAAATGAGACAGATGATAAAGTAGTGACAGCATACACTGCCACTAAGCCCACTGCATGTAAATTGAAGATTTTGATACACCTTTGGAAAAACTGCAATATTAGATTTGATATGTCAATTGGACACAATCTCTAAAATTCAATATAACATAAGCACATGAGGTATGACTAGCAAGTCCATTGCCGCTGGTCAGCACCCAAAAGTGTCACAAAGTAAACATGTCTAAATAAGCCCTTTATCTTCATAACTGCCAAAGCTGCTCCACTTCCAAATTTCTGATGTAGAAAAATCCTAACAACTTTTCAAGTTACATCACATTTCTTTTCTTTATTCAACTTTCTATCCCCTGTCAACACATCTTGTGAATTTTCCTTTTAAAAGAACTCTAGAATCTATTCCATCTTCTCTAGTCTACTGCCAGGCACTAATTACCCTTGCCCTTGACAAGCAGACTAACTCCACTTACTAACACGGTCTCTCCCAGTCCTTGCTCTACCCTCTGCCAGCAGTAGTTCAGAAATGCTAATCTTGATTTTGTCACCCACCTATTAACCATCCTTCAATGCTTCCTTCCTTGGAATTTTCAGGATAAATTGTATACTTCTCCATAATTCAGTCCGTGCAAACATTTTAAACTCAACTGTAGGTCAACCATGCCTTGATGTATATCCATTGCTTTTGATAGTTCCTGTCCACTGGACGCAATTCCCCAAGTGACCACAAAGTTATTGCACAGCACCTACAAATCCTCATGCACTGGGTATCTTTTATAGACTAGAATTGTCACACACGGAGACATACTATAATTCTTCAAAGGTATAAAACAAATGCTTGAACATACCGAAGGCAATTAAATGATGTAATTCTGATTTTTTACAAACTGAAAAAGCAATGTTTTCTAGAAGAAAACAATGATATTAATGATATTAATACAAAAGATACTGAGAATTGGGAAGGAGATGTTTTCAAAATGTAATATTTCCAAAGCACCTGGGAAATTAAGAGTGAGAAGGGCTTTCCAATAATCAGACAGCTATATTGTCATCTGTCTTTACAATCCATGTTTCTAAAATTATTATTTGACAAAACCCACCTCCTTTTAAGCATGAGTTTCCTTTTCTGTATTCTATTCCCTTTAACTGGTTAGAAGTAACTGGTAATAGTTCTCCACAAGCTTCAAGTTGTATATATTTAATGGGGAAAGCTGCTGTGCAAAGAATGTTCCACTCTCTTGGGCAGTATTAGCTATCAGCCTTCTAAATCAGAAAATAGAGGAAGAAATGGAGAGAAAAGATCCATGCTCCTTAATGTTCAGGGGCTTATGAAAGAAGTACAACCATTTAATATTTTGGCACATGGCTAGGAGGACTGCACTACTCTTTTAGTGAAAAGCCTGAAGTCATCTATGAATTCAATTTAAGACTTTAGAAGAACAAGCAACAAACGATTAACAGGTTTATTTGTAAGTCCTGCAGGCACTAATAAGGGAATATACTTCACATCTGTTCAGTGTCAAAAAGAATTTTAAGTCTTCCTCTGTTGTGTTTTGCTTATAAACATGTGCAGGTGAGTAAAGCAACATCAATAATAACACTTGCAAAAATAAAAGTCAGCTACATATGTGGAACGGTGTTTCTCAAAATGAATTGAGAAACACTAGTTCTATGAAATATGAAGTTTCACACACACACACACACACACACACACAATTGTTCTACAGTCAAATAAGTCAAACATGTTTGGAAAACAGTTGGATAAATAGATTTAAACAATGTTTTTACTGTGGTATTTCTCATGTTTTTAATATATTATTATGTATTTGGGAACTCCCAAAGTATACCATAATATGATTCCTTATTTAATTCATCAAGAAAACACTTTCTCATGGAGTATCTCCAGAGTTTTATTCATAATCCTCTCAGAAAAATAAGGAGATAGAGATGGTTTCACGATTAAAATTTTAATTTCCGAAAATGAGTCAATTATAACAACTAAATTCTTGAATGAAATGCAGAAGGATCTGACCGACATACAAGTAGTTATGAGCAGATAAATGTAGGTTCATAAAGAAACCATGAAATAATTTTTATTTTTTTCAAATTGAGCCAACTACTGTATTCATAAAGAACATTTTGTCATTAAGAAGGAAATAGAATTAAACTTGGAAAGGTAGGCAATCATGAGGGAAACTAGGTATTGTTCAAAGTCCCTTTGAATTAAGACAAAATTTTATTGAACATAAATGACATATACATCTTCCTAAAAGAAATGTGCCTCCTCCCCATTACACCAGAGTAATTATCACCATATGCATACATCAAAGGCATGATGAGCTTCAAGTTGCTTTCTAAACCAAGTCATTAAAAGCTGCATGGATTAGTATCAGTTTGTCCCAATACATTTTTCTTTTCATACAATTAATCTGCAAAAGAGAATTACATCAATTTGCTTTAGGTGTGAACACCTGACTAATCATAACAAGTGTGGAATGTCCAAGGATATCCTCCATCATTTTCTGTAATGAAATTAATGATAAAGTCATTATAACTTTACATGAACTAGCCCATGGTTTTGGTGTCTCTGTCTCTCTCATCTATCTATCTTCCCCTCTCTGCTTCCTCCTACATTCCATCCACATAAGTCTTCTGCTCTGCTTCAAACAAGCCATACAGATGGTCCCTCCTATCTTAGGGTCTGTACTTGAGCCACTTTTCTATACCTGCACATACTTCATGCACCTTTCCATCATTCGACCTTCTGTTCCAATGTCACCACATCTAAGACATGTTCATCCCTTGACTACTGTTCTGTAATAATTCCACAAGGTGCCATCCCCTCTCCTCTTATCCTGCTTTATTTCCCTTTCTAGTGTTTATCAGTAGTTTAAATTTTCATCATTTGTTATTGTTTTTTTCTTCACTAAAATAAGAAATGAGGTAAGTAAGGAATGAGTCCTTACTACTAAGAAACATGGTTTACAAATAAACTTGTATATTAGAAACTCACTAAAGGATTTTAAAATGTACAAATATCTGGGTACCACTCATTTCTAATTTAAATTGTCTGGGACCAAGCATAGGCATCAGTGTTTCTTGAAAATAATTCTATAGAAGACGCTGGGGACATAATAGGTGAATGGATGAGTGAATGATTTATATAGATGTACACACCTATGTGCTATCAAATACATTTACAAAGCAGAACATATTTGGAGTACTGCCTATAGTATTTAGTACTTTATATGTAATGGTCACAATATCTGTAAATATCATCTGCTTAATATTTCACAGTTCAGTGGCATTTTAGGGTGCTTTAAATTGCTAATTTGGAGGAGGAAACAATTAAGTTTTCAGGTTTATGCCACCACAGAGGAGGAGCTATATTTTATGACTGCTTTGCATGGTAACAGCCTCCAGTTGTATGGTAAGTAAACTACGCATGATATATTAAGTCCAAAACTGTTATTGCAGCTACTTACCTTTCTATTTTTATAATCGAAGAATAAAATGAAATATCAACTTCCACAATAAAATTTCTAGAAGGTAGTTTGTGTTTTATTGCCCTACACTAAAGTATGTCACGCCTTCCTATCCTTCCAAAAACAGCAGCCAAGTATTTCTACTTAATTTCTTTCTCCAGCAACTCATAAGAGCACTGTCAAGGGTACTGGGACCAGACACTGCACACACTGTGACCTAACCAAAATACAAAAGGCTCACCACTGACTTAGTCAACATTAATAATTAAATCAATCTTCCTCTCAAGAAATCCGAATGAAGCTTCACAGGCGGAAGCAGCTCTTACTGCCAAAGGGCTTTTCCACTACTTGAGACATACAAGATTTCGTGCCAGAAAGTGATAAAAACCTTGGAATGCTTCTAGTAGTTTTTCAGCTAGTAGTGGAGATTGTCACTGCTTGAAAATCAGTGTTAAAGGAAGGCATGAAGTGGTCTATGATGCTCAATCGGGATTTTTTAAAAGCTAAGCTAAGTAGATATAGACCTTTTAGGTTGTGACTGAAGATCCTTCTGCTTGAAAATTATTAGCAGTTCAGAGTATTTGGGCCAGAATACATTGATTTTAGTCGTGATTCACACTGTTTATAAGACTATAGCTAGAGAACCTGAGAATGAACTGGGTCAAATCATCAAAGTGCACCAGTGAGGCACTAACCATAGGATGTCAATCAAAGAGAATTGGAGATCAAGAGGCAGCAGAGCATACTGCCAATGGGGAAACAATGGGGAAGCACTGAGGAGTTCATGTTCTCATTACAAAATGTCAACAAGTCCTGATAATCACGACATTTTTAAAGCAACCATGGTCATAAAATATGGAACAATCACAAAATAAGCAATGAAAGCCTCTATGGTTAGCTATCTTCCCACTTTTTCCCTAATCTATTTATTACTTATTTTTTCCTCTCTAGGTTAATGACTCTGATGTATCACCTTGCACAGTTCCTAAAGTTTACCATTGTACAAGCAACATCTCAAACTGAATTCACTTTTCTAAGTCCCATGGTATTGCTAAGCTCATGTGGAAAATCAACATTGTTTCCTTTTAAAATTATAAGGAAAAAGAACAATTGACCATTTTAGGTCTGTCAGCTTTCTCCTCTTCAGGAAAGTTAAAGTTAATAGTAAATGAGCATCACTTTTCAATTCATCCTGCTCTTATACTGATAACGATTAAGCAACTACTTTTACTATAAAAAAAAAACACACACACACAAAAAAAAGTGACACACCTTGTTCCATAAGATGAATTTGATCACCACCCAATTAAAGGCTTTGATTTTGCAGGCCGTAGAAGCATGAACCAAACATGACAAATGAAAATGCATGATTATGCATTATAAGCTACTAAAAGAAAAAAGGATTCCAAAAATTTGGTTTAGTTATATAGATACTGTGAGTTAGTAGATAAGAGCTTATTGCAGTGTTCTTACTCTCATTTTAAGTACAGTTAAACACAGTCGTAGCACAATTCATTTCTCCTTCATAGCTTGTATCACTGTAGAGCCTAACTAATTAGTATGACTACATCTGTTTTGGTCACCACTCTATCTCCAACATTTGGTACAGTGCCTGACATATAACTATAACTCAATACTATCTGTTAAAGGAATACATAAATGTGATAAACTAGATAAGGAAGTGAGAGCAGGACAGTAGCATATCATCAGCTTACAGATACTTTGAAATACGTATGATGATTTTATGTATTTCTTTGTCATCCAAATCTGATTTCAAATACTAAATTTATCTATGAAGAACATTATAATTGATAACCCTTCCAAAACTTCTATATAATTGTCTTATAATTATCTTGGCATTTAAAAAAAATCAAAAGGAATTTTTTGGTTTTCTTCTCAAAGTGAAAAGAATCTAGAAGCTAAAAGAATACAGTTGACTTCATTACCCACTATATAATAAAGATGTTAAACTGATTACATATTTTTTAATGTGTCAATTACTTAATGTTTTCTGATGCGAAATGGCTGGCCTAGGGACGCCTGGGTGGCTCAGTCATTTAGGCGTCTGACTCTTGATTTCGGCCCAGGTCATGATCTCACAGTTTGTAAGCTTGAGCCCTATATCAGGCTCCATGCTGATGCTGTGGAGCCTGCTTGGGATTCTGTCTCTCTGTGTTCTCTCTCTCTCTCTCTCTCTCTGTCTCTCCCCTGCTTGCTCTCTACCTCTCTCTCTGTCAAGAATAAATAAACATTAAAAAAAAAAAAGAAATGGATGGCCAATGTTTGTGCTTTTAATTAAACTAATCAATATCACAGAGGATGGCCTCAAGTATAATTGGTATTTGAAATAAGCTTCTTTTCTTTTTGTTTCATATAAAACACTGTGCAAGAATTAGGCAGTCTTAAATTTCATAATGTACAAATTCTATCCTGGTATCTTTAAAATTTGCCTCCTAAAAATTAGTCTTTTATTTTTACCACAATTTTTAAGGAAATAAGAAAATATTGGAAAAACAACCATGGAATACATATACACATTATTTTTATTTATTTATTTGCAACTTTAAACCTTTTCTCCTGTTTTTTTTTAGTATCCTATGATTATTGTTGAAGATAAACATATTGTTTCTACCCTTTTTTCAATCACCTCAAAAAATACTAATATTCATGAACCCTATATGTAGTTTTCAGTGGAAAATGATTAGGCAATCAGACAAATTTGGGGATAATTTAGTTTCAGCTTCATTTTTTTGGTGTCCAAGTGGTTCACATGCTATACAGACCCATTCCTAGAAGTCCCCAGGTTACCTGCAATTATATACAATATTAGATGTGTATACATATCTTTGATGATATTATCAAAAGGGCCTGTGACCCCAGTATGTTGAGAATTGCTGCTTAGTATTTATAGCTTCTTCAGGGCACAAGCTGATGTGAATTTGTGAGTGGCCTAAATAGACATACACATACACACACACACACACACACACTCACACACCTTTTTTATTTTCCTTACTCTCTATGAAGTTACTGCTTAAATACGCTAAAGTGTATCCAGATGAGTTTCTTCCCAAGTGTCTGTTCTATCCAAGGTTTATTTAACATGTCTTGATTTCAGTCCCTAGAGCTGCAGGCTGAGTTTCTCATGGAATCATCTGTGAGCTATAAGCCCAATAGTTTGACTTTTTGGCATTAAAGATTTATAAGCGCACATACACACAGTTAGCAACATGGGTCAAAAGACCTTAGAAATATCTCACTTGGTTTCTGATTTAACATGGATAAATAAATATATGCAAACGAACTTTCAAGTACAGCGATAACAACAGCGTTCTACAGTAAAAGTAAAAGAGCAAGAGGCAAAAAGTCTCTAGGGAATACTCTCATTTGCTATCTTGGCCAGCCACAGTAAGGGGTCCTGTCAATGCTCTACTAAAACACTGCCCAAAGTGTGAGAGTTCTTACTTTTTGTGACAACAAAAATCTTATCAGTTAGCTAATGATCCTGAGAGAACTGAGCTGAAAACAAAGCATAGGGCATCTTTCGCAGAATCAAGTTTGGGTATTTTGAGAAAGAAGGAAGAAAGGAAGGGAGAAAGCGAGGAAGGGAGGAAGGGGAAAGGAAGAAAAAGAGGAAAGGAAACATTTTTTTACCCATGTAAATAAAAATATAAAAATAACACCTGTTTTTAATACAAGTTTGTCATTTTCTCAGGTTGACAGAGTAGAAGAGAAGTTTCACTAGTACATTTTTAAACTGTGCTCTCTTTGTATTCTTTTTTAACTGAGGTTGTTTTTTTAAAAAAATTTTGTTCATTAGCCTTTTATATGAGTGTTTTGTTGGGTCTTTTGGGGTGAAGTGGTAGGAAGGGCTGCCTGTCAAGGCTCCTTTATTACATACAGACATAATTTCCTTATTTGATAACTTTCTGATTCATGGGCTGTTTGTTCATGTGCAATACACTTCCTGTGTATTCTTTTTAACTTCCACAAATCTGTGCTTGAATGAATCATCATAGTAAGATTTCTTAAGGCTAAAATAATGTATTTTTTTAAAGTTTTTTATTATAGTAAAAAATATATAACATAAAATTTACCATTTCAACCATTTTTAGGTCCGCAGTTCGGTAGTAAGTGCACCCACACACACTGTTGTGCAACCAATCTCCTAAACTCTTTTCATCTTGCAAAACTGAAACTCTACACTCTAGTAGACATCAACTCTCCATTGTGAACCCTCCTACAATTTTGCAGGGCTTCACAAAAATACTGTATTTTCAATAGATGGGAAAATATGACCTCACTGAGGATATGAACTTTCTAAAATTCATTTTGTATTTCTTCAAAGTACTCATTACGTAGAGGTCTTTCCTCAAATATGTGTTGGTCATTGATAATATCTCTTCATAATTAAGACAAAAATATTATCTGGTTTCCTGGACATCAGTGGCGCCCATACATTGGGAGCTATTTCCAATAATGAGGATGATTTCACACAACCTGCCCACATTTTTCAAAACCTACACCTCATTAATAACATGAGAGAACAAAAGAGTGCTAGACACTATTTTGTATGCTTTACAAATGTGTTATTTATTTTATTTCTGAAACCAAGTATATGAGTAAGTACTAATATTACCACCATTTCACAGATGGGAAATTAAAGTGAACTATCAGCCTACTTTTGAAGGGTTCATTGTACAGTATAAAAGTTGAAAGAATCACCTTAGTCTGGAAAAATACTTAAAGAAAAAAGGCTAATACACATTCAGTTTCCACTTTTATATTGCCAAGAAGGATTCTTCCTAGGGTCCAATGTGATAATGATTTCAGCATGTGCACTTGTGATCTTTGCATTGTAGAATGAGATGCTCATAGATTATGAAGAACTAAGCTGAAGCCAACCTCAGTTCCATTGCCTCCTAAATGAACAACTTTGCACAAACCACATAAATATATCCTATCTGTAGAATTGGATCTCCTCATGTGCTCTGCTTCACAGGGTCTGTGTGAGCATGTGTACGTGTGTGCGTGTGTGAGTGTGTGAGAGGCAGAGAGAGAGAGAGAGAGAGAGAGAACATGACAGAATATGCAGACAGGGACTTTGTTACCCACAATGTGTTTAAGAAATGTGAGTTTCATAACTATTTTCTGTTAATGGGCACCTAAAAGCACTCAAGAAGATAGTATTAGGCAGTGTTTCAAAGTGTGGCACTATGTAGCTACAGTGTCTGGTTTAAATGACAGTTGAGTGGCCTTGCAAGTTAACTAATCTCTGTGTGTGTCTCTGTCTCTCTCTTTTTTTTTCATTTATAATGTTAAAACAGTAACTTTAACCTGTTATACCTGGCCTGTAGTATGGACAAATGAGTTAGCACATGTAAAGCATCTAGAAGAATATCTGGCATATAGTGATTGCTTCGTAAATTAAATGTTGGCTTTCATTTTTTTATTTAGTATTTGCTATAACTAACTGTAGTTTTTCTTATCCCTACCAAGTCTTTTCCTAATTCACATAAAAGACCTAGCAAAGCATTTCCACATAGTAAACAAGGAATGTTTGATGCCAGACTCCTACTCATTTATCACCTCATGGATTTTGCCAGGTTAATCGCTTCTTCTAAGTCTTTGCACACAAAAGCAACTTGTCTCATGTTTCTGCTAAAACCTTAGCAATCAGTTGAAAGGGGATAAAAGGTTTTATTTAACTGGTTTTATTTAAAGTAGAAATATATTACATGCCATAAGTACTATATCATCATTGTTCTATATTGTATATTACCAAACATCTTTACCTCTATTTTTGGGTTGTTTTTTTGGAAGTTCAGTCTGTAGTTACCGTAGAGTTTTGGCACTCATGCACTTAATATTTTCCTATTTCAGTTCCTCAACAGTGAAGCTGAAGATTGAAGACATGCATTCAAATTGAAATTTTACTGAAACATGAATTTGAATGTATTACATGTACTGTGAGTGTGTAACTTATTATCGAAATTGGGACATCTATGGCTAGTAGGGATGCCATGTCATCCGAACTTAAAGGGTGAGGGTAATAAAAAAAAACTTAGGTAGTAGAAGAAGCAAGCTCCCTTCTTCTTTTCCCAAAGCTTACTTTCTCATCATGGAGACCGGAATGCAGTAGACAAGGAGTAAATTATTTGTTGAAGAAGTGAAGAAATGAATACATGAAGTATGTACAGGAATTCTCATGTTAGACGACTGAAAGAGTCTCATGTGCCTGTATAAGTTACACTTTACTCCTGTGGCATGATTACCTTCGGGAGTGGAAATTGGTGTGACAGGGTCACCTGATGCTACCAAAAACAGTAAGTGGTTGCTTAATATGAATTAGAACACATTCGTGTATATTTTTAATATAAATGTTTCATCTTTTTTCCTACTAATCATGAACGTCTTTGGAATTTGTGAAGTAAGAGCTCGTGCTTCTCTCATAAGGTACACGTCACTAAAAAAAATGTAAAACCTTCCATTTAGGAACATGGTTTGGATAAGAGATATGCTATTGGAGATCTGGGGGATGTAATACAGCCTACAATCCTCCACAGTCACTCCTAAAATGCAGCATGCCATCAAGAACACAGGGTTTGGGGGGATCAGAAGGTTTGTGTGCTTTTTTTAAGTTTATTTTTAAAATAAAAATAGAGAATGTGCAAGTGGAGTAGGGGGAGAGACAGAAAGGGAGAGAATCCCAAGCAGGGTCCACACCATCAGTGCAGAGCCCAACAGAGGGCTCAAACCCACCAACTATGAGATCATGACCTGATCTGAAATCGGATGCTTAACCAACTGAGCCACCCAGGCACCACAGAAAGTTTGTGTTTTAAATTCTGTCTCTGCCATCCATGGTTTTGGGACCTTGAGCAGCTCATAAGACATCTTCTTATATTTTTAGCTGGAAATATCAGTCATTTTTATCATTCCCTCCCCTTCATCCTGTCATAATCAACCATTTACCAAGTCTTATTTTTTGTCCCACAGAAGTTCTCTCCTCATCACTTTTCCTGTTTTTATTAAAATCACCTGTTTCACTTTATATTTGTCTTACTGAGAATTTACCAGTCTTCTTTGTTTTTAGTCTTCCTCAAACCATACTTTATCCTCCACATTATTTGTTTTTTAGAGGTAAATATAACTTTCTCAAAATCTGTCTCCATACTCTTGACTTTATCTACATTATTCTCTATGTAAAATCACCTCTTCCTGGTTCACTGTCACTGTTAAATCCCATCTATTCTTTAAAAGAATGAGGTTGTGTTAGTCGTTTCCACAGTCTTGTCACATACCTCAGTAAGCAGTACTAGTTTCACTTTACTACTATCCATTGAATTTGTATTTAGTGCTACATTTTCTTTGGAGGTATTTCAAGCATATTGAAACTTGGCTTCTCCATGAAACTAAGTTTGTACACAGAGCTCATTTTTTTTATGACCTCCATAATGGCTAGTTCATTCCTGGGAAGGATGTTACATTCAATAAATGTTTGCTGACAACTGTATCGACAAAATGAGGACAGTTTGCTTTCCAGGTTCACTCACTGTTTCACTGAAAATATAGACTGAAGCAGATGTCTGAGTGAATACAACTGTGATTTTGTCGTAGACTCTAAGTCTAAAGTTCTCTTTCAGCCAGTGAGAGAGCGGACTCAGGATTAAAATAGGAGAGATGGCTAATGTCTGGGAAAAGACAAGAGCCCCGAATAAGGGTCCTTGCCCCATTTTTATTAGGATCAGAAGGCTTACAAACATGGCGATGGACGTGCCCAAGAGACAATAAATCCGTGAACATTAACTTGTGGACGTGAGGGAAAGGGGGTCTTGAAGATATTCAGGGTTAGGGGTTTGGGATAATATAAAACAAAATCCTGGTGCCGGGCAGTTGGGTAGAGGGTTGTATACAGCAGACAGGGGCACCACCTCTGTTTATCTTAGCTAGCCTAGGGGATGAGACAGATAGGGGAAATAACCTCAGCGTTGATAAGGCACCTTTTCTTTTAATCATCTCCGCTCTGGGCTGCTTTACTTGCAGCGCAGTGGTCTATAGCCCAATTTACCTCTTTACCTAACTCGGTCCTTCCTTCCTGTGAAAGCAGCTTTCTGCTATAGTACTAAATTGGGGGGAAATTTGCCCTTAATGCCTAATCTTATTTATTTCATATACCTATGTATTGGGGGCCTTTGCTCCTCCCTACTTTATACTGGGGACTTTGCCCCTCCCTCTTTATTGTGGGGGCTCTGCACCCCCTCTCTATTCTGAAGTGCCTTTGCACCTCCCTATTCTTGGTTGCCTTATCTTGTTTACCCAAACTCAGGTGTGTGCATCCTATGGCTTTGTACTTCTTTATGCCTTGTTAACCCATTGGTATAAGCCCAGGAGATCCCTAAATTTATTTCCCACATGATTTTTTTTAATGTTTATTTATTTTTGAGAGAGGGAGGGAAAGAGAAAGAGAGAATAAGAAAGAGACAGAGAGGGAGAGAATGAGTGGGGCAGGGGCAGAGAGAGATGGGGAGACAGAGGATCTGAAGCGGGATCTGTGCTGACAGCAGATAGACTGCTGAGGGGTTCAAACTTACAAACCATGAAATCATGGCCTGAGCCGAAGTCAAACGCTTAACCAACTGAGACACCAAGGTGTCCCAACTGTGATTTTTTTAAATGTTTATTTATTTTTGAAGGGAGGGAGGGGCAGAAAGAGGTGGGGACAGAAGATCCTAAGTAGGCTCTGCAATGACATAAGCAAGCCTGATGCTAGGCTCAAACTCATGAACCATGAGATCATGACCTGAGCTGAAGTCAGACACTCAGTTGACTGAACCACCCAGGAGCCCCGTAACTGATTTTTAAAAACCTGTTATAATTAAATATTATTAAACATATTATACTGTAAAAATAAAATCTTCAAAAGGAAAGGAAAGGAAAAGAAGTGAAAAGCATCCAGACTTAAAAGTGTTATGGACTGAATGTTTGTGTCTCCCCCGCCATTCATATGTTGAAGCCCTTACTCCAACTGTGATGGCATTAGGAGGTGGGACTTTTGGGAGATAGTTAGGGTTAGATGAGGTCTTATGGGTGGGCCCCACTATGACACTAATGTCTTTATCAGAAGAAGGGACCAGATCTTGCCCCATCATGTGAAGATACAGCAAATACGTGGCCATATACAAGCTAGGAAGAGGGCCCTTACCAGAGACCAAATCTGCCGACACCTTAATCTTGTGTTTTCCAGCTTCCAGAACTGTGAAAAATAAATGTCTGTTGTTTAAGCCACCCAATCTGTGCTACTTTGATATAGTGGCCTAAGCAGACTAATACAGAAAGGAAGAACTGTAACTATCTGTATTCACAGATAGCAAGATCTTATACACAGAAAATCCAACGGAAACAAACAAAAACTTTTGAGAACTAATAAGTAGCTTCAGTAATGTAAATATACAAAAGTTAATTCTATATACTAACAATGAACAATTTGAAAATAAAATTAAGGAAGCATTTCTATTTATAATAACATCAAAATTGTAAAATAGGATAAATTTAACAAAATAAAAGCAAGATGTATACACTGAAAATGAAAAAAAATATTATTTAAAGAAATTAAATAAGATCCGACTAATGGAAAGATATGCTATGCTTATACATTAGAATCCCCCAAAATGATCTACAAATTTAAAAAAATTCCTATCAAAATTCTCACTGCCTTTTTTGTAGAAATTGAGAAGATGATACCGAAATTCATACAGAAATAGAAGAAACCCAAAATAGCCAAACCAATCTTGCAAAAGAGGAAAAAGGTTAAGAAGACTCACATTTTCCAATTTTGAAATTTTCTACAAATGTACAGTAATTAAGACAGTGTGGTGCTGACATAAAGCAAGACAATCAGATCAATGGAGTAAAACAGAAAGTCAAGAAATAAATCCTTATACTAACACTCAATTCATTTTCTGCAAGAGTGCCACTATTAAGTATTCTGATGTTCTCTTTGCTTGTTTCACATATGGCTGGAAAACAAATTCAAGATGACACTTTTATCTAAAAGTTCCTCCTTTTACCCACCTTCATGGAATAAGAATTGATACATAAATGAATGTTTAACCTACATTAACCATTGAATAATACCAGCAACATACTACATTCAGATCATACAGCAAGGTTCCTAGTATACTTGGGCAATCACTGAACAGATTACAGGTTTTATTGGGGGCTGTTAGTTGATAAAGTAGCACCTGGGCTAGTGTTAGCCCTAGTCAAGAGTTACCCATTTAGTCAGATAACTTCCTGGCATCGTGGGTATAATACATTAAGTACTAAAAGTAGATTACTTCCTCATATTGTGGTTAGCACTTTTCTTAGACCAATGGAGAAACAGTTATATAACATTGATATATCTCCTATCACTAAACAGTTTCACTAAAATAAGTATCCTGAAGAACATGTTTGTTAACTATTGTATAAATTCATCCTGCGGTACTCAAACATTTCATGATAAATCACTTCTGCATTGAATTTTACTTCCTTTGATACATATTGCATCTAGAATATTTCCAAAGGAAAAACCTACACTGGCTCCCGTTGATAAGAAGTTCTAAAATTCACTTCAATAGCTAATATCTAATAGATAGTAGATATCTGTTTTAATTCCCCAACTAAACAAACAATATAACCTCTGTGAGTAGAACCAGTCACCGACCAAACACTGAAATTATATGTGTGCCAATTTAAAAAATGAATATATTACATTAGCCCCCTAATATTTTTGATGGTATTTAGATAACCATATTATGTGATGCACTGTTTCTGACTGTGAAATTAATTTTAAAAGAAGGTTATTAAACTAAAGTAGCCCTAACGCTGTGGCAGCTACCTAAGCAAACCCAAACCCAGGCTTGTAAATGACTCAACACAGAGAAATCAAAAGGCTAAGGACAACCAATCAGAAACAGCCAACAAGGTTTTAGGCAATAGCCAATCAGTAATTTCCTTACTTTGTTTCTGCCTTTTTTTTTCTGTAAAAGTGTCTTCCCAGCTCCCGATGGAGTGCTCCTAATCACTTATGGTTTGGTGCTCTCGATTAGAATCAATTTTTGCTCAAATAACATCATAAATGTCTAAATATGACTCAGTTTACCCTTTAACATGACAATCTGTCATCTTTTAACACGACCATTTATTGTAGTTAGAGGCTGTAAGAGCCACGGAAGTAAAAGGAAAAAAAAAACCCTCAACATGTGAAGAGTCTAACAAGGCAATAGGGCATTACAAGGGCTCAGACTGCCCTTGTGTCAGTCACCTGGGTTTGAAGCATGACTCTTGTCACTTACCAGTCTTATATCCTTAGATAAGTTACCTAACCTCTTTTCAATTTTATCAATCACAAACTCTGCATAATAGTTACCTTTTACAGTATAGGATACTGGTGGAGATAAAATTTAAAAAAATTCTTAATGCTGTGTCTGCTTTTATAATAAGCCCTCAATATGTCAGCTATCATTATTAATTTTTCTGAGCCTCAGTTTCCTTATTTATATCCCAACATCCCAATGACAATACCTCTTCTGCCTGTAGATCAGCTATGTTGTGAATCAAGAGCAATAACGCCTATTGATTTTATAAACTGTAAAGAACATGTTCTCTGGGGCACCTGGGTGGCTCAGTTGGATAAGCGTCCGACTTCGGCTCAGGTCATGATCTCGCGGTCAGTGGGTTCGAGCCCCTTGTCAGGTTCTGGGCTGCCAGCTCGGAGCCTGGAGCCTGCTTCGGATTCTGTGTCTCCCTTTCTCTCTGCTCCTCCCCCATTCATGCTCTGTCTCTCTCTGTCTCTCAAAAATAAATAAATTTTAAAAAATTTTAAGGAAAAAAAAGAACATATTCTCCACAAATGTATAATTTAACATTATGATTTAGCAAACACTCACTATGAAATATGAAGTCTATTGTTTTCAAAAACTCTACAGACCTGTTCTTATTTGTTTTTTAGACTATTAATTGCCCTCATTATAATTTTGTATATACTTGAGTCTAACAGCCACTAAATGACTACTTTGATAAGCATTTGGAGGCATTAATTGACTCATCAGGAAGTCCCTTTAACCTGGAGATTTCTGCAATGCCTTTGAAAGTTCTTTTTGGGCTCAAGCCAACCATCCCAATTTAACACAACCGATCATTACGTGGATTTAACTCTACCCCAGATCAAGCCGTTATCATCTTAAACAATAGAAGCCTGATAAAACACTACTAGCACTAGGGCCTATAAAACAGGGTTTTCAGTGCCAAGGTTAAAAAGAAGTTCCACTCTATGTGATTCACACAGATAGGTATATTAAATCATGGCTCTTAAAAAAACAGATCACATTAAAACTCTGCTAAAAAGCATCCTCAAAGTAGGAATGATCCTTATTCACATCATGTGCTATGGCTTAAGACTATAAATTTCAAAGAGCAAGAGTAAGACCTCATGGTTGTCTTCATATAACATCAGACAACGACATAGCCAATAATTCAAGTAATATCAGGGGTATTGCTATTAATAAGGGTTTGAAAGAATAAGAAGGAACACTATTTCAGGAAGAGGGAATAGGACCAAGATACATCAATTTTCTCTCTTCTATAACTTCCACCCTCCTTTACTGGCTTCTTTCTCTTTCATCTTAAATAAAATCTTATCTCCATTCAATCCCTTTCCATTCACAGTTAACTTTCCTGAAAGAGTGGTCTACATACAAATATCTGCATGTCCTCACTTCCCACAAACTGCTGAAACCACAGCAATTCAGTTTACCTTCACCATTCTATCCTGCTTCTTTTTCTCTTGAGATAGTTCCCTCTCACTGTCTCCTGTGAGATCAAAAAATTAGCTGAGGCGTGGTGACGTTTCTTGGAGGGATCTGAGAACATTAGTAAAATAAAAAAAACCATCTTGAAAACCATTTTACAGCATTCTGTTATGACAGCAGGGGCAATTGGCAAATTGTGCAGATTGCTTAGGAAAGTGGTGTGATGCTAACAATTTAGGAAAATCATCTTGCATAACTGAATGGAAAGGAGAAGGTACATCTGCTTCACAGCTAGCACTACAAACAGGGCAGGGAAACAATAAAGAAGACAGTTTTTCAAAACCATACTTAGTAAGCCAAAAGTATATTCTTGGCAGGGCCTAAAGTACATAATCTGAGGTTTTTAAGAAAGTAGGTATTTATAAGCACTGCCCAGAGTTTTGGCATATAATTTATTATTCATGAAAATAAGAACCTAATTGTTTTTATAATGACAAAGTTTTTTTTTAAGTAGCTTATTTTGGAAGACATATCTTTTCAAAGAAATTGACCTTAAACTAAACGTGTGCATATATACATATATAAATGATACATGCAGTAAGCACAGCTTTAAACCATCCAAGAATGTCACATCTACATTTCGTCTCTGACTCACATGCTCAAGTGAGACGCGAATGGCCACCCAGGAATAGACCACCCAAGAACAGCTACACAATTAGATGACCCAGTCACAGAAATGGTTTCTCACAACCTGAAATCAAGGCTAGAAATTTCTCTCTCCTTATCTCTTAGTCTGTGATACAAATGCCAGGAATCAGCAATTTCTCAGCCCTACAAAACAAACAGGCACTCAACTTCATCATGAATTCTTCTACTATTTTGTCCTTCAGAGGTGGCTCAAATCTAATTTTCTCTGTAAATCCTTTCCCCTTGAATTTTATGTGAGCCTTTCACAGCACTTTTAAAGCTCAATTAGACAGATAGAGGTTTTCAAAATAGAATTCTACTTAACCAGTTCACCACTCACCCCATTAACTGACAGTCCCATTAAAGTGTGAACCGCACCAACTGGCGCCCAAAACTAACCGGGCACGTAAAGCTACTAGATGCTCCCTCACATATATTTAAGCAGTTTTGTTACCACCAATTCTCTTCTGTGCTCATTGTAATGATAACTTGGCTACCTAACAAGGACCCATTCCTCATGCTTCCTTCCCAAAAAACCCCCACAGTTTAGTCACGTATCCACTTTCCACTGTCACACTATATGTTGACAACAAGGCTATAAAAGATGGAGATGAAATCATTACAGTTTGGAAGAAATTTGCACTTAGGTAGTGCATAGGTATCCCTACATTCTCCCTCCCATTTGATAAAGAAATCATTAGGATGACCTGTAATGGGTATTATTTACAAAAGCAGGTCTTTGTAGAACTCCAATTAGCAGACTCACACTCAAAGGAAAGGCCTCAATAAAAAGTTTGAAAAATAGGGGCGGGTGGCTCAGTTGGTTAAGCATCTGACTCTTGATTTAGGCTCAGGTTGTGATCTCACAGTTCATGAGATCAAGCCCTGAACTGGGCTCTGTGCTGACAGTGCAAACCCTGCTTGGGATTTTCTTTCTCTCTCTCTCTCTCTCTCTCTGCCCTTCCGTGCCTGCATGCCCTCTCTCTTAAAGTAAATAAATAAACAAACATAAAAAAAAACTCTTAAAAAAGTTTGACAAATAAATACAATTTGCATAAGCTTTAAGTTAGAATAATATAAGGGGCGCCTGGGTGGCTGAGTCAGCTGAGCATTGGACTTTTGACTTTGGTTTAGATCATGATCCCAGGGTCCTGGGATTGAGTCCGAGTCAGGCTCCCTGCTGAGTATGAAACCTGCTTGGGATTCTCTTCCTTTCTCTCTCTCTCTCTCTCTCTCTCTGCCTCTCTCTCTCTCTCTCTCTCTCCCTCTGTCCCTCTCCCCTGTTCACACTCTCTCTCAAATAAATAAATTTTTTAAAAACTAAAAATAAATAAAAAATAAAATAGTTCAAGTGGATATGCGTCTTCTTTATAATTATACTATTTCAACCATCTTTTCCTGATACCTATCAACAATGCTTCCAGTTATTGTTCAGTTAGCATCTCCTCCCCAACATGCCACTAAACTGCTTAAAAACAGATCTAACATTTCTAAGTTCACATCAAAAATATATATTGATTGCTTTAAAAGTGTACAGCGGACCTATTATCTTTGATTCCCTCCTTTCTGATTTCTGAAAGTTTGCTCAAAATCTGATGGCCACATACCTTCATGAATCACCCTCTCCAGGGATCTTAGCAATCTGCATGCAGTGGTTGTCTCTATCCATTTCTGCAGGAAATTTTTTTTTCCTATGCTACTCTGCGGAGGTACAGAACTTATAAAATGCTGAGAATGAAATCCAGATTTCTTAATGGCCAGTTTGGCATATCTTTGGCTTTTCTCTCTTGGACAAAATTTTGGTCAATCATCAAATATCATTATATCTTCTTTGCTGGGTCATTTGAATGATCTCCTCACTGAATCGAGTGCTAACATTCTAGGTCATGATGTTAAATACTTTGGAATGAGAATCAGGTCTCATTGAAATATTAAATATCTTTTTACCATTTAGAATCTCTTAAAAGTGATTTCAAAGTTTTAAGTAATAAGTAACTAAATGTGCATATGCAATAGTATATCCTGGAAATAACTGAAAGATAATGATCAGGATATATTTTTACTAGTGAACCAGCAAAAAGAAAATGAAATTTAAGTCTAAAATCTTTGTAGGATACCTTTGATTTCAGATAATATATATAAAATAACATTCCTGGGGTACCTGGGTGGTTCAGTCAGTTAAGCATCTGACTCTTGATTTTGGCTCAGATTGTCATGATCTCACATATTGAGAGTTTGAACCCCATGTTGAGCTCTGCGCTAACAGTGCAGAGCCTGCTTGGTATCCTCTCTCACCCTTTCTCTCTGCCCATCCCGGCTCATGCTCTTTCCATCTCTCTCTCAAAAAATAAATTTTAAAAATGAAATGAAATAAATAAAATAAAATAAAATATTCTTATATAAAATACACTTGAAACTAAGTAATCTGTGAATTAAAATGTACTGAGACTACAGTTTGTATTGTTCTTGTACTATTTTACTTGTTTCTTTTTTTTTAATATGATTTATTGTCAAGTTAGATACTTACAGTATATACAGTGTGCTCTTGGCTTCAGGGATAGATTCCCGTGATTCATCACTTACATACAACACCCAGCGCTCATCCCAATGAGTGCCTTCCTCAATGCCCATCACCCATTTTCCCCTCTCTCCTGCCCTCTCTTCCATCAACCCTCAGTTTGTTCTCTGAATTTAAGAGTCTCTTATGGGTTTGCCTCCCTCTCTGTTTGAAACTATTTTTTCCCCTTTCCTTCCCTCATGGTCTTCTGTTAAGTTTCTCACATTCCACATATGAGTGAAAACATGTCTTTCTCTAACTGACTTATTTCACTTAGAATAATACCCTCCAGTTCCATTCACATTGTTGCAAATGGCAGGATTTCATTATTTCTCACTGCCAAATAGTATTCCATTATATATATAAACCACATCTTTATCCATTCATCACCTAATGAACATTTGGGCTCTTTCCATACTGTGTTGGAAAGCACTGATTTGGCTGTGTTGAAAGCACTGATATAAACATTGGGATTCAAGTACCCCTATGAATCAGCACTCTTGTATCCTTTGGAATATTCCTAGTAGTGCTATTGCTGGGTTGTAGGTTAGTTATATTTTTAATTTTTTGAGGAACCTCCATACTGTTTTACAGAGTGGCTGCACCAGTTTGCATTCCCACCAACAGTGCAAGAGGGTTCCTGTTTCTCCACATTCTTGCCAACATCTCTTGTTTCCTGAGTTGTTAATTTTAGCCACTCTGACTGGTGTGAGGTGGTATATCAGTGTGGTTTTGATTTGTATTTCCCTGACAATGAGTAATGTTGAGCATCTTTTCATGTGTCTGTTGGGCATCTGGATGTCTTCTTTGGAAAAGTGTCTATTCATGTCTTCTGACCATTCCTTCCCTGGATTATTTGTTTTTGTGTGTTGAGTTTTTACCTGTTTTTTTTTAAAACAAATGTTCAAAATATCTAGTGGGTCAAATAGTGGCCTCCAAAAATTTATGTCCAAATCCTAACCTCTAGTAACCGTGAATGTGACCTTATTGATAGGGTCTTTATAGATGCAATTAATTAAATTAAAAATCTCAGATGATATCATCCTGGATTTAAGGTGGGCCCTAAAGCCAATGACCAGTGTCCTTACAAAAGAAAGGAGAGATTTGATACACAGAGGGGCACATGGAGAAAGCCATGTGAAGGTGAAGGTAGAGACTACCAGCCAAGGAATGCCAGCTGCTACCAGAAGCTAGAAAAGAATCACACAATTCATTTCCCTTCAGAGTTTCTAGAAGGAATCACCCTGCCAACACATTGATTTTGGACTTCTGGCCACCAGAACTATGAGAAAATAAATTTCTGTTGTTTTAGGCCACCAAGTTTGTGGTATTTGTTATGGCAGTCCTGGGAAACTAACACAATATATGATTATTTATATGCATTTATACATTTTCATTTAAATCCTTTCCACTTCCAAAAGCCAACTTTTTTGGGGCACCAGGGTGCCTCAGTCAGTTGAGTGCCTGACTTGATTTTGGCTCAGGTCATGATCCCAGGGTTGTGTGATCAAGCCCCACATCACACGCGGAGCCTGCTTAAGATTCTCTCTCCTCCTGCCCATCTTCCCCTCTTGGACCCTCTCTCTCTAAAATAAAAGTTTATTTTTTTTAAGGTGGACCTTTTGTACTATTATAATAAAAATCTCATATATATCTGCTCATATAGCTGAATAAAGCTGCATATAGAAAGAACTATGAAAATTAAAAAAAAATTAAAGCCTGAATTCAAATAATTGCTGTAAAAAACCAATATGGTATAGCAAAGACCATAGGTCCTAGAGTTAGAATGACAATTTCTATTCTTAACTCCATCATTTTTCTAGTCAAATGAACTTGGCCAAGATATTTAACCTCTGAGCTAACTAACCTACCTCATCTGTACGACAAAAGATACTAGTACTCTTTCATGATGTCACTGTGAGAAAGAAATACGATAATTTACAATTTAAAAATTTGCATATTTCCAGGAATATAGTAAACTGATTTTGTTCCTCCTTTTCCCAAGGGACTACCTTCTAAAGGCAACCCATCTTCTCTCTTGGCCTCCATGGCCATACATGAGGCTGATATAAAAAGCAATTATGCAAATCTGTCCCATTCTTTCTAGGTTAATCAATATTGAGTGACAGTTGCACAAAATCCCTCTATAATTAATACTCAACATGTGAACAGTATTTCAGAGTAGAGTCCACTCTGGAACACTGGAGCATTGATTTCCTGATCAAATCCTAATCTTATAAATGAATCATTTCTTTTATTTATGTATTCCTTTTAAAAATAAGGACACTGAAGTGTAGAGAAGCCTAGTGAATTGCCTAAGTCGTAGGGTTATATTAATCCATTATACAATGTGGTGGGGTTTTTTTAGCTTTTCATTATGAAAAAAATCAAACATGTATAAACAGAATAATATAATAAACCACCATGTACCCATTTCCTAGCTAAAGTGTTTCTATACATTTACTTTCGATATCTCATTATGTGTCCAATGAGGTAACAATGACATCTCCAGCCATAAACATATAACTTAAAATGTGAATCAGGTCTTAAGACAGAAGAAGAAAAAGTGACCATCAGAAAGATATACCATATTGAGAACTTTCCACTCAAAGTATTGTCTCTAAACCATAAAGACAAAGAGAATATCCCTAAGTGATAGCATTCAAGTTACCTGAATGTATCACCAAAAACTTATTGACAAAGCATGAACTAAATAGAAAGTCTCTGAATATTCACTGGCAAAAGTGAAGCCTAATGGTTATATCTAATAGACACTTTTGAGTCAAAAACCTACTTTTCATTGATATTCAAAGTAGACTTCTCTTAAAAATATGTATTAATATCACCAGGAGATAAGATCTTTAAATAAGAAAAACATGATGACTCATTTTCTCCTCTGCATAACAATGAGCAATTTCCATTAAAGTAAACAAGTGAAATATTTCCAGGAATCAATCACCATTTTTACCTAGAGGGTTTTAACTAGAGGGACTTTCTTTGCTAGTGGTCAGCATGAAGAGCATTGCATCAAATTGACATGTGAATAAAAAAAGAAACAAACTCCGTTATAAATATAAGAATAATTTCTAACAAATAAAACTATAAAGGTTCAGGACTTCAATACAGAGTAGAGAGATGGCCTGAGAGGCAGAAAATGGAAAGCTATTTCAGAGAAGTAGCTACATTTTTAACAACTCTTCTGAGACCAGCCTGGCATGTGTATAGGACAGAAGGGGGTGGTAATAATTGTAAACTATTTTCACCTTAGTTTTGTACAGCAGTTAAGAACCACTTAAGGGATGCCTAGTTAGCTCAGTTGGTTATGCGTTCAACTCTCAATTTCGGCTTAGGTCACATTCTTGTGGGTTCATGAGTCTGAGTTCCCCATCAGGCTCCGTGCCGATGGTGCAGAGCCTGCTTGGGATTCTCTCCCTCCATCTTTCTCTCTGACCCTCCCTTGCTCACACTCTCTCTCTCAAAAATAAATAAACTTAAAAAAAAAAAGAACCACTTAAAATTTAGAAGTCCTTTCTCAGATGCAGAACAGCAGACCTCATAAAAGGCTGGCTACATGTTTTATTGAAAGAATGCCTACTACACAGATACTACAAATACATATATGTTTAGGATTATGGTTAAAAATTAAATACTTCTTTAGCTTTACTGACAAGGGGGCTCTTGGTGAGAAAGAAGTTGTCCAGGACAATATAATCTTTACTGATGATGTATCTGGGATCCTGGAGAGTAGTTGAAAAGGCAGTATCTTTGTAGTAGATCCTGCTCTTTCAGTTAAGGAGGGACCAATAAAAGGTTTCCAGAAGAATATAATTGAATAATTAGTCTGACTTCACACAGGTGCATAAACTAGTAGGTTCTATAACAGGGGTCAAGTTTACAAATACCAATTTTACAAATAAAAATATGGAAAATAGGGTTTTGAAATAAACAGTGTTTACATCTTTTGGTCAGTTTAGGGCACTAATTAGCCCAAGAATTTAGAGTTAGAATGAATCTCATTGATCTAACGCTTCTCAGGCACAGGTAGTAAATCTCCCTGGCCCTTGCTTTCAAGTTCAGAGAACTGACACAGGGTTCTTAATTACAAACAAAAATTTAAATAAAGAAGAAATGTCTAGAAGGATATTGGAGACCTATAGAAACCCCATGGTGGTCAGAGAATGAAGCTATGCAGTCAGAAACAGAAATAAAATAAAGGCACAGAGCTGGGTTGGTGTGCTCAACACTGCTATCATCACTAGGCACTCTCAGTCACGTCCCTTTTGCTAACCAGGACCTGACACCAGCCTCCCTCTGCCTAACACTCTACACCCCCAGATTTATTCATGGTTGATCCCTGCTTTAAGCTCAGTTTGAGAAGAAAAGCTAGTAAAAACAAAATAAAAGGGCCCAGCCAGATGGCCATGGCTGGATACTCCCCTTGCATCCTTTTGGCTTCTATAATCTTGCTTGCCTCCAGTGTCCACCGACTACCCATGTAGCACCACTGGTAGGTGCCCCCTCTCCTTTTTCTTTTGTCTCTCAACCCCCTACCATCCCAACCATAAAAGGAGGCCGATGCCAAGTTTCAGGGCTCAGCCTCCGGAGGTGACTCCACATGGGCAGGCACCAGTGTGCAATAAACAAGTCATTTCCTGATTCCCGGAGTGTATGTGGCTCGTCTCTTCTTGGGCGCCGAGATTTGCTGTAACAAGTTCTCAATTTAAGTGTTATTTCCTGGGGAAAGACTTCTCAGACCACCCTGTCCACCGGATGTCCTCACACCCTGCTCAGCCACATTTTCCCTCGTCACCCTGTTCTATTTGCTTCATGGCACTGATCATTATTTGATTTTGTCTTATTTGTTTATTTTCAGCCTCAATCACCATAATGTAAGCTCTGTGGGACTGTAGATCTTGTCTGTTCTTTTTGCTGCTGTATCTTCAGCACCCAGAACAGTGTCTGGCACATACTAGCCTTCCAAATAGTTGCTGCATAATGAATGAATCCCTGATATCGTGCAATAGGTCTATTTTATAAACGTGGAGACTGAAGAAGAGAAGTGCAGTGATTTGTGTGATCATACAACTCAGTAATCAAAGGGCAAGTCCTTGATTCCCAGCCTTACAATTTTACCAAGAGAAAGGTGCAAGTCATTTCAGCTGCTTCTTAAAGAAAGGAGGGCAGGAGGGAAAAGCAGAAAGAACACTGATTAGGAAAAGAGCATGACCTCTATAATCATACATTTCTGAGTCCAAACCTGTGCCCCAAATCTAACATAAGCCTCAGAGGTTTGTCAGAGAATTAAATGTGGTCACATATGTGTATTATACATATATGTTACTTTGTGACACCTGACATGTACAGGTATTTAACAATTAGAAGCTATAAAAATTATTGCTAACTTATGAGTAATAATCCATGTCTGAATTCACATTATCTTAATAATATACTAATAAGATTATGTTATCCTTAACACAATCTAAATGAGAGACCTTGTGTATTAAATGAGAATGTTAATTCTTTCAAGCAAATGAAGTTTATTGACGATCTATTATTTGCCAGGCACATGTTACACACAGGTTGAAGCCTCTACATTTCTTCCTAGATATTAGTGCTAAGAGCATTTCAATCTCTGATTGCCATCTCCAAAGATTATCTTGTCACTGTAAAAACGGGCAAAACTAGGCTATTGTTTCCACTTCTTTCATTTATTTTGAAGCATTTACTGAATCAAATATTAAGCAGATTACTAGAGACACAGACCACTGAAAAATAACCACCCCCCTTTAAGGTACTGTTTCATAAGAGAAACAGACAAAAAGAAAATGTGCAACAACTGTGAACACAAGATGCTGTAGGAGCCCAGAAGAAGGATACTAAACCTAGAATGTAAATTAGAAAAGGCTTTTTAGAAGAAGTGATTCTAAGCAGAATCCTAGCTGAAGGACAAGGAGGATTCACCAGGAGTAGAAGAATGTATTAGACATGGCCAGCAGGGAAAACAGCATCCTCAACATCCCTACAAAGAAATTAAGCATGGTACCTCTAAGGTTGAGCAGGGTCACAACAGCCCCATGAACAGAGAATTTCAGCAAAGAGTCTGTCCCCAAACCCCTTCAAGAGTGCTAATGCTACAAATCATTAGTTTCCCTTAATTTCTTTGCCTTTCTCAAAAAAAAGAGAACCAAACTATTCATTATTATAGTATCTCCCTACTCTGGCACTAATCTTCAGTTTTGGATTAGGATTTATCATATTTTTAAAAATATATACATATGTACTAATGAATATATTTTCATCAAAGCTCAGTTTCATGTTTCTTTCTTTCTTTTTTAATTTCCTTTATTAGCAACTTTTCTTCAAGGTATTGTCCTTTGCAGCCTGGAATGCCTTCCAGTTACCTTCCTTTGGCAATTTCCACTTAATTCCTGTAAGCAACATTTTTCATTTCCTCCCATAAAGTGACAGTACTTTCTACATTACTTCCATTATAGCTCTTCGCAAATTGCCTTTTAATAAGTTTCTCTCTCCCAAGACTGAGCTTCGGGAGGGAAGGTTTTGATCTTTGTATCCCAAACATGATCTTTTTTTTCTTTTTTTTCTAATAAGCATGTTTTACTTTAGAAGAGCTTTAGCTTTATAGGAAAGTTGCAATGGCAGTACAAATAGTTCCCCTAAGGATCTTTTTTCAAATTCACATTCTGTACCTTCTGTACAGGAGGTCTGGGAAAATCCCGATATTCTGGATTTCTAACAAGCTGCTACGTCCTGACATTGCAGCTGGTCCAGGGACCAGGATTTGATAAGGTAGGAGTGTCAGACAAATTAGGACAAAGATTCTCAATCAAGGTTTCAAATGGGAATCCCTTGGGAAAGATTTTTCTTTGAAAATGCCAATGCCAGAGCCCACCCCTAGATATTCTAATCTAATTCATCTGCATAAACCCAGGAATCTGTATTTTAAAAAAGCTTTTCAAGTGATTTCAAGGTACAGCTGGAGTGGAAAAGCACTTGCCCTCCCTAGGCCATCACACACTCAACCTAGCAGGCTCTCCATTTCCTTCTCTGTGAAACAGAAATAATTATGGGTATTTGATAAGGATGTTATTAGGGCTAAATGAAACAGTGAGAGTCAGCACCAGATTCAGCACTTAAATTCTCAGTGCTTGAAAATGTTAGTTACAATTGTGACAGGCAAAAGGACATGAAAATCTGCATTTCTCATCAATAAACCTTTGAGAACATTCTTCCTAAACTGTCTTCCCAGGGTTAGACTGCTCTCAGATCCCCATCTGTCAGAAGAACACTTAAAAGGGCAGGAGTTCACAGCATTAGGGTGGAGTCACTATAGAAATCTGCTTGTCTTGAGGGAATGTGGTCTAAGTATGCTTTGATTAATTCAGCAGACACCACAGCTGAGCCTGGAGAACAGGGAGTCCTTGCCTGTGGGGGACAGAAACATCTTTGTACGGGGATAGTCCACAGGGTGGCTAGTTGGGTCTAAGCTGCTTATTCCAGAACAATGAGTGGTCATTCCATCTGCAGCTGGTCTGAAGGAAAGATCTCAGAGAATCATCTGGTTTCAAACTGCTGTTCATAGGCTAGGGGGAAAAGCTCTTAAAGAAATTCAAAGAGTGACAGTTTGGTCATATAAACCCAAGCAAGAGGACATTCGTAGGCGTAAAACTGGAAGTCTGTACACCAGCTTCTAACACACAACCCCTTCTTCACTCAGAAGTAACTCTACTATGAACAGATGCCGAAGGTTAAAGAGTTATCTCTTCATGTCCCTCAATCAATTGTTTTTATCAGACTAAAATAAGGTTAGTAGTTTCTTGGTATGATTAGAAAAGAATGTATAGACAGAATTTACAGATTAAGAGATCCCATAAGTGATTACTATTCCCTTTGAATTAGAAAAAGAAAAAAATTACAAAGAGAATTAACCCTGGCTTAATTTAAACCAGTTGTTAGCTATTTAGTAACAGATAAGCATCTTTGCCCAAAATATTGTTACCTGCTTGAACAGCTGGACTACTATTGATTATCAAGATTTAAATTATATGCTATTTTCCACGGCTTTATCTCTATTATCTTGTATCCTTTGAATACTGAACTTTAGGAGATAATGAGTGGGCATTTATACAGACACATATAAATATGAAAGGATACCCATCAACTTGTAGTAAAGGAAAGTAAATAGACTTTTATATTTTACTTCCATTTCCATACCTTATTTTTTTTCTTTATAAAACCATATGTTACCTTTAGAAATACACAATAAATCTGCTTTAAAGATATAGGGCATCTGTCAGCAATCTGTTTCTTAGTCTAGGTACAAGAAAATGACTTTTGTAAATCAACAGACTAGATACATTGCATTAGCAGCTACTAACACATGGAAAAATCATTTAAGCTCATTTAGAGTCTATTCCATAATGTAACATTATCTAAATCAAATTTTGAGTAGCAGAATGTACCATAGAGATCATATGCATATCCTGTTCTTGTTTAGTAAATATGCATGGATTCTAGCCATTCAAATACAACAGCTGACTAGACATTGCCATTTAAATTATCTGCCATCACTGAAGAGCCAACATTTCATGAAACTTATCATTGCTTTCTGACACCCCTCCCCAACCCAAATGGTTCACTCTTGGTTTGACTTTATGATTTTTCTAAAGGCATTATCTTCCTCACAATTATCTCTAGATTTACATAGACAAAGGGAGAAGTAGCATCCAAATGAAAAAATATGAAACCACATATACTAAAGACTTTTTGGGGCACAGCAATCTTCTGAGACCTAGAAATGCTGAAATTAAATATACAGATGGGCACATGGAAAATGGTGTCCAGATGGTGAATTCAGATATTTTATTATCTTCTATATATGCCATGTACTTTTTGCTTCTTCTATACCTTAAGAGAGCAGTAATATTCTATTTTTTAAATGTTTATTTATTTTTGAGAGAGAGAGTACATGTGAGTGAGGGAGGGGCAAGGAGATGGGGACAGAGAATTCTAAGTGGGCTCTGTGTGGACAGCTATGAGTGGGGCTCCAATTCTTGAGAACCTCGAGATCATGACCTGAGCCAAAGTCAGATGCTCAACTGACTGAACCACCCAGGTACCCTGAGAGCAGTAATATTATAAATTGAAAAGAACCTTTATGATTGATATCCTCCTATCATCTGCTGTGCAAAAATGGTGCTAGAATCCAATCTACCCAGCAACCTTCTATGAAATACTAGGAGTCATGCCAGACTCTTCCCTCTTAGTTATGCCCCACACCTGGTCAGTCAGGATGTCCTGTTAATTCCAACCTCTTAATAATTCTTGCCTCTAACACTTTTTCTCAGTACCAAAATAGCCTTCTACTGGTCTCACCATCTCCAGCCACCCCCTCCAATATATCTGCCACACTGCTACCATAGTATAAAGCTGATCGAGTTACTTGCCTAAATTCCCAAATTCTTTAAAATGACATATAAGATGGCTGCAAGATTGGACTCCTGCTTACCTGTCCAAATTACTTCATGCAATTCTCTCAAGGGCAGCCAGCCCTCTAGCCATGTCAAATTCCTTAGAGTTCCCCATTTATAACACACTAGCTCACACTTCTATGGCTTTGCATATGCTTCTCAAGGAAAAATCTCCACTCCCATTCCCATCTGTTTAGATAAGATTGCTCCTCACTTTTCAAGACTCACTTCATTCAACTCAAGTGAAGCCAGCTCTCTTCCACTTCCCAAGGAGAAGCAGCTCTTTTTTTTATAGGACCTTTGCTTTCTCTGCTATAGTAGGAATTTGGTACACAAGTTTTTCCCTACAGCCTTAGTTAGTGACACAGATCCCAGAACATAAATGTTTACTGAAAGAACAAACAAATGACTGATAAAATGGCCTTGGACTGAAAAATGAAATGACTACCAATGCTGACCACCATCCTCCCTTTAGAGATCAGAAGAGTCAGTATTTTTTACAAAGGATCTTTACTCTTATGTGCTCTGAAAGAACAAAGGAAAATAAGAATGTTGCCAGACTAGAAAGGTCTCTTTCATCCTTGCAAGTCTCCATCCTCCATAAAAATCACCTTTATGATAAGAAGTGGAGGTGATAATTATTCATTAAAATTTACAACTTTTAATGATAAAAGTACAATGGAGTCATTGTGGAAATAATAGAATGTAAAGAAAAGTAAAAGTATAATTTGAGCATAATCCCATCAAGCAGAAATAATCAACCGCTGATAACATTTTTGCGATATCCTCTTAATTTGTTTTTTTTTACACCAAGATTATAATGCATGCAAAAATGGAACCACATTATACAAACTATTTTTAAAACTGAATTTTCCACTTCACGGTATTCTGTGTTGATTATAATAATAATCTAGAATGTTGACTGCTGGGCTTCATCTCTTGATCTGTTTAAGGAACCTTAGAATAGAGAATCCTGGAATATTCATCTTAACCCTCTAAGTGATTCTTATGTACAGTAAACTTTGAGAGCCACCAACCACAGATAGTGTTTTCAAATCACTATGTAAAATGACAGAAAAGTGAAGGTTCCAAAGGTATTTATTTTGGCAGCACATAAGAAAGCATACGGGCTGCTACAAAATGGAAAATGGGTTACCATCCCAGTTGATGAGTCCATGGCACTCTGCAAATAGATTTTGAATAGCTAGTCTCAGGAATGTGGTGGTCATTCTGTATCAGGAAAGAGATTGAAAGAGATAGTTTCCAAGGTCTGTCTCAACTGTAAGATCGTAAGACTGTAATTAAAGAATGCTAAGGCTAAATTATACTTTAGAGGCAAAAAAGAACAGTTACCTGGAAGACAGTTATGGAACTGGCTGGGTATGATTTTTGGGCAGTGGTTTAGAGGTAAGGCAGCTCTCAAAGTTGACAAAAACTTTGCACATCACTAATTGAAAATACTTTTTTTTACTAGAAAAGATTAATGACTAACTATTTTTTTAAGACTTTTACTGGTGCTCCCCTAGCTCAAAATGTCTTCCTTGGTAGCACTACCACAGAGCAAGTAAAATGTAAAGGCCCTAGTTTAAACGATGAAGGACCGAGGCATCTGTCTGGCTCAGTCAGTAGAGCATGTGACTCCTGATCTTGGGGACAAGCCCCATATTGGGGATAGAGATTACATAATGAATGAATGAATGAATGAACAAATGAATGAATAAATACATACATACATAAATAAATAAAATCTTTTAAAAAGGAAAAAAGAAAAAGAAACAGTGAAGGATCCAAACATCTGTGGTATACCTGGCCCATTGCTACCAGTCTGGAAGGAGTCTCTAGAACTATGGTAATAATACCATAATCTAATAATGGTATGATGATAATAATAATACTGGTCTTATTACCAGTAATCTAATTTAGCCTTTTCATTTTCAAGCCAAAGTCCTACAAAAGTTAGGTCTACAGAAGTTAAACTTAGAGAATGTTATGTTGTAAATTCACATGGCTTGTTGGTAACAAACTAATGACCCTTAGAATGCCACACTTCTGACTCCTACTGTAGTGTTTTGGGTATCAAAGATTTCTTTACTCCTACAAATTGCCTTGTATTCAAAATCCTAAAAAGTTAGAGATAAATCACAGAGGGCCAAGTGTTTGAAATTTTTATATGTAAAGATGCCATATTGTAAACAAACGGCTTAAAATCATTGCATTTTAAAAGCAGATTGACATTTCAAGGAAGGCTGCAATAACGCTCCTTATGCTCTCCTCTCAGAGTTATAATTTAATTCCCTGCTTGGCAGGAAAATCAGATTACTCTCACTTCCTGACATTTAAAGAAAAAAATGCCTTCCAAAAAGACAAATAATATTTTCAAACATAGTGTTTGTGTTATACACACTTTATATGTCTACCTATGAGTGTACATACACACGTCAGTATTTTAGTGGTTACGCACGTTTATAGGTACAGTACTTATATTGTAGATACATTAGTTATAGAATACATAAGCTCTTTATTTTTTATAAAATATAATTTCTAATCTTAATAATGTTGTTTTTAAAGGTTAATTAGACTGATCCAAGCACCAAAAATTTACAATAAAAATTGTATTTACAAATTCCCAACTAAGGAATTTGAGAATCAACAGCTCAGGTGATTTCAGTAAGACTCAACTCTAAATACCACCTACATGTCAATGGCTCTTAAGTTTGTATCTCTAGCTTAGACATTTCCCATGAACTTCCCACTCAATACACCTATTTTGATGCATCTCAAACTTCACAGTCCAAAATCAAATTCCTAATCTTTCTCCCTAAACTCTTCCTCTAATTGTTATCCTCATATCAGAAATGATAGGTCCATAAAAATAATAAAAAGTGTTGGGGGGGGGTACCTGGGTGGTTCAGTACATGGAACATGCAACTTTTGATGTTGGGGTTGTGAATTCAAGGCCCATATTGGGTGTAGAGATTACTTTAAAGATAATTTTTTAATTAAAAAAAAAAAGAAAAGAAATGATAGTTCATCCATCCAGTTGCTTAACTTGGCATGACTATTAACACCTCTCTTAATATCCTACATCCATCACCAAATCCTGTCCCTGTATTCCAAAATACATCTAGAATTCCAGCATTTTTCACTACCTTTGCCACTACAATCACCATTGCCTTTCTCAACAGTCTCCTATCTGGCCTTCCTGCTTCTATCTTTGCCACATTGATCTATTCTCCAAATAGCAACCAAATTGACACATTATAAGCCTGTCATCACCTCCAATGACTTCTAATCTCACACTGAAAATAAGCCCTATAAAGCACTCTGTGGTCTCCCCACTTCGTTCTACCATCCCTCAGACTTAATTTCCTAATATTCTCCCAATTGCTTACTTCATTCCAACCACCCAGTCTACCTTATTGTCCATGCAACATTCTGAAAAAAAGAGTTCTATGTAGAAGGTTCTTTCCATAAACATCTCCGTGGCATTTTCCTCACCTCCTTCATAAGTCACTGAAAATGCCAAAGAATCACATAGGTATTTCTTGGCTAGCATCTGTATCAGCCAGAATCCCAGAAGGAAATGCGTACCAGACGAAAAGAGCTAAAAGAACAAATAAGCTGAACTCACACTTCTCCCTCCTTCAACTCTTTTTCCAGGGGGACTATTAATATAGTCTATATTCGCCTCCCAGGGCAAAGAGCAGGATGGAGAAAGGCAGAGAACAGGCCTGGAGGAGACACTGTAAAGATACCCAAACTACCACCTTATTCCATTTTTCCCTAGCACTCAAATATTTCTTGAATGAATCGATATGATGCGATGGTGACTGATAATTGAATGAGGCTGTAAACATGCTATACGCAAAAACAAAAACAAAACCAAAAACAAAACAAAACAAAAAAACAAAAACTCCTCTGACTGTAAGTCAGAAGGAGTCAGGAGACACTAAGGTCATCCAAAGCAGAGATGAAGGAGGCTTTCATGAACTTAATATAGAAATATAAAAGACAGAAGGTAGGATCATAAGCGGGCATTGCATTGAGGGTCCCCTCCACTGACATCCTAATGCCTTGCAGCTGATTTATGATGAGTTGATTCATGATGTTTGATGTATATAACAGATGTTTGTAATAAAAGAAACAATGGAACAAGAAGTCATACATACGTTATAATCTGAAAGGTAAGAGAATACTAAATGTTTAAAGATCCGTCCTACATACTGGTATCTACCATGAATAAATCAAGGCTTCTCATGAGACATTCATCCCCCTGGCAGGGGTTCATTAAAGAAAAGCTCTTTGAGGAACAAACATTAGTAGAACCTCTGACTCCCTGGTTTTCTACATTATTTGTGACATCTGGGCACTTGTGTGCAACAATAAGAAAAGCATAACTTCTTTTATTAGAGTTTCCCAGACTCCCCAAAGATGGTGCAACCACCGGATAAGATAAAGCAATGGGACAGAAGAGCAAACATCTGTTTTATATCTAAAAACTGAAGATTTCATGTTGGTGGAGAATTTATTAACGAGTAATATATTTGCTGATTCTAGTAGCACCTCCCAGGCCACCCCCAAAGTAAAGGAAAAAAAACAATCAGGGTAACATATCATTTGGAGAAACACAATGAAAAATATGAGACAATACCCTTAAAAAAGATCTCTCATACCCGCTCCCGGTTTCAAGAGAAGAATCTCATTCACTGATGACCCCTTTCTGTCTTCGTTTTCCTGAAAGGGAAGATAGTGATAAGCAAGGCTGATGGAAGACAGCAATAGATTGAGTTGCTATGGTTCCTGAAAAGTACTCTAACCCTAACCCTAGAAACATAACCTTACATACCCCAGTGTCACTCTTAGAACCTATTTTCATCCTATTAAATATTTTTTTCCCCTGAAAGGAAATCAGTTATGTTACTATCATGGATCTTTAATTTAAGAAGTTAAAAAAATAATCTCTGAAAAGGATCTTTGGGTTCCTGGGGAAAATCTGTTTGCTACTGAGCCCCCATTTCATATGCTTCCCATTCAGGGGTAAGTCCAAGGATTACAAACTTTAAAGCTTATACAATAGGGACAGGGCAGTCCCTTGAGAAAATAAATTTTAAAATACTGCAAATCAATAATTTGACAGTTATCACAAAAATGACAGTATCCAGAAAAATTGCATTGCCTGTTTTCACATAATTACTAGTTATGCTCTGGTATGCTTTTTTTCTATACTTATTTTGTTTTGCTTTGACTCATACATTTTGGTTGCCTCTTCATATTTCAAAGATCTTAACGATGTTTTCTATGGAGAGACTAGAAAGAAACTTTAATCTTGTCTCTATCAGGGTCAATCAAAGTTTTGTCATTGTTTCTTCCCTATCCATGTTTTCTGTGCCAGGTGCTCCAGGACACACGCATACCACAAAATGACCTCTGGCATGTACTTTCACTTGTCACTCTGGGTATGTAGGCTCAGTAAGCAGCGGAATGATCCCTGGAAGACATTACTTTACCAGGACAGTAGAAATTACTTAATTATACACTGAGGAACTTTGAACCACATATGACCATATGAAATTGTCAATGTTCAATCATCTTCAACCTCCAAAAATGACAATTTCATATGGCTCACACTAATATATCCCACTAAGCCCAAAATAAATGTATCTCCAACTCAGCATACTGTTAGCCAGAGTCCAAAATTGCCAGTGGCCACTCTAACACACTTTGAGCTAGGGAAAACACGACTGAGGGGCGCAGAAGTATAAAAAGACCACCATCTTACCTGATGAGTTTACAACAGCTGCACATTTTAGATGTGATCATGTGAATAAGCCCCAGGTTTTAGACAGAGCCTGGGGAAATAAGGGGCCCTGAAGCCTAAAATCCATTGACTTTCCAGTAAATCACCTCTGCAATCCCCATTCTCCCACCCAAAGTTTTGTCACCTATGAGACACATCAGAAAAGCAAACACACTTCTCTTTTCTCTCAAGGAAAGAGTTCCCACATGTCACATAGAAAGGATTCCCAACTTATAGGCACAAGCTGTGCAGGCCTTGTACGTCCATTACTGGATTCAAATAATCCTGTCCAAAATGATAAAAATTTCTGTGAAACTAAGAGTCCTTTGTTGGCACAGGCCTCTCTCTCATCTCCCTATCCTCATTCCCTGGGGCCTTCATCAAATCCATGTTCTGTACAGCAAGCATCTTGCCTTCATGTGAGCACTTGTAAAACCCAGCACCTCTGATAAAAATGGTCTCAATACAAAACGTAAACTTGTGGTTTATCTAGAATCTGACACCAGGCTATTTGCTAACTGGCCCTCTGGTGAAATAGCTCTCTGGCCATACGCTTTTTCAATCTGACACAAAATGCCACATAGAAAATAGAGTTCAGCTCAAGCCCTCAGCCCATTTTAACGAGAATCCTGGGTGTGTGTGTGTGTGTGTGTGTGTGTGTGTGTGTGTGTCAGGCGCATGCGCATGTTATTTTACAGGTTAAGTCTCTCAACCGCAGTCTATACAGGCAGACTGTTAACCTCCAGTATTCTGCTGACACGGCAGTGTGGTCCAGGGGACTGTGCTGAATCCACACAACAGCCACCATCTGTTGCAGCGTTTCAAGGAACAGTGTCATCAGCATGAAATAGAGTCAACCCTAATCATTAAAGGGCTGCTTTGGAAGTTAAAGCCAATAATGGAGACATTCCAGGTCATTAAGCCTGGCTTCTTTACAATAACTGAGAATACAGATATATTAAACCATATCAAGTGTTCATTCCATTTATATTTCAAAAGATAGTAAACATAATCAACATAGACTATAGATCCAGATCAGGCAGAACCTCAGCTATGCCACTAGGTGAGACACTGGCATTGATAAGAGTAAGGAAACTTTCATTTATTGAGGCACAACTATGTGCCAGACTTTGTGTGAGCTGTTGTAGACATAGTGTCTTAGTTTTTGCATTAACCCAAAAAGGGAGGTATTATTATTTATAAGGTAAACTACTTTAACTCCCTAAATTTCATTTTTCTATTCTGCAAAACAATGATAATTTCACTTATTTTGCAAGATTTTAGGAAAAAATTAAAGATAACATAGATAAGTATTGAGCATCCAATAATAGATGTACAAATAACAAAATATCTGTTATTATTAAATGCTTAAAGCTTATGCAGCGCGCGCGCGCACACACACACACACACACACACAAATGTTAGCTCTAGACTCAATGTGTATAATACAAAGTACAGAAAACTTCAAACATCCCATCAGGTGATCTAGGACACCACCTTGCTGATTCCACAGATTTAAGAAATAAGCTAACAAAAACAAAACAGAGCAGCTGTGTGGGGTACATCGTCATTTAAATTAGTCAGCATGTATTAAAAGCCTACTCTAGTACAGTAAGAAACTGCAGAGAAAGCCTTAACACAGTGTTTCTGGAACTGTATTTTAAGGATACAGAACATATCCAGGTACTACATTATTCTGTCATTTGGAGCAATGTATACAAGAATACTAATGAAATGAGTGGCAAAACAAAGCATTAGTCTACACATGCAGAAATCAAGGATCTCTGAAGAATAAGAGCTGATAAACATTTGTACTCAGTATATAATTTTCAGGCTAAAGTCTACCTTCAATATGAAAGTAAAGACTACATGCTAAGTGACAGTCAGCTAGTTGTCCAATTCCAAACAGTCAATATTATCCCTATGGAGAGTTATTACCACCCTCTCTGGGTACCACCCCTCCCTTTATCCCCTGCTAGGTGACTATTAGCCAAAACACCTCAAAGGTAGATACGAGAAAAAGGACATACTGGCTCCATTGTTCTACAAATTTCCCCAGTGGCCCTATAAATTGAGCATTAAAAATCATAGCAAGAATAAAAATAGCTAATAATGGAAAAGCAAATTTACTAGAATACTGTGTTGATTGTCACCACCTAAATCAGACTAAAATGCCTCACTTAAATCACAAACATGGATATTCAAAAACAAAGGAGGTAAGAAAGCTTACTGGAAAAAAACCTCTCACCCTCAAATGGTTGAGAAAAAATGTATATACACATGTGTATATACTACACAAATACATCACATACATACACACACAAGCATTGAACCAGAA
Organism: Cryptoprocta ferox; assembly: GCA_028646485.1. Taxonomy (NCBI): domain Eukaryota; kingdom Metazoa; phylum Chordata; class Mammalia; order Carnivora; family Eupleridae; genus Cryptoprocta; species Cryptoprocta ferox. Next base: position 62,952,671 of record CM053578.1, on the reverse strand, counting down.
TGAATGACAACATAAATGAGATAAGATATAACAATAGGTTAAGAGAGGTAAAGGAAATCCCTTCCACTATTCTTGCAAATTTACTCTAGGTTTGAAATTATTTTCAAATAAAGGATTATAAAAATAAGCTAGCTAAGAAATATTTAACCATAAAACAAGGTGAAAGTGAAATGTCAAAATGCTTATTTCTTCCTCTTAAAATTCAAGAAAAACTACTCTAATAATATCATTAACCATTATCTAAAGAAGTATTCAAAAACTCAGGAACGGTACAGTCAATGATGAATATACTAGTTCAGTATAGAAAACCAGGGGATTTTTTTTCTGACATAATTCTCCTAAGTATAAATATGAATCTCTGACAGAAATGACAAAGAAATCAAATTTAAAATAATTATATTTTTCCAGACATGAGACTGTACAAGGCATGAAGTAAAAACAGCCATGACTTAAATATTTTATTTGTTTTCCTTTTAATATCTCATCATATTCAAAGCTACCAGTCTGAACTATAATCAGGAATTACACTGCATTCTCCAAGGAGTCCACGAGCTATAGTCATGGCCTCATATATTTCTGGCAAATGTGGGTGCCCCAGAATCTCCCAACTTAGAGAATATCAACCCAATTTGGTATAATCTACTTTAAGGGTATACATACAGATGCCACTGCACTGAGTTTTAGAAAATATATATTAATAAAAGTTTCACTGTGAAACAGCATTATTTTTTAGCACCAACATACTTGTCGTTGATTTCAGATTAGAAATAAGAGAAGCTTCTAAAGGAAAAATTTTTGAACTGGTTAAAGTAATTAGGCTGAGGTACAAACTTAAAGAATCCTAAATTGTTATATTCAGTGTCTCAAAAGTTCTAGTTAAAATAAACAAGCATCTAAGAGGGAGAATAAAGTCTTCATGTATCATTTAAAAGGAGGCTCTTTGGGGGTGCCTGGGTGGCTCAGTCGGCTGAGTGTCCGACTCTTGATTTCACCTCAGGTCATGATCCTGGGGTTGTGGGATTGAGCCCTGCATCAGGCTCCATTTGGGGCATGGAGCCTACTTGGCATTCTCTCCTCTCCCTCTGCCCCTCCTTGTCCCCTCTTCCCCAGAACACACACACACTGTCTCTCTTATTCTTCTTGAAGAGACACCATTGAAAAGTTTATTGGGACTTTATATGTTCACTAAGCAATTATTGTTACAGGTGTAGTTTCGGAATGTCCCCTAGAAAATGATTCAGAGGCATCAGAGCCTCTTCAACAAATTTAATTAATAGCACTGACATTCAGTCATTACTCATTCAGTCCTATGTAAATACAAAAAAAAAGCACTCAGAGTAATCACAGACACTGTATGTGCATCAGCAGCATGAGCCTCCAGACTTCTTTAGAGATTAGGATGTCTTATAATTATATCCCTTTTCCTATTTTTGTCATTAGCCCTTTGGACTAAGCTTAAGACATATATACCTGGTACTAAATTTTACTATGTCATATATGTTGCAATAACAAGGTTCCATTTGAAGATAAAAGAACATATAAAAGCAGGGGTGCCTGGGTGGCTCAGTCGGTTAAGTGTCCAACTTCAGCTCGGGTCATGATCTCAAGGTTCATGGGCTCAAGCCCTGCATCACGCTCCGTGCTGACAGCTTAGAATCTGGAGCCTACTTCGGATTCTATGTCTCCCTCTTTCTCTGCCCCTCCCCTGTGCTTCTCTCTCTCTCTCTCTCAAAAATAAATAAACATTAAAAAATATTAAAAATAGAAATTATAAAAGCAAATTGTTATATATTATTACAGTCAGGAGCCTAACCATATAACTCAATTATCAGATTATCAACAAATTAATAAATCACTTGGTATCTATTCGCAAACATGCTAGGTTTTTCCTGGATGGTAACTTGCTGCACAGAAGGTAAATCACAGAAGAGTTAGAGACTGGGATGTCCTATCATCTCTGGATGCCATACCATAGCAAGTTCCCCCCTAAGAATTGGAAAACTGGCATTAGGCATCCTAAATGACCACAGAGGGCTATAAAAGCCACTGTGATGAACTACACTTAATGGGTACATACCGATTTGAAAACAATAGGGAAGCACTGATAAAAACAAAACAAAACAAAAAAACTCCTCTTCCCCTAACTTTGTGTATGCACGCCCACACATACACAAGCAATCTTCAAATATCACCTCAATGGTGCATTTTCATTTGATTCCCACACACAAACTCCTTAACTGTGCACTTTACTGGAGACGGAAATTATTTCTCTGTGGGTGGCAAAAGCATTGAGATTCTTCCAGATATTGTTTGAATAAATATTAAAATAATATTCCTTCATAAACAAGTGGTTATTTATCCTTCAAACATTCATTGCCAATTGCAACTTTGTGTGCAAGGAATGGAGGCCCTAGAATATAAAAGAATGATACCACAACATGGACCTACAGACCTGCTCATGGCAGTTACATACAGATCAGTGTTTGGACTCTAAAATTCATGCTTTTCCAAAAATTAATTAGTTAAATTTAATAAAATCCATGCCTTTCCTCTACCTAGAGATTGCATCTAGCCATTAAAAAAAAAAGAGGCAGCTGGGTGGCTCAGTCAGTTAAGGGACCTTCTCTTGATTTCTGCTCAAGTCATGATCTCATGGTTCTTGAGATCGAGCCCCACCTCAGGCTCTGCGCTGATAGTATGGAGCCTGCTTAGAATTCTCTCTCTCCCTCACTCTCTGCCCCCCCAGTCTCAAAATAAATAAATAAACTTTGGGAATAAAATAAAACAAAATAAGAAGAAGTAGTACAATGGCGATTCACAGAGAAAATAAACATTACACTTTGTTTGTGTCGGGTTAAAAGAGAATTTGAAAAGCCAAGGTGAGAGGTAAAATGTTAGCTGAACCCAGAAAGGAGTATAGATATTAATAGGCCAATAAATTTATTCTAGTTTTCAAAAAGAGTAAGTGAACAAGAAGAGAGGACAACAGTAAAGGTAAAATCTCTTAAGCATTCAATGATTGTCCAATCAGTGTAGAATACAAGAGTGATGGAGAATGTCTGAGGTCCGAGGCACATGGTGGTGGCAACACAAAGGATAGACAAAGAGGTCTTTGCAAAGTGTGAGATGCTGAAGGCTTCTGACGAGGAAGAGACAAGATCAGAGCTGTTATGAAGTAGAATGAGAGACTACCAAAGGCTAAGAGCAAAGTTAAGAAGGAATTTCAAGCAGCGCAGCAAGAGGTAGTGAAGGCCAGAATCAGGGTCAGAGAAGTAGTGGGAATGGAAATTGGCAGGCTCTAATGCACCTCTCAGCCATAAAATCTGCATTTTAAATAAATGTGACCTTTACTACAAAGAGCTAAGTGAGGGTGGCATAAGAAACTTTAGTCAATATACATTTCCAAAGTAAACCTCCATGAAACAGCTGAAATAACTAAGGTAGGGGAAGATCCACAGTATGTGAGAAACCAAAACAGCTAAAGAGTAGCCTGGTAAAAGGTTAGCTACAAATTCGGAGTATCATAATCCACCACGAATATTATAGCCAGCCACATATCAAAAACTGTTTTTAATGTTATTCCTGTGGAAATGTAGAATTAAACAAGCTAGAATCAAATTCAACTCTCTCCTTTACTCTAAGGTATTACTAAAGTTTATGTCATGAAAAGAGAACACAATGAAGCCGGGGTGCCTGGGTGTCTCAGGCGTTCTGAGCTTCTGACTCCTGATATTGGCTGAGGTCGTGATCTCAGGTTCATGAGTTCAAACTCCACATAGGGATCTGTGCAGCATGGAGCCTGCTTAGGATTCTCTCTCCCTCTTTCTCTGCTACTCCTCCACTCATTCTCATTCTCTGTCTCTGTCTCTGACTCTCTCTCTCTCAATATAAAAAATAAGCTTTAATTAAACAAAAAAAAAACACAGTGAAGCCATATTGTTACTTCCTTTATAATTCCACCTAACAGCCAACATCAACTGCCTCTCCTACCCACAGAATAACAGTTCTAAGACATAATGTATTAAACTCAATTATATTCCATAAGGACTAGTATTTTATGGGGATCACTATATAAAAAATTTTAAATAATGAAGTTGAAGAATTTTTGGTCATGTTCTGGAAAATTCCTACTTATAATCTGAAGACGCTGCAAATCAAAGGGAAAGTTTTACAATTCACAAATTATTTCCCTCAAATCAGTGTTTCTCAAAATGTAGGAGGTGATATAATAAATGGCTTTAAGTGATTCCTGAGTAACCTTTCCTGTACACTTTTTATTTCATGATTAAAATATACATATTAAAAAAGTACAGACCACAATATCATACTTTCCTTTTAAATATATTTAAATTTTTAAAAAAAGGTTTATTTAATAAATATCTTCAAAGCTGCAGAAATGACATTCAAATATTTCCAGCGATACAATAAAGACAAACAAAAAAACCTGTTGTAGTAGGACACCTCACAGTTAGATTTTAATATCTACTAAACAAAGTGGCATAGATATTTTTATCAGAATGTTACTTTTTAATAATTTTTACTTGATCTCCAGTTTATGGAGACTCAAGTCTCTTACTTTAGTCAGAATTAGTATGTGATTTATATTAGTTTGAAAACAAAGAAAATACTTCCTCTTTCTATTGCATTTGCCATTTTCGAATCTTTAAACTTGTATTAGGAAAAACAGAAATTATAAAAGCAGAATCAGAAACTACAGTTTTCTGTAACAGATGGACTGAAAACATCAAAATGAATTGATACATCAAAATTAATACAGAGCTTGGATTTCACATTCAAATTTTAACTTCAAAAAAAGTTAAGTATTGTTTCTGTAAAGGAAGTGACTTAAACACATGTTGGGAAAAGCTTGAATTAAATAATTCTTTTAAAATAGCCTATAGTACAAATTGGTTTAAAAATCAACAGGAAATTAATTAAACAAGAATATATATCAAGCGTGGAAATAAGACTATTAAGTCTAAAAATACAGGAAACACTGTTTGAAGTGGCCTAAATTTCATTGTGATTGTCAGTTTTTTTGTGTTGGCCCTTTTTTGGGAGATGTGCCAAAATGTTCTTTCAAAGATAAATGCGTCTGAAAACACTTCCTAATCAGTACACAGGAATGATCTTTTTATTATGTTTACTTCTTTATTTTGAGCAAGAGAGAGTACACGCAAGCACACAGGGGAGGGAGAGACAGAGAGGGAGAGAGAGAATCCCAAAAAGCTTCCTGCAGGAGTGCAGAGCTCAATATGGGCCTTGATCCCAGGAACTGTGAGATCATGATCTGAGCTGAAATCAAGAGCCAAAAGCTCAACTAACTGAACCACCCAGGCGTCCCTACAAATTTTAGATAAAACAAAATCTTAGTTTATGTTATTTCCATTTAAACTGAATATTGTTTTCACATATTTGAAGATAAATGTCGAAGGGTTTTGTATGAAAAAAAATCCGCCTAATTATGCCAGAGCTATTCTGGAAGGTTGTTTTGTTTAGTTTAATACCTCCAAAAACATGTTTATATGACGCATTGCAGTAGTCCTGAATTTCTTTTTAAAGTATAAAGAAGTAAAGTGGTAAATGAACTTTTTTGTCAAGACATAAGAAAGCTCTGATTTCAGGTTACTGATAATCGTATAGATAAGTAAGGGCATTTCTTTCAAGTTGGAGAGGGCTTTACATCAGCAAATATTTTCATTTTTTTCTATCTGTCCCACATATATCTACCATCAAGGGAGTTAAAGTCAATTATATATATATATATATATATATATATATATATATATATATATATGGAGTGAAGGTTTAACAGCATTGTATTTTATCACAATTTTAATGACTTCAAAATATGTTATGGATAGGTTTAGTGTTAGCTACCTATCCCTGCAAAAGATATGCCAGAAAAACATCATGAGTTTAGAAATGCTATTAAACCATGGTTCTCAGGAGGGTGATTTTATACTTTCAGGGGATATATGGCAACAACTGGGATGGTTTTACCTCCCTAGGGGGCATTTGTATCAACTAAAGATGCTTCTCCCCCAAACTCCCACAACCAGAGGACATTGAGCAACATCTGAAGATATTTTTAGTTATCACGATTGGAGACATAGTGCTGGCATCTAGTAGGTAGAGATCAGGGATGCTGCTAAGCATCCTACAATGCACAGAATAGCCTCTTCCTCCTTCTGGACAACAAAGAATGATCTGGCCTTACATGTCAAAACTGCGAAGGGTGAGAAATTCTGTACTAAACTCATCACCATGAAACACGTTCTAAATGTTAGGATCAAAGACAGAAGATAGGAAAAGCACAGAAGGTCAACGAAGAGGGAAGATAAGATATAAAAGAAAGATCAGACAGAATCCGTTAAAGAAAAATATAAAGTATTTTTTTAAACAAACATTTGCTGGATGGTAATATGAGAAATGCATTTATGGGGCTACACTAGTAAAGATCACAAACATACAAAAAGAATGTGAACAAATTTGACAAGTATTTATAAAAGAAAAAGGATGCCTTTTTTTAAAGCTACATTTCTGGCTTGTTGATGAATGAACTGACGTTCATACAATTGTTTTACTTTCTAGTAGACACGTTTCCCATTCCTCATAGATGCTATGCCAAGAAAATGCTAGAGTAACTGGGGGAGATGCATATTAAGCAGCAGTGCTACTTGGATAGACCGTCCAAATTATAGTGACCTTGAACTGTACAAATCAAATCTCTTTAATTCCAAATATGCTACTCTCTTCCAACACAACTTAAAAGAATATATATTACAATCTTACTTTTTAATTTTTTATCATCAAGGTGTATACATTTGTAAATAGATAGAATTTATGTTGCAATGATTCATACTAACCTATTAACAATTATTACCTCGGTGGGGAATGGATGTAAGGGGGGCAAGAAGGTAAACAGACATATTTTGCTCTCTAAAACTTAAGAGTATCTGAATCTTTTATAATGGGAATGTATTCATGTATAATAACATTTTGTAAATAATGAATTTACCCAAAAGCAAAATGCAAAAATTCTTCTATAGTCTGCAAATATTTAATACAATGCCTTGCTTTATATGAGATACAAATTGTTTAAAAGTTGCAGTAACTGCTTTAATCATACTCCTAAAAAGGAATCGCTGAAGAAAGCCTAGAGTTTATTTCATAGGTTTAAAAAATGTTTAGAAAACAAATGTCACTCATACATAAAGAGATGTATTGAGTTAAATTTCCATATATGGAGTTTAGAAAAAAACAACTGAATGCCATCAACACACCATTGTTACTACTAGGAATTTTATTGATATTTTTATGTTGATACTTCTCTGAAAATTAACCAACTGATACCATTAGAGTATTTTTAGGAAGTTAGAAATTCTTCTAATAGTTATAAAAGGAATGTTTACCACCTATGAAATGGATTCCATAAATGTTTACATTTATGTAACATATTATGGAAAATTTGCAAAACGTTGCAAATTTTATGAGAGTTATTTTGATTCATTAAAATAGTATATATAGCAATAATCAATGAACTCTTAAAGAAACACTTTAAATTTTGTCTATCCTGCTTTATTTAATTTTGAGCAGGAATAACTGCAATTTTATGATTGATTTTTCTCATTTAGTAACATATCATTTGAGGGACAAAATATGAATTAAGAGAAAATGGTTATTTCACCCCCTAAAATTTGGCACATATGATAAACTTTTCTCATTCATCAATTAGGGTAATTTAACTATAAACAGAAAAGTGACAATTTGGCCAGTGCTGAAGATTAGCTTGCCAGGTGTAAAAAGGAACAATGAAAAACTGGAAATGAAAAAACTATATTCATAAAATCCATCTCCTTTTGGAACTATAATTTCATATATAAATAAATCTCTCTTGTCCCATCTAATATCATCTTCCATGTGATATCATACCACAATACAAAAACAATAACACTTTTGCCAAGCGTATGGCATATTTTAAAATATATTATAAATATGTCTTTATAAAAACATACTGTAGGCTTTGGTCATTTGCTTATATGATTAGGTATATTATTATAAATTATAAATAAATTCAGCATCCTCAACTTTTCAAGGAGAGTTATCCATTAATATGGCACCAACCAATAAATCACAAACATATTCCTGGGTCCCTGGGTGGCTCAGTCAGTTGAGCATCTGACTCTTGATTTCGGCTCAGGTCATAATATCACTGGTTTGTGAGATCAAGCCCCACTTTGGGCTCTGCACTGACAGTGTGGACCCTGCTGGGGATTCTCTCTCCTCTCTCTCCATCCCTCCCCTGCTCAGGCACATGGTCTCTCTCTCTCTCAAAATAAATAAACATTAAAAAAAAAGAAAGAAAGAAAAGAAAAGAAAATGTTTTGGGCACCTGTTTGGCTCAGTCAGTTAAACATCCAACTCTTGATTTTGGCTCAGGTCATGATCTCATGGTGGATGAGTTTGAGCCTCCCATAGTGCTCTAAACTGCAGCAGGGAGCCTGATGGGGATTCTGTCTCCCTCTGTCTCTGCCCCTCCCTTACTTGTGCTCTCTCTCTCTCTCTCTCTCTTTCTCTCTCTCTCAAAATGAACATTTAAAAGAAAGAAACTGAACTGTTTAATAATATAACTATATTCAACAGACAGATGTAGGTTTATAATGTTTTGTCATGAAATGTTTTTCTAGTGATACTAATATAACTGCCTAGTACTAGTTTTCATTAATGTAGGAAAATTTATTTTGTCAAAATTGATTGCATCTATTGATATTTACTTCTAGGTACCTCTACTTCAAATTCAAGGTGGTGTGAAATCAGAAAAGCCCCAATTGAAGTCATAAATAACAGGTAACTAACTCTACAATACATTTGTGGTTACATTTAAGGATGACCTTATGGAGGGGCACCTGGATGGCACAGGTGGTAAAGCATTCAAGTCTTGATCCCGGCTCAAGTCATGATCTCATGCATGATTCAAGAGTTCGAACCCCCATCGGGCTCTGTGCTGATGGTGCAGAGGCTGGTTGGGATTTTGTCTCTCCTTTACTCTGCCCCTTCCCCACTTGTTCTTGCTCTCTCTCTCTCTCTCTCTCTCTCTCTCTCACTCTTTCTCTCTCCCTCAAAATAAATAAATAAGCTTAAAAAAACAAAAAAGAATGACCTTGTGGAAACAAATTGCACAGATATTCTTTGGAGAATTAGGGATAACCTAGGGAGGCCTGTAGTATCTTATCTTTTGACCAAGGATTGAAGTTCATTTTGCCAAACCTATGAAATCCTTATTCTGTTTCTGGGATGGAATGTATGAGCTGTAAACCCAAAATGAACTTGAAACCCTGGTCAGCTAAACTGGCCAATTCTAGAAATGCCTGCCTTATATTAGGTGCAATTTGGCAAGTCAGTCCTTTTTTTCCCATCCCCTGTATAATTATTCTAGTTTAGATCTCTATTATCTACATCCTGGGAGGGAAAGACTTACCTTTGGAATGGAGACTTTGGGTTCATATTTGGGTTCTTCTCAGTCTCTTTCGTTGGTTTTTCATTTTCTGATTCCCCTTAACTATCAGTGCTCTCAAAGGTCTGACCTAATGGCACTAACAATCACCTATGCTTACAACGTTGAAATATCCTGGGATTTATCCTTATTTCCAAAGAGCATATCCAACTTACTATCGTGTATTTCCCCTATAGTAGTCCCCAAACAATTCAAACTCAAAAATCCAAAGTAGAATTCTTAGTCTTTTCCTCCAGTCACATTATTTGTCCCATTTGTCCTAATCTTGCTGAAAAGTAGCACCATCTAGTCAATCTGTTGAAGTCTGCACATGATCCTCATTATTCCTCCTTCCTGAAATGTTCACATCCAATCAGCCAACATTCTATAAATGAAACATCACTCCAATTCAGTCTTCTCTAACCTCACTGATATCTCCCACATTTGGGTCCTCATCATCTCTCATCTAGACTATTTTAACATTTCCTAAGTTAGTTCCATATTATTATTTTCATCCTTCTTCATTCCATCTTGCCCAAAAGCTGTGAGGTTTCATAAGTGTAAAGTTTGTCCCTTACCTCCTTTTAATATATTGTATTCTGTTTGAAAACCTTGAGGGACTCCCCACAGTCTACAGTGACAGTACTCTAACAGAGGCATGTGTATACTCAGGGAAGTATAACATCAAGCCAAGGAGTAAATGAAGTCACAAGATTAATACCCCATAAATCTGGAGCGTTGATATTGCCTCACTGTAATTAAAATACATTAGTTTTACCATAAAACAAAGTTTATGGAGTAGAAAGTTAGATTCAAGTGAATTTGAGACTTCAAAGAAATTCCACTTGAAACAGATAGGCTAAGCTTGTGAATCATTGCTTCTCTGATATTAGGATACTTTGAAGGAATCTAGCACAGTAGCTGACACATAAAAATAAAGTTAGAAAAGTGTTTTAAATGATGGTCTGCATGATTAAATGTAGAAATCTCTAGCTTAAACCACTTAGCAAATAATTATTGGGTCTCCCTTATTTTACAAATACAAAAAAAATTCAATGGAAACCGATCACCCCATTGAAATTCAATTGTTACCATGGTTGGACCTTAGAAATCCTCCTATCCAATATATTCTTTTACCGTAGCCCTGACCCATAGCTATTCAGCCTTTCTTCAAATAGGTTCAGCAACAAAACATCACTATTGAATAATCAATTTGATCCTTTTTCAGAAACTTCTTTCTTACACTGGGTTATGTAATCTGAAGATAACATAACTTAATTTCTTCCTAACATAGAGACCATATATGATGTTACATCATAAAATACAAGACTGAAAAAGAAAAAAATGCCATTGGACTCAAACTGTGGAAAGGAACAATTTCAGAAATTACAATGTAACAAGAGGAATTTTATTTATGGATTCTCAGAATCCTTCTGGTGATCTGCTAAGAAGGAGACTAAGGAAATGTAATGCAGCCTGCTCTCCAAACCCAATGCACTGGGGCCATGGGAGGAGGAGGCATACAAGAGAAAACCTACATAAAAATCTGCTGGTATACTTCTTAATGATGCATACAAGGTTCATATTATTATCTTCACTTTGCATCCAAGAAAATAATCTCCCCAAGATCCCTAAAGTATGAAATGATGGATCTCCAGACAAGACGACACACCACAGGAAAACATATAGTAAGGAGACAGGTTTACATGTATCTTGCTAAGTCTTCATTAACTCATCTGGGGTCTCCCTCCATAATATCCCACAAACTACACACTTTGCTTCAACTTTACTTGCAAAAGTTAATTACTTAAGATGTACTGCCGGGGGTAGAGTATATAAATAAAAGCAAAACAAAGCCCCAGTACATTTCTGCTTTGTGGGTTTCTTTCTTTCTTTTCTTTTTTTCCTTATATAGTTCTTTGTTTTCAATTTTTAACCAGGAAACATTTCTTTAAAAAGTGTTACAGGAGAAAATGGTGAAAAGCTGATTTTTGTAATGTTTTAATTTTAATGCCTTAAAAAGGAGAATTCATATCTAAAAGACTTTCCTGGGATAAATGTTTTCATGTGACAAGTTACCAAAAAAATGCAGCATGCTCTTAGTCCTTCATAGAAATGGTGCATTTTAAACATTAGACCTGAAAAATAGATTCCATCCTTGAGATCCAGGTGACTTTATCGCCTGTCTAGACATCAAGAAGAGCCTCACAGACAGAGACTCTTCTGAGATGCAAAATAAGTTAAGGCCAGGCACACGTGGGTGCTAACGTGTGCCCAGAAAATAAGGCAGAAAATAATGACCTAAATAATCCAACCTGCAGGCCTCTAGTCATCACTGACACAGCTGTTGGATCATAATGAACCAAATCTTGAAAGTGCTAAAAAAGATAAAGCAAAGGAGCGTAGATGGGTGCTGATCAGTTTATAATGCACTCATCCTTTCTCAGTCATCTGTCTCCTGGAAAAAAAATTATAAGTCTGCCAGAAACCACTGTCAAATGATTTATGTTTCTCTGATTATTTATTTTCTGTTCAGATATCAACAATCCATAGCATTCCACACTTATCTTAATAGCAACATGATTTAAATTATGAAATTATATCTACAGGATTCTCCTCCTCAAGCTCTTCCTGTCCCCATCCCAGTACATCACCTAAAATCAGTTGCTATACATCTGTATATTATGCGAAAAAAAGTCAAATTGCAAACTAGTGTGTTGTATGTGATCCCAACTATATCTTAAAAATTAAGAAAAATGTCATTAAACTGGCCAGATCATTTTTCTTTCTACTCTTCAGCATTCTTTGTTTCGACAGCATGCACAAATATGCAAGTATTGATGTATATATGCTAAAAACATTAACAAGAGTTTTCTCCTACATAATTTAGGGTTAAGGATTTCTTATTTGGTTCACATTAATATTTTATATCACAAATTTTCTTCCATGGCATTTTGTTTGTATATAAAGAAAAAAACCAAAAATTATTTTACAAAGAGAAGATCATCTCAGTTCAAATTACAATGTTTTAAACTAGTGGGGTTTCTTTTTTTTTATGGAAAATACATAGGTTTTTGATAGAGAGGTAGTGAAAAACGGGCATTCTTTCTGCATCTCTCTAGGTTTTTTTTTTGTTTATTTGTTTATTTTGAGAGAGCAAGTGAGTGGGGGAAGGGCAGAGAAAGAGGGAGAGAGAGAATATGAAGCAGGCTCCACACTGTCAGCGCAGAGCCCGGTGCAGGGCTGGATCTCACAAACCATGAGATCATGAGAGGAGATCAAAAGTCGGATAATCAACCAACTGAGCCACCCAGGTGTCCCTGCCCCTCTCTAGTTTTTTACCTTTTCTAAGTCACAAATGGTGTACTACATTGAAGTAAACTTTAATTGTATTTAAAGGTTAGGATAAATTCATTTACATAAAATAGCATATTTGTTAATCAGAATGAAAACCGCATATATTTTGCTGTCATGTTAAATAGAGCAGCACAAAAATTATACATTTTTCACATAATAATGCTCTTTCCCATTTAGTGACCACCTACAAAATGGCAGCCACTGTGCTACATGCAACAGTTATGTATTTAATCCTCTCAAGAACCCTGTGTGAAATTACCATATGTACCATCTTAGAGGTTAAGTACGACAAGCTTTGTTCAATTAATTTCTGCTGAAGAGCATGCAGACTGTTAATATCAAATCCTATCTCCAAAGAAGTCAAAGCTCAGGCTTTTTCTGTAATATAGAAATTTCTATAACGCCTTACACTGATCATGCAAAACTATAATGAATATTGGTGCATGTGTGTTTAAAGTACCAAATATGCTAAAATACAAAGTGCTAATTTACTAGTATATAGTATATAAAAGTAGCCTTATAAAACATAATTAGAACAAAGATATCTGCTATCAATAAACCCACCTGAGCAATAAGGTCCCATCCTCCTCTCAAAGTAAACTCAATATAGTTCTGGGTACCATGAACTGAATTGCATCCCTACCCCCAAGATTCGTATGTTGAAGACCTAACTTCCAATGTGATATTATTTTAAGATGAGCCCTTTGGGACATAACTAAGTTTAGATGAGGCCATGAGGGTGGGCCCTCATGATGGGATTACAACCCTCATATGAGTAGACAATAGAGCACAAGCACTCTCCCTGGCATGATCTCCATCCCCTCCTGTCCCTCCCTCATCCAACATATTGGCCTCTCAGTTCCTTAATTCTGCATACCCAATATTCCCTTCTCACTTTTTCAGGCAAGCATTCCTCTGTCCTTATCACTTAGAACTATTACAACTGACATCAAATATTCTGACCACTGTCTCCTGTAATACATAGATCTTTTTCTATTTCTTTGTACCTTCCCCTATCAGTCTGTCCCCTCCCTTTTTCATGTCCCTTCTCTTTTAATAATAGTTCAGTCCTCGATCCATGTTTTTTAACCACCTTTTAGAACATAACTTAAAATTTTGTTACTATAATAACCTTCCACTGTACACTTAGGAAAAAATCAATTGTCCTCCATACACTTATCTAAGAAGAGTACTAGAGGAGAAAAAAAAATCACAAAGCTTTGACAACAGCATATATATAACAACAACAATAAATCTTAAGTGGTCCTCAATACTGCTTGGAATTCTAATATGCTATACTAGTTTGCATCTTCTTATTTTCCACAATGACAGATGTAACAAGTAGGTCCACATTCTCACAGACCTACAGCTGGAAAGAGCTGAGGAGGGACTACCCACTTCAAAGGGTATGTACTCTTTAGTTCAACACAGTACCAACCACCCAGTATGATTTAATTATACATATACTTGTTGGTTTCTCAAGACACTATTTGCCAAAACTACTTTAAGTATAATGAAATCTCTCTTGGAATAATTAATATTGTTAAAATACCCATACTACCCAAGACAAATTATAGGTTCAGCACAATCCCTATCAAAATACCAATGACATTTTCCACAGAAAAAGAACAAACAATCCCACAATTTGTATGGAACCATAAAAGATCCAAACAGCCAAAGCAATGTTGAGAAAGAACAAAGCTGGAGGCATCATACTCCCTGATTTCAAACTCTGTTACAAACCTGTAGTAATTAAAACAGTATGGTATTGGTATAAAAACAGGTACATAGATCAATGGAACAGAACAGAGAGCCCAGAAATAAACCCACACATATATGGTCAATTAATTTATGACATAATTAATTAATACAATGGGGAGAACTTTAGCACAGCAAAGGAAATCATCAACAAAATGAGGTCAACCTATGGAATTGGAGAAAATATTTGCAAATGACTTGATAAAGGGCTAATGACAAAAATATATTTAAAAAACTCATAAGACTCTATAGGAAAAAAACAAAACAAAACACAGGAAACAAAAACCAATACAGTTAAAAATGGGAAGAAAAATCTGAATAGATATTTTGTTTTGTTTTGTTTTGTTTTGTTTATCAAAACCTAGAGTCAGACGCTTAACCAACTCAGCCACCCAGGTGCGCCATGAATAGACATTTTTTTAAAAGACAAGCAGATGGTCAACAGGTACATGAAAAGATGTTCTACATCTCTAATCATCAGGTAAACACAAATCAAAACCACAGTGAGATATTGCCTCACACCTGTCAGAATGGATATTATCTAAAAGATAAGAAATAAGTGTTGGTGAAGATATGGAGAAAATGAAACCCTTGTGCACTGTTAGTGGGAATAAAAATTGGTGCAGCAACTGTGGAAGGCAATATGGAGGTTCCTCAAAAAATTAAAAATAGAAATACCATATGATCCATGAATTCCACTTCTGGGTACTCATCAAAGAAAACAAAAACACTAATTTGAAAAGATAATAGGCACCCCCAAATTCATTGCACCATTATTTACAATAGCCAAGATATGGAAAAAAACCTAAATGTCCATTGATAGATAAATGTGGTATGTATGTGTGAGTGTATGTATATATGTGTATATATATGTATATATGTAATGTGTATGTGTGTGTGTGTGTGTGTATATATATATATATATATATATATATATATATTCAATGGAATACTATTCAGCCATAAAAAGAATGGAATCTTGCCATTTGTGACAAGGATGGGCTTTGAGGGCATTTTGCTAAGTGAAATAAGTCAGACAGAGGAGGACAAATATTATAAGATCTCTCTTATATGTGGAATCTAAAAATAAGTAAAGTTCTGTGCCATAAGATGACCGACAGGACTAAAACATCTTTCTGCCCTGTTTTCCCCACGTGCAAAAATCACCATGAATGTGGAAGATGACACTATAAATTACCTTTCCCACTTGCATTCGGGGCTCAGATCTCTGGAGAATGATCTCCTGTAAGCCCACGGGTGTAAAATAAACCTCTTGCCTTCCAAGATCTCTAAGTGGAGTGCCACTTGATTTTTCCGCCAGATGATCCAGACCAGATTCCATAACAAAACAAATAAAAGTGTGCCTGGGTGGCCCAGTAGGCTAAGCGTCTGACTTCTGCTTAAGTCATGATGTCATGGTTCATGGATTTGAGCCCCAAGTCAGGCTCTGTGCTTACAGCTCAGAGCCTGGAGTCTGCTTCGGATTCTGTGTCATGCTCTCTCTCAAAAATAACTAAATGTTCAAAATATCTTTTTTCAAATAAACAAACAAATAAATAAGAAAGCTTATAGATACAGAGAACAGATTGGTGATTGTCAGAGGTGGGGGAGGGGAAGGATAGGAGAAATCGGCAAACTGTTCCTGCTTTTCTTAGTTTAAATAAATTAATTTTTTTTTAAAGTATAATGAAGTCCTTCCCACCTTAAAGAAATCCTTCCTGCACTGGAACCCAAGTCTCTCTTCAGTTTCTGTACTATGTCTCCTATTCTGCTGAGAGGGACAAAATCTGTGATCCCAAAATATGGTACTTTGGCATGTGGATTATTTTCAGCTGACAATGAAGACCCAGCAGATTCAAGACCAACTTTTACCTCTCCCTTGACTACCTAAAAGAATTTATATAGGGGGTCTGGCTCCAAAACAGAGCTACTACCAGAGTTAACTTTTTATCTGACAGACCCATCTGTATAGTGGAGTGAGCATTTAATTGCCAAACATCTGTTCCTCTTATGTCCTGTGAATTACCCTCTTCCCCTTTGTAGTCCCAGGCCCCCATTCCATTCTTTAGCTCAGTATGGCATATAAGCCTCAATAGATTGACTTGTCCATCAGTCTCATATGTGTTATGGGACTTCCATACTTACATAATTCAATTTGTTTTTCTCCTGTCAATTTGCCTTATGTCAATTTAATTAATAGACCAACCAAAAGAACTGAAAAGAGTAGAGTAAAAATGTTTCTTTTCCTACACCACACACAGACTCATCCCACGAAAGAATTGTCTTCAGGTGATGTTTTTGCTTTTTTTTTTTTTTTTTTTTTGAGAGACAGAGAGAGACAGCGCGAGCAGGGGAGGGTCAGAGACAGAGGGAGACATAGAATCCGAAGCAGGCTCCAGGCTCTGAGCTAGGTGTCAGCACAGAGCCCGATAAGGGGCTTTAACCCACGAACGGTGAGATCATAACCTGAGCCGAAGCCAGATGCTTAACCGACTGAGCCACCAGGCGCCCCTTCAGGTGATGTTTTAAATACTCTACTTCACAACTAACTCACCACACATATAATTCCATCAAAATGGTTCTCACCACAATCCCCAATGATCTTTATATTAAATACAATAGAGACACAATAGACACTTTTAATCTGTGCATTTTTTTATTTTGAAAATTTTTATACTATTTAACACTGTTGATCATCCTCTACTCAAATCTTTTTTGTTGTTTTGTCTTTAATCTTGGCTTTTACATCACAATCTTCTGGGTTTTTTCCTCCTCATAATTCCTCCTTAGAGTTATTAATAGACTTTGCTTTTGTAATCTGGTTAAAATATTAGTGTTCCTTGCACCATATCATAAACTTTCTTCCCACTAAATAAACTTTTGTTCTGATGACCATTTCTAAGATAAAAATTCATATCTGTAATCAGAAATCTGAAAATCTGTATGAAGGAGAAGATGGTAGGGATCCAGGACGTCAGAGGAAGGGTGATGAAGAAGAGCAGATACAGATGTTTGATAATTAGGTATTTGTCCCTCCACACAGATGGGTCATTCAGACAAAATTTACTGCTGCTAACAACCCATATTCTGGGAAAGCTCCTCTGAGAAAGATCCTCAAGTTTAGATTTTTCTATGTAGTTAAAAGAGGTGCAAAATTTCTCTTGAGCCCATAGGGTCTCAATTGCCTTCAGTTTTGAATAATCTTCATGCCAAAGTGGCCATCTTGGGATGGCCAACACATACAATACAGACACACATATACCACGTACACACATACGCACATATATCACCACACCACACCAAACTTCTTCGCTATGTGTGTGTGTCTGTGTGTGTGACTACTGGACATCTATTAGATGATTCTGACACATCAAAATGTATTCAAAACAGAAATCATTATTTCCCATCAATAGTTAATTCTACTTCTACCTATATTTATTCTATTGAAGAATTTAAAATCCCAGGGTGCCCAAACTAGAAATCCTAGAATTGAAAGGGAACAGAATTAGCCACAATAAAATACGTGTTTAGCATAAGGATTATCTTGAGCTGGCTACCTTCAAGAAAAAGGAGATGTGGGAGAGATCTAAAAACCAAACAAATGTTACTCTTTTGTAAGGGATATTTTACATTTATAAGGAAATTCTCCATTTATATTAAAAAAAAGGTATCTCCCTCTCAAAGCAGGAAAAGAAGGATAAACCTCTAGAAACTCCTATCAATGGAGAAGACACTGAATTAAATCTGTGTAATAGCCATACCCTTGTTTACTGCGCTTTTCCTGGAAACCTCCCATAACTGTATACCTACCCTCCTAACATCTTCTTATCACAGATGGTATTTAAGGTGATGGCTTGGGCCATTTCAGGGAGTAACTCAGCTTTTCCGGGTGTCTCCTATGTCTACAGGAGTTATACATGTTATTAAGCTTTTGTTTTTTTTCTTGTTACTGTCTTTTTTTACAGTGGTGTTGTGGGGGGGTCTGGGCCAATAACCTAGAAAGATAGAAGGATTATTTTACTCTCTTCCAGAATCAACATTTACACCCTCCTCTTGCCTACCTCCCACAATCATTGACAAAATGCACAGATTTCTTTCTCTTAAATAACTCTCTCATAAACTCATTTCTCATTACCATCTCTTTAGGCTACCATCTTCACTTGCCTAGGCTTACTGGCAGAACTTCTCTTCAAATCTAAATGCAGCTGACATCTTGTCACCACACTGTTGCAATCTGTCAGGGTTTCTAATTATTCTTCGAATGAAACACAAACTAGGGATTAGAAAGCCCCACAAGGTCTGATCTCTGCCTCACAATCTTCATCTCCAGCAATTCTAGTCCTTTCCCTTCCACTCAGTTCTCTACCTCTATTTTAAGCTTCTAGTCCTATGGTTGATCCATATATTCACTCCTCATCTAAGACTTCCTACCTTCTTAAAACACCCTCTCCACTCTCACTGCTTCCTACAGAGATGGCTCCCCCTTAAAAAGTATATGTCTAAATTCCTATTTGTGACTCCAAGTGTTCAAGAGAAACTTCTAATAATACCCAAGCTATAAAAACCCAAAATATCAAAGGTCTAACAGTTTATTTCACAAAAAAAGACAAAATAATAAAATCCTAAAATTAGGAAAATTTTGAATAGGATACCTGATTAAGAAATTCAAATAAATTCAAATTTATTTGAAAAATAAAACTTAGAGTATCTTAAGGGCTGACACGTTCGTTGAGGTTACCTAGCCTCTCAGTGAAGGAAAATGTCATCAAATATCTGAGCGAAAAGCACTTCTCATGCTCTTAGAAACTATTAATATTAATGATTTTACATCTTAGGGTTTATTTACTCAAACTTTATCATTTTGACAAAACTAGGAAAAAATGAGATTAGGAAAATGTCAGATTTTCTCAATCAATATGTTATCCCTCCAGACAAATTGAAATCAAGCAAAAGGCAGAGCAATATGGAGACACTATTTAGTCAATGGTTTAATTTTTATGATTTATCTAACTAACCAAGATAAAATGAACAAATATCTTGTCACATAGGAGTTCCGAGTTGCCATGTCTGAGAGTGGGAATGAGCAGCTCATCGAGCCACAAAGAAAGGGGGAATCGAATATTAGCTAGGTATCTAGGCAGGTTATTTAAAGGCATTACACTGTCACTTGTAAGGAGAACTACCAAGGCTGGCCTAATCCTCCAGGTGACTGTTGCTAGTCAACTGCACACTCACTCAGCTATTATGGTAGTTAAGATACATTATTCCCCATCCTACTATCTTCCCTGGTCCAATGTTTGCCAGCTGTGAAACCTTAGACAAGTCTCTTAATCATTTTTAAATTAAAAAAAAAAAATATATATATATATAGTGCAATGCTTAGGACAATAGTAAGCACTCTATAAATGCTATTTGTAGAGGAAGAAAAACATCTTTTTCCTCTATCTTTCTAAGCTCTTGACTGGGGCTCCTTGTAACAAAAGATAGATTTACAAGAGAAAAACATATAAATTTATATAAGTTTTGCATGACATGGGCCTTCGTAAGAAAATAAAGGCCTGAAGAAAAGGTTAAACCTGACTATTTTTATGCCAGGTTTGAAGAAGAGTTACAGTCTTGGAAAGATAGAAGAAAGATTATAAGCTAAGAATAGTAAACTGTGGGAAACTTAGCAAGATCATTCAGATTCCTCTCGGTGTCCCTTTGCCTTCAGAGATAAGGATGTTCTTTCCTCCTGGGATACAGAGGATAAAATCCTCACTTGAGGACTTTATGACCTGCTTCAGAGGAAGGTCAGAAAGTCCTTCCTTCACATGTCATTTCTCAAATTCCCTCAGTTTGAAATATTCAAAACTATGTCAAGGTGCCATATTTTGAGGTAGCATTTCCTGAACACGGTCATATTCTTGTTATCATTTCTCTTATTCAAAAAAATGACTTTTGGTGTGGATTCACAGGTATAATGGGTTAAGAAAAGAGTGCAGGTTCCACAAAGACTCTACTTAAGGAAGACAATTTAAGGACAGGAAAAACAATTCATTTTATGTGATTATTGTACAAGTGGGAGCTAGAATTTGAATTAGCTGGATACATAAACTCTTCTTCATTTTATACCTGCTGTGAACCAAGTTATATTTTCTACCAAAATTCCCAAAGTAAAGAAGCAGAGTCCATTTATATTTATTTCCATACCAAGAATAATTTATTCACATTCAAAAAGCCACAAGAATGTGGTTCCCTTTTAACCCAGGAAAAGGTCAGAGGGCACTCGTATTCTGTAAGGGCAAAGGGATGCCCCAGGACAATCCCTGAACAATGGCTTCTATAGGAACAATAATCCTCTGAGAATTGCAGCACTTTGTAGTATCTGGTCTCTCTGACCTAGCTTTGAATGAAGGTCGTGATCTCATACAGGAAGCATCTCAAGCATGTTTACTGCATTTTTATGCAAAAAACTAATAGGCACATCTCAATCACGGTAATGTAGGTCTTGTTACTTTGGATATCTACATCAGTAACTACTATTCTGAGGCTTCTTTTGTTTTCCTTTAGTATTCAAATTTCTGGCTGTCTATGTTCCTCTCCAACTCAATGCTTTCTCCAAGCTTTCAACATCCACACAGATAGGGACTAATACAATAGCCTCGGTCTTTCTTGAACCAATGACCTACCTGCCACTCTGCTTTACTGCAAGCTTTAAACAAATGAAACATTTCCACCACCAGTTTCACCAACTGCTCTTTTTCATCTGCACTGTCTACACAACCTTTAGCTTTCTGTTTCTCACACCCGCTAATCCCAACTAACCTGCCCATCGTGACACTTGCTTATTCTCTGAGGCTATTAGATTATTCCTGGCTTTGCTTGTCTCCACCTCCTGCTTAAATCACTGGTTAACAATCATTTCCACTAAGGACAGCATTAAGACTCTAAAATATATTTCACTCCTACTTTTGTAAATTCTCAGCTTTGGGAAATTAATTCCTACCATCTTTAAAACAAAAAGGCAAAGACTCAGATATAGCTCCATACTTTGATAAAGCACATTACAAAAACCAATATGCATAATGTTAAATCATCAAAAAACTAACTCAAGAATATGGTGGCAGAAAATAATTTAATTACTAATGGTGTCAGTGAATTAGAGTTTTGTAAAACTAGTTTCTACTTAAAAGTTTATTATATGTCTGCATTTTTTATACCTCTGTGAATGGATCTGTACCTCACAATTTTCTTTAATTGTACTCCTATCAGTTTTATTTTTTTTATTTAAATAGTTATTTTAGTTTTATCATGACTCCAAGCTTTAAATTATTCAGATGAGGCATTGAGATTCTTTCAATGTTTCTTAATGTACATTTAATATTTCCAATACATTAAAAGCAAACAACCAATAAAGTGGTATAATGTTATGAAATGACTAGATTATGAGTTTATATTTCAAATTCATTTTGTTGAATAATGTGCTTCTGAGATATAAGTAGAATTTACTCATCTCAGAATAAATTTACTTAAGATGAACAATCTCTTTACTGTATTAAAACATAATAACATTTGGTGATTTAAATAATAAAACATTTTTATAGAGTAATAGCACTAATCATATCCAATGTTTACAAAACCCAAGTAGCCTATGTTTTCTTTAATAACCTAAATTATTATTCTAAAATGTTTATTTCAAATTAAGATACCACTTAATAACTGTCCTAATTAAGATACTTTCTCTTTTAAGTAATTGAAAATTCTAGTTCAAATTCATTTCAGAAATTAAAGAACTTCATATCTCATATAATAGTAAACCCAGAAATATGATAGGTTGATTTATGGACCCAACAATGTCATCGAGCACCTATGTTCTTTACATTTTTTTCTGCTATCATTAATGCATTTATGCATTTATCCTTTATGCTTTGCCCTCAAACTGGATCTCCTAGTGGACAAAAGATGACCCCCTGTAGCAATTTGAAACATCTGTTTCAGAAAGGAGCTATATCATGAACTGACATATGCCTTTTCATCCAGTATTCCCCTTGCTAAACATAAAGAAATTTTTTCTACCCCACTTCCCTCCAGTTCTATGATTTCATGTAATTGACTATGACTAGGACAAAGAAAAAAGGTCCCTCAATAAGAATCACTAGCAAAGCAAACAGAACACCATGATTATTAGCTTAGGCTAATTAAAATTTCACTTTTTTGGAATGAATTGCCTTCCCCTGAGTCATGTGGGGTAGAGTGGACATCTGAATTAACACCAGAGTTCTATGAGAAAAGTGGAATAAAGAAATTATTTGAGTGGCTAACCAGCAGTGTCCGTCCCAACAAGGAAGGGGATATGACTCTCAGAAGTAAAAATATACTTCTTTTGCATCAATTCACAGGAAATGGAAAGGAAAATTAACTTCAGGTAAAGGATTACACAAGGCTTCAACTAGTCAGTGTCATTCCAAGGGAATCTCAAGATCCAATAGAGGAAAGACATGAATAAATATCAATGATACTTGATGCTTACCAAAGACACAAAGTGGAGCCAAAAACAAGAAACAGACTGAAAGACAGTCCTCTCTCATTGGGATCTTGAAGCTATTGTCCGTTTACAAGTTACACTGCACCCATCACTTGGAATTTTAAGATGGTCCAGACCTACTAAAATTGGACTGATTTATGAATGTGAAGCTCTTTATGGTAATTAACTCTAATAAGTTTAAAGAGACTACTTTTGTCATATATTTCCAAAAATTAAACTTAATCTATAATTTTAAATAAACCAAATATCAATACAAGAAACTAATTTTATAAATGGAGGTGTCTCACAGAATTGTCAAGCCAAGCAAAAAGAAGAAAGGGAATATAGTAAAATAAATTACATCACATATGTTTTAATTATAGGTCCTGTTCATGACACAGGAGTTTTCTATACTTGTATGTATTCTACATTCTTATTTTCCAAAATTACTGGCACACATTTACATTTTTCACATGAATAATATATACCATATAACCAAATACATAATGTTAAGTAACTTCAGTGATACATAGAAAAAAAATCATCTCCATATATACATAAATTATTACTTTCTTCCTTTCACGTGAAACTGCTAATACTAGCATAGTTACTTGTTACCAAGTAGAGTATACAAAGATCTGTTTAACATTTCAATTCTCTCTTGTAAAACATACCTATTCTCCCTTAGAACTCAAAGTGTAGTGGAGGAGACAAAACATTTATATATGAAAAATAAACCAGCACCACAGGGCAAAATTCCCAGCTAAATCATAACCATTCCAAATATAGTTAATGCTGTAATGTGAAAAAGAGAAATCTGTTTTTTAAATTTACATGTTCTGAAATGAAATTTAAATCCTTCTTTGTTGGACTGTCACTAAGCAAAATAACTAAAAACTGCACACATGCTTCTTCAATATAGCAAACAATCTAGAAAATAAGCATTATTTATTAGAAATTTACTTTCAAAAATATTTAGGATATCTCTGTTATCTACCACATAGATATAGATATCTATATCTACCACAAAACTGAGTTAAATGCCTGTAATTTCTTTTAACCTCATTAAATGACCGCACAACCAATTGGCACCTCTGAAAAAAATCAGTACAGCTTTCCAGGGGTTCTTAACTTTTTTGTGCCATAAATTCATTTGGCAGTCTAATGAAGTCTATGAACCCCTCTCAAAAAGTGATTCTAAGTACATAAAACAATATATAAATTATGTAAAAGAAACAGACTTAAAATACAGTTATTAAAATATAATTTAAGACATAGCTACAGGTCTATAGATATACTCACATATGAAAAAATAATCCCTAGAAACAGATATAATCTGGAGAAATGGGGGAAAATTAAAAAAATATAGCAGTTTTTCAAGACAATTCATCCAGTTAAAATTCTTAAACTTACATATGTAATTATTAACAAGTAAGGTCATCAACATGAAGACAGAAAGGAAAAACATCCCTACAGCTCCAAAATCCACAAATTGCTCTGTTAAATCACTTACATAGTTCGTAATCTCCCGCCTTTACCACCTGATCTGTCTTGAATGGCCTGTCCCCTGCTTCTTGGCCTCCCAACTCATCTTCACCCTGTGCCCAACAATCATCTCCACACTGTTTCCAGGCACTACTGCCCTGAATATTGATGAAGAACCCCATCCCTACTCCTTCCACATCCTCTCCACTATAGCACATCATTTATGGAAATAACAAGTTCTATGTAAGTCTATTTACTTTAATTTGAGATATATCACTATCACTTATTACTTAAAATGACAGAACTACAAAAAGTTTTAAAAAGTGATGTCCAATAAATATTTATTGAATCCATCTGGATCAGATCAGAATCCCTTTATTTGTCAATTCATAATTAAACAGTTACATTTTTTAGAATAAGAAGAGAATGGGTAAAAAGGTTGCAAATTTTTTTGAACACTTAAAAGAAAATCAGTATCTCATTGAATAAGGAAGTCCCAAAGAAACATTTATTATATCAAGGCACAAAACACTGTTCTTTAAAGCCTCCTCTGCACCACTCTAGGAAATTTTCTTTTTCCAAATTGATCATAAATTTCCTAGTCAACTTAATTTACTCAGTGAAGACTATGATAATTCAGACGTTATAAATTTACTAGTGGTTCTTCCTTTAAAAAGGATTGAAGACAATATTGGCAACACAGTAGTTCTTACTAGTTTGGTATTAGGAATTTTAAAGGCCTTTCTCCTACACATCAGTCATAATGATGCATTAAAACAATGCAATTCACAAAATTGCAAAACAATATCTACTCTTATAAAGAAATGTTACCTGGTAGATCTGAAATATCAAATACCATTTGAGATGTCATTAGATAATTTCACATACAATTCATTTACTAAATTGTGACTCCTTAACAATTCTCTCAAACTGTGTTTTGTTAGACTTCACTGCAAAAGCAGCATCTTCTGGGTAATTATAATCAACTACTAAATTCAGCATAAAGATAAATCACTTTGAAATTAATTCAGTTATATAATTGTTCTGTACAATAAGCCGCATTTTGTTTTTATTGCTACCAGCAATGTTCAGCATTTATGCTGGAGGACATGTTTATGATCATAATAGTGCACATCCTCAAGGAGGTATTAGGAAAGTTCTTCCATCAACCAAAATTCTGTATTTACTAGGGAGTTCCTCAAAGGCAAACAAAAAATTAAATAGATTACAGAGAATAACATGCATGTTGCCCTTTAAAAACACATCTTCTTAAATAAAATACTACCTCATTTACAAACCAGGTGAGAAAGAGAGCTTAGTTACCTTTTCACAAAATATTATATAACTATTTGACAATGTTACACAGCCAAATCCTTAATGAATTAGTTAGTAGGTTATTTATCCTCTGTAGTTTTTTCAACCAAACCTCTCAAAACAAGGTGGTTTTGGTCATTTAAATAACTATCATCATTTCTATAAGACAGTGGGTTAAAAACTGCACTCAACCATTCAATCTTCTCTTTGTTGGTAGCTCTGGCAAAGTTGACGTTCCCTGAAATTCTTAGAGGACTTGTGGTTGAAGTTTCAGGAAACAAGTCAACTGTAACATCTGATAATCCTAAGAAAAAGCTCTACAATACCAGGAAAACACTACATATACACACAATTCTCACTTCACCACACCTTACAAACTTACCAGTAGTAGCTACCTTCGAAGCAGTGAATTTACCTTCCAGTAGTTAACTGCACATTTGCCTGCACTCTACTTAAGAAAAGTAGAAAAGGCCTCCATGATTATGTTACCAGTAGCGCCATTAACCAAGACTGTGGGTAGCAGATCTTTCCCACTATTTTTCTCTACCTCTACAGGTATAAATAAAAGCCTGAAAACTCCTTTGGAATTCAGAAAAACTATAGTCAAGAATCTCTAGCAACAGTTATCTAAAAAAGATTTTAAATTAATGGTTAAAATTGGCCTAGAAACATCAATTAATTGAAGTTATCTTTTCCTATAAAAATATTCCTAGCACAAATAAACACCAAAAAATATGTCATAATTACAGGTACATATAAATACATTTATAGAGATTATCTAATATACACACAGAGAAAGAGAGAGAGAGAGGCATTAGTCACCTAAGCCCTGGAAATTTCTAGTATATTATCTGAACCTCCTCTTCAGAAGGTATATGATGAAAACAATATGTAGGTATATTTTATAATGTGAATAGCAAAAAACAAACATGAAATAAAAGCAGCTATTACTATCTAAATATGCTCTCTTAGATGTATCCTAGAAAATATACAGTTATTCAAAACTTTTTTTAAAAGTCCTATTAATCATTGAAATCACAATTGTTACATAAATAAACCATTTATTCATACTATGTGATCTGCGTTTACAACACTATCCTTAACTACACAATATTGAAAGATGAAACTAATTCCAAATTTATAACTATGCCATTTCAGTGAAAGCAGAAAATTGGCATTTATTCCCTTGCACAATATTTGTGTCAATTAACTGTCTTCTGGTGAAAAATAATCATGCACTATAACTATCATTAGAGTGGCTGAAAATATTTTCTAAGTATAAAACAAACACAAAAAAGTAGCAAATAACAGACTAAAAATAGTATAAGCACTGTCTTCTATGACTAATTCTGGAACAATGACTTTTAGCCATCATCTTTAAAATAAAGGCCTAATTTTCATTTCATATCTCCATTGTTTGAAAGCAAAGAGATTTTTCTGCTCAAAATTTATACCATTTTTCTTCTTCCAGTTTGAATATATTTAAGCTCCTAAGGGAGCAAACTTAAGTTTCTTGATCTCTAAATGTGTTAAGGCAAGCACTATTAGAGTCACCAGTTGCTGATATGTTTATGCACCAGAGCTCAGGCAACCATGCAGTTGACTCCTGCAGTAACTACTTTTGAATTTATTATTATATTCAAATAAAATAACTTCTCTTGTCAGAGGTTTTAGAAAACAAATTGCAATTTTACAGAATGAATCACAAACAAAATTCTCTGCTAAGTGAAATTTAAATAAAAATGATCTAATATTCATCAATGGAGATTAAAGATTTTCAAGGTTTTTAATTTAAAATCAAAAGCAAGGGGCACCTGAGTGGCTTAGTTGGTTAAGCATCCCATTCTTAGTTTCAGCTCAGGTTATGATCTCATAGTTCCTGAGTTTGAGTCCCACATCAGGTTCTGCATGGACAGCGCGGAGCCTGTTGGGACTCTCCCTCCCTTTCTCCCTCCCCCACTTGCTCTCTGTCTCTCTCTCTCAAAATAAATAAAAATAAACTTAAAAAAAGTATTAAAATCAAAAGCAAAATTGGATATTTTATATTAAACTTACCCTAATATATTCTTGAACGTTCACTTGTTCTTTGTTTATTCAAAAAAGTGCTTATTTTGTTAATATAACCATAAATTCAACTATTATCTACTTTTTATACATTCATTATTAATAAAGTCTAAAAATAAGCTATTATTAAGTATTTTACCAAAGATTTTATTATTTAAACAATTTATCTATACTTATTGTTTTCTTTCTCTAATAGTGACCTGTTCACCTGAAAATAAACACCCATGCATACAATACGCTATTAAAAATAGCTTTTATTTTTTTGCTAATTGACATGTCTAAAAATGAAATATTTTACAATTATCATGTGTGGAACAAGTTCATTTGTTATTAATAGCAATATAGACAATAAATTATATGTTGGTAAAATTCTGGTAAAAAGTAAAATAACATGAACAAAATCAGAGTGCTAAGAATTTCAGTGCTGGGATTTGAATCCAAGCCTGCTGTTTCCTTGGACATAAAAAATATGCAGTAAGTATTGGTTGAATCGATTAAAAATCTCCTAAATCTACCCTCTAAACTCAAAAGGAAACTGTTATGGCCTTTGGGAAAAGAAAATTTATTTGTACACGATATATGTAATTTTAGTCCCTCAAGTGTTATTTCCGAGAAGGGAGCCAAATTCTGTAAATATATTTGGTAACTTCTCATGAAGGCAAAATTGAGCTGGGCTTAAAAAACAACTGGTCCTGAGTATAAATATAAACCAAAAGAAAAATAAATTAATTTGCTGATTGTATTTTTCTGAGAGAATGATTCAGCTTTAATCATAACAATATCTCACCCAATATTCTCAAAGATTATAATTTGATTAAACTAAACTACAATTAAAATGCAAAAGTAGTAATTTTATAAATTAAATACAGATATATCACTATAACATGAGTATACGAGATTAAATGTGATTATTTTACTCCTATAATCTCAATTGAATCAACTGAGTCAGAAACTCTATGACCTTTATATTTTTAAAAACCTATTAACATAATTTCATCTCTTTAATGCTCACAGTAAACTTGTAATTATGTAAAGAAAAGTTTCTTTACTTTGCAAGTGGAAAAACTGAAATCATAGGGAAAACACTTTGCCAAGTGTGATTCATAAAGTCAATCTCAAAGGGCAGGCTGATATTCACAATCTCAAACTTCACCAATCTGGTGGAAATATAATACATATTAGCGTTTTGCACCATTTAACCCCCAAACTCACAACCGTAAAGCTAATTCCCTGAGAAGGAAGGAAGAAAAGAAGGAAAGGAAAGAAAGGAAGGGAAGGAAGGGAAGTTAAGGAAAGGAAGAAAGGAAGGAGGGAGGGGAAGGAGGAATGAAGGGGAAACAAGTTTTACACATAAAAGAAGGGTCTGAATTGTAGATAAGGCTCTGAGTTCCTGGCTAATCTGGAATTTGGAAGCAGCAGGGCCTTAAGAACTGGGCAAATGCTGTGTGAAATAGATCACCCCAACTTCTACTTCCGGGAGAAAGGGCAAGATCTATTTATGGGGGTTACTGTTGACAAACACAAGGAAGACATGCTAAACATGTTTTCCACTTTAACTCCATGACCCAAATCTGTGCCATTTGAGAGTATGTAATTGAATTATTCAACTTAGGTGGAAAACCATCTGCTTAAAGTCCAAGTCTTTGGTTCTTACTAGCCATGAAAACAAAGTCAAGGTCAAGGGACTGAAGTTGCAGCAAGCCTAGTCCAAGTTGAGGGGACAAATGGCAACAAAATGTGAACAGTAACAAAATATAATCAGCAAAGGCAGCAGCATCAGGCCCCCAGCAATTCCAACTGCAACACTGATAAGGGTCAGACTTCCCTCCTAGAGCGCTTCTACCCCTCTCCTCTGTCACAACGGACTGCACTCTGTGCTTAGTTTATTTTTTTTGCCAAGAAGACTGATCTTAGTCACCTAAAAAATCTCATTGCAAAAGAAACCCCTTGTTTAAACCCAAGTACCCACCAGCTCCTTTCCAATTATCCCTCGCAAGTTCCCCAGTCTCTTTCATGCCTGGCTACTGAGCCCAGTCTGGTTTGGCTGCCGGCCAGGTTCCTCTCTTCTTTCCTTGTCAGTCGTAAAAACTTGGAAAACACTCCTGGACAGCTCAAGGAGACCTTTTAATTATGCACTGGGGCAGTACCTTAGCCTCTCTGCTGTTTCCAGCAAGGCTTGGAGTCGCCAGCGACTGCACTCTCCCAATTGGTGGGTTTTCTAGCAAGGCTACTTGTTTATGTGGGGGGAGGAAGGAAAGACTGGCAGAGAAAGGGGGCGATTTGCACATCTGAAAATACTCCAACTCCTCTCAGACTTTTCTACCTCCTAACACTCGCTCTCATTACTGCCCTCCCTTAGCACTTTATCATCCATTTGGTATCCCAGACACAAAAAAAAATCATTACTGTGGTCTCCTACTAGTCCTCGAAATTAACATGAGAAACCGTAACTAGAACACTCCCCAGAAACTTACTCTTGTGTTGACGCAACATTTTTTTTTAAAAAAGCAAGTCCAAGATGAACTTAATTAAATACTTCCTAATTGATTGGATTATACTTCGACAAACTTGCAGACTGATATAGAACATGTCAATGTCTGACTGCATGTGAAAATAAGGCGAGCTGAATTGAGAAAAACTGCTAGGACCCAGGAAGGGGTACCTAGACTGACGTCCTGCACCTAGTAGGGGTTTGCCCAACGTCCTAAGTGGACTCGCCAAGACCAACACCAGCTACGCTTTCCTTACTCTACCCTGGCACGCTAGTTCCAGCTGCAGCGTCCGGCTTCCTGTTCAAGTCCCATTCAACATCGTAAACACATTCCAAGAAAACCAGCCTGCCCAGAGTTCCCTCCCGCACACAGGGAAGTCGGCGCGATGCCCTAGGAGCCACAGGGAAGATCCGATCGCGCCGGGTACTGATACGCGTAGTGAGCCAGCCCACGGGGAGACGGCCCCGGGCGAGCGAGCTGGAGCCCACGGTCTCATCACCACGCCGCGCCGTGCTCTCCTCTTAAAGTAGCGCACGCCACAAGGAACTACTTGACCCACCCAGCCAAAGGTTAGCCGTGTGGGCGCCGCCCCTGAGTTTGGGCCCTCCCAGTCCTGGCTTTAAAGAATCCTGAGCCCGGCCTAGGAGCTTCGCGCCTCCCCGCCCCCATGCTCACACTCTCTCCTGGAGCCAACAAAAGGGACTTGACGCTGCAAGAAGTTTCGCTCCTGGGTCGCCTGCCTGTGCCCCGGCGATGACTTGCCGGCTCAGTCCCGTCGGGTCCGCGCACCCTAAGCCACCGGCGCCCCGCCGCCTCCCGCCAGCTCCCGCCCACCGGCCCTGGCCACCCGGCCCAAAGTTACCACAAAGGGCTAGAGGAGGATCCAGGAGCCGCGAGCCCGCCGCGTCCCCGACCTCGTTAGGCTCTCCGTCGTCCCTCAAGCACTGCAATGGCAGTCGTCAACAGGTCCTCGCCTCCTTTCAGGCTGGGAGACTCCCTGCGCCTTTCACTGCCCTAATTTTTGCAACCTGCCCGGCGGCGGCAGCGGCGACGCGCAGCCCCGCGCCCTCCTCCCCAGGCACCCGCGGCCGGCGCTGACCACCGCCCGCCTCCCCTCGGGATGTCAGTGTGGAAGAGACTGCACGCTACCTGACGGGAGGCTGGGCTTGCAGCGGGGGAGACCCCAGATAAATCGCTGTCTCTCCATACCTTACGGACTGGTGCGGTCGGGTCAGGCTTCGGGCAGGGGCGTGGAGAGCTGCCGCGTCCACGCAGCCGCGCGATCTCCGCCCCGACACGGCCGGGGCGCCGTTTCTGCACCCGAGAGGGAAACTTTCTCGACGTCAAGACAGTGATGGACTCGGTACCCTCCGGCCCCGGTGCCCTCCTTCGCGCGCTCTACCCACTCCCTCCTCTTCCTAACCCGCTGAAGCTAAAACT